>WNGS01164858.1:51295283-51301664 GCA_020271785.1 Procambarus virginalis
TCTCTCTCTCTGTCTCTCTGTCTCTCTGTCTCTCTGTCTCTGTCTCTGTCTCTGTCTCTCTCTCTCTCTCTCTCTTCTCTCTCTCTCTCTCTCTCTCTCTCTCTCTCTCTCTCTCTCTCTCTCTCTCTCTCTCTCTCTCTCCTCTCAGTATGTGGCCCTGGAGTATGCGGCCCAGCATGGAGCCGTACCGTGTCAAGCACAAGGCGAAGGTAGAAAAAGTTCAGAGGTATGCCACTAGGCTAATGCCAGAACTAAGAGGCATGAGTTACGAGGAAAGGCTGCGGGAAATGCATCTCACGACACAGGAAGACAGAAGAGTAAGGGGTGATGTGATCACTACCTACAAAATTCTCAAAGGAATTGACAGGGTAGATAAAGATTAACTGCTTAACACGGGTGGGATACGAACAAGGGGACACAGGTCGAAGCCGAGTACCCAAATGAGCCACAGACAGTAGAACAACTTTTTTTAGGGTCAGAGTAGTAAATGGAATGCACTAGGAAGTGATGTGGTGGAGGCTGACTCCATACACAGTTTCAAATGTAGATATGACAGAGCCCAATAGGCTCAGGAATCAATGCACCAGTAAATTGGTAGTTGAGAGGCGGGATCGAAGAACCGAAGCTCGACCTCTGCAAGCACAACTTGGTGAGTAAAACTATGCAAGTACATAAGCACACTTCCTAAAGGGCCGCCGGCTGAGTGGTCAGCGCTCGGAATTTGTAGTCCTAGGGTCCGGGGATCGATCCCTGGCGGAGGCGGAAACAAATGGTTAAAGTTTTTTCACCCTGATGGCCTTGTTCACCCAGCAGTAAATAGGTACCTGGGAGTTAGATAGCTGCTACGGGCTGCTTCCTGGGAGTATATTTGTGTGTGGGGGGGGATCAGTTGATTGATTGACAGTTGAGAGGCGGGCACAGAGTGCCAGAGCTCAACCCCCGTAAGCACAGACAGATAGGCGAGTTCACACTCTCAATCTCCTATGTTTTTTAATTAGTAATTTAATGATACATTTTAAAATATTTTATTTATATATTAATCAAATAGTCATACAGCGCCAGACCAAGACGCCTTAAAATATTATACAAGGTGGAGTGTATGGGTTTGTTTAGCACTGGCCTGGAGGTGGTCACCATCCACGCGGCCATCTTGTTACTCTAACATTTTCCAGGTTGGAAATCTTGGTCCGTTGGTGTTATTAGCAATTTAGTCATTCCAGACGAATTTCCAGTCATCTATAGTATATTTGGTCATCAATCACGTAGTATGAGCATCAATCATCTACGCGTATCAACAGTTCTTCCCTTGCGAGTCTGACACCAAACGGCGGATGCTTTAAATCTGGCAGATGGCGTAGAGTTGGTTGTCTTCGTGGCAGCTGTAGAAGTAGTAGCCGTGCCTCTTGACGCAGGCGTAGTTGGACTTGGTGTCGTGGTGGGGCTGGTCGTCGCACGGGTACCAGTGGGGCGTACCCATCTCCATGGCAGAGTCGTCGCTCAGCCACGTCCACCTGCCGCCATCATGGGTCATAGTTATTACACAAGAGGAAGTTAGAAGCAGGAATATCATACATAGAGAGACGGATTTTGTTGCATATGAGCGAGGGATTATCATCATATTAGACTCTGAAAGGCTTTGACGTTTTTCATATAAAACATTAAAATAATTACAAAAATGTGAGAAAATCCACAAGGGTTGCGAGGTGGGCGCGAACCAGGTACTGAACATTGTCAGTCGCGTACTCTACCACTGGACCATCGTCGACTTGTAAGGTAGGCGACTGGCAATGTCAGGGTCGCTGGTTCGGGTCCACATCAGTCCTGGTGGATTTTCTCATTGATTTATATTTACCGTTAGTGGGATGGATTTTTGTGTGTTTTTGAATGTTTTTATTATTTGTTACTTGGACGTTTATTATGTTTATGAACGCTTTGATGCTGCAGATTGGTCTTGTAGCATTTCAGAATGTGATTAACAGAATAATGATGGGGAAACTGTAGCACGTTACTTGGTCTTATGGGACACCCAGGAGCACGCTACCTGACCACCTGTGACACCCAGGAGCACGCTACCTGACCACCTGCGCCACCCAGGAGCACGCTACCTGACCACCTGCGACACCCAGGAGCACGCTACCTGACCACCTGCGCCACCCAGGAGCACGCTACCTGACCACCTGCGCCACCCAGGAGCACGCTACCTGACCACCTGCGACACCCAGGAGCACGCTACCTGACCACCTGCGCCACCCAGGAGCACGCTACCTGACCACCTGCGCCACCCAGGAGCCCGCTACCTGACCACCTGCGACACCCAGGAGCACGCTACCTGACCACCTGCGCCACCCAGGAGCACGCTACCTGACCACCTGTGACACCCAGGAGCACGCTACCTGACCACCTGCGACACCCAGGTGCACGCTACCTGACCACCTGCGACACCCAGGTGCACGCTACCTGACCACCTGCGACACCCAGGAGCACGCTACCTGACCACTTGGCACGCTACTTACTCTCCCTCATGCCCTTCATCAGTTCCTCCGATCCAGTAATCCTTGTCTTGGAGATCTGGAATAAGTGGTTGAGGAACAGCACTTGATCTATGTTAAAAATGGGTCATGGGTTCGTATCCTGGCCGGGGAGGATTTACTGGGTGCAATTCCTTAACTGTAGCCTCTGTTTAACGCAACACTAAAATGTGTACTTGGATGAAAAAACGATTCTTCGCGGCGGGGATCGTATTCCAGGGACCTGCCCGAAACGCTACGCGTACTAGTGGCTGTACAAGAATGTAACAACTCTTGTATATATCTCAAAAAAAAAAATATATATAAATTATATTTTCAAAAATGTGAAATATTGATGGGGAACCTAAGAAGGCAGGGCGAGAGAAAAGTTTGTCATGCACATATCATTCACACCACTGAAATCCAACACTGACAAGTTTCTAGATAATAATACAAATAAAGGTTAAATTATATACAAAAGACTGAAAAATAGCTACAAGACGGCTTTGGCATGCTTTGAGATAGTAAAGATTGACACAATTTAATACTGACAAATGGAGTTTCAAGTCTTGAGAATGATCAGAGTTACCAGATATCATCTGGACAATGGTAACATTACCAAATCTTTCAAGCTTCTGGCCAGTATAAAGAACTTATGAAAGTTAAATTTTCCATTGCCTTCACAAGCAAAAAAAGAACATAAGAAATAAAGAAAATTCGTGCCATAGTCACTGTCATATTCAACAGTTGAATTCTCAATAGACACGGGAATGCCGAAGCTCGAAAAATTATTTCTTTCAGACTCCACTACATTCCTTTCTAAACTATTTTTTTTCGTATAAAGAGTTATGTAATGAGGGATGTTACCTTTGTTCTGCGTGATGTACTGGTACACCTGGTGGTGGAGGTCTCCCCTCAGCTCGGCCAGGTCGGTCTGGTCAAACTGACACAGGGCCCTCATGGTGGACCACGACCCCTTCTCCTCCGTGTAGAACTTGATACACACGGGCGTCCCAGAGTCCGACAGGAAGGTCACGTAGCCGGAGGAACACTGGTTCACTGGCAAGATAACCAACGTGTGTCAGGTATTGTGGTGAGTGTTACTGGGCACAATCGGTGGATTGTGGGGGATGCTGGAGGGCCTAATAAGTGTTGGATTGTGTAGATGGTTCTGTGTAGAGGGGGGGGGGGATGTCGAATCAGCAAAGTAGTGTAATAATAGTTCGTGTTATCTGGGACAGGTAGCCTGTCCTATATATACTGGTACCGACGTCCTCCTAAAGGTCGGACTACTGACCCTCCCGATCACACAACCCCACAACCATTGCCCAACTCCCAGGCACCTATTTACTGCTAGGTGAACAGAGGCATTAGGTAAACGGAAACATGCCCAAGAATTTCTGTCCCGCCCGGGGCTCGAACACGGGATCCTCAAGTGCAAGTAGAGAACATATAGTCTAGGACTAAAGTAGACTTCCTAGTTGATCACTAAACTCTTGCAGTGGCCCTCATAGCCCTCCGGTGGTTGATAGGTCAAAAGTCCAACAACAAACCAATGGTAAAAGTGTGATGTAGGCAGCACTGCACACAGAAAAAACTTAAAACAAAATATAATGGTATGAAGCCCAAAACTAAAAATAAAAAAAGTTGGAGGGATATACTCTTGACAGCACGATACTTCCGAAGTGGCAATCAGTTCAATTGGCAACCCGAGGCTACAAGTCAAGGGAAATACCTGACGGAAGCTCGCACAACTGCAGGAAACGTGAGGATTCATTCCGAAATATTACTATTGGCGCAGTGCAACGCTTGCAGTGCCCCCCCCCCCCCCAGCACCACTGCCACCTCCACCCGGCACCACTGCCACCTCCACCCGGCACCACTGCCACCTCCACCCGGCACCACTGCCACCTCCACCCGGCACCACTGCCACCTCCACCCGGCACCACTGCCACCTCCACCGGCACCACTGCCACCTCCACCAGCACCACTGCCACCTCCACCCGGCATCACTGCCACCTCCACCCGGCACCACTGCCACCTCCACCCGGCACCACTGCCACCTCCACCCAGCACCACTGCCACCTCCACCCGCACCACTGCCACCTCCACCCGGCACCACTGCCACCTCCACCGGCACCACTGCCATCTCCACCCGGCACCACTGCCACCTCCACCCGGCACCACTGCCACCCGGCAATTGGTAATACAATGAACTTTCTTGATCCATTCTTAATTGGTATATTTAAAAAAGATCCCAGAGAATTACTGGGTAACTGTTCTCGTTGAGAAGTTGTCTAATTGAGGAGCATTAGCCCAATCCTTGATAATCTCAAGACTTTTTTCTTTCACCTCACCTGCCACTCCCTCTCTTTACTATGTGTGTGTATAACTGTCATTGTATGTTTTACGGGCTCACCATAGCCGTGCTACGTGGACATTTAGTTCTGAGTAGCTAAATCTAAAACAACAACAACATTGAATGTTGTCATTCCGAGGATGTGTTGAGGAGAATACGGAAGTGTTCAGGCTTTTCCTGTTTAATGTTACATTATGAATATATTTGCCTCTCGCAGGGAGGAGATCGACTCGTGGGAATGCATTGAGAAAGACTACACAATTATTGCTATCATCTACTCCCTCCCTCTCTATGGTATGGTTAGGATAAGGTTTGGTTAGCTTTCATAACGTTAATACGGCGTATTATTGACGATAATGTGAAATACAGAATTCGAAAAATACTTGTGTACCCGATAATTCTATTTACAGAAAACCAAATTATTCAAGACATTTTCAGCATATACTTTTTATATTTTAATCCAACGATTTATAATAGTTATAACTTGAATGATCGACTTGAGAATGGTCCAGGACGGACCGAAACGTCTCGTCATCCCTTCACGTTCTAGTGTGTGGTCTGGTCAACATACTTTAGCCACGTTATTGTGACTCATCGCCTGCTTATAACTTGAAAATAACCAGTGTTTATAACAAAGGTTCACTTACCGGTTTACGTGTAGACTGTTACTGGAACCGTAATATGTTTTCACACCATCACAAATATCTAGATATCTATCCAGGTGGTTTGAGGGGGGGGAGGGGTATCTCATGGTAACGGATTTACTCTGAGGGTGAGCTCGATTATATATAAATGTGTTAACGTAATCGTGGAGGGTATGTGAAGAGAGGGGCAGAAGGATGAGAGACAGGTGGAGAGGGGGGTAAATAGAGAAGAGAGGCGGGGAGGGTGGAGAGATGGGAGGTGACGGTCGCACCTCACCACACTACCCCCCCCCCTCAGGACACACATACCCCCCATAGGTCACCACACTACCCCCCACTAGGTACACCACACTACCCCCCTAGGTACACCACACGACCCCCTAGGTAAACCACATACCCCCCCCACCCCTAGGTATAACCCACCACTAACCCCCATAGGTACGTAGGGTGGAAAGCAGAAAAGGCGTGTAAGACTGACGCCACTGGCGAACATCTCACCCCTTGTGCACACAATATATGTAAAGTACAATGTTATCTTGGTTCGTTAGGTTGGTTGGTAGGATGGTCGGGTGAGGATGTGTTGGGATATGTTAGAGCAGCCAAGACCTACAGGGTTACATAATTTCTCAGGCTTCTGACCTACTCTATAACTTCTATATATAGACCCTAACTTCTATAATATACTCGATTATAATATTCTATACAAATCTATAATAATCGATCTGGATTACTGGGACAAGCCATTTCTCTTGATAGAAAGTCTTTAAAATAACACACATTTATCCAGATCATCTTACCTTGACCGAAGATTGCCACGAACGCCGCTGAAAAAGAACGAATCAACATATTAATATACAAACGGAGCAACTTA
>WNGS01164858.1:51323154-51400991 GCA_020271785.1 Procambarus virginalis
GACCATTGATACATATTCACTCGAATTCGATTATATTTTATATTAGTTTTTAACGCAAAGAAAATTAAATTGTTACAAAGTTAAGTGTTGTTTTGGTGCAGTGTGTTAGAAGAGGGTCTCAAACCGCCCCTTTCACGTGTTATGTCTGACGGTGTGTTAGAAGGTGTCTCAGGCACGTCCTTCACTTATATCTTACGTGGTAATGTCTTTAGTGTCGACAGGTGTGTGGTCGTTCGTAAATCCCACTTCATCAAGCACTTGCTGCTTACCACCTCTTCTCTTCCTCCTTCTGCTCTTGCTGCTGCTATTTCTTCTCATCCTACTTCATGGCTACCTTTTAAAATCTTGCTCTAGCACTGGGTTTTATATTTTCCGACCCCTATTTGTTCTTTATTTGTTCCTTTTACTCATCCCTTCTTTATCTTCGTTGTTCACATCATTTACTCATGCCCTTATGAGTGACTGTCATCCTTTGATTGCACTCGGCTCCTCAAGACTATGGAGCTTGTCTGAAGCAAAAGGCTCGGTTATAAAATCATTATTGAAGGAATCAGTCGTACGGCTCCCAGCCCATAGTGGTCTCGGTCTGTATGATAGTTAAGTTAACCAAAGTATGTGCTCTCCTAAACGGGAGTTGAGTGTCGTCTTCAGATGCCCTTCAGCAGCCTAAGGGATGTACCAAGAACTCCAGCGATATATAATAGACACAAGACAAAGTAAAAAAATGTACGCTATAGCTATATTATCACACTGTAATAAAAATCATATACAAGGCCTCTCTATTCAATTTTATTTAATTAACCATAAAGTACTGCCCTTAGCCTTGACTAAGTGTCTGGAGCTTTGCATCATATGCTGAAGTTAACAATGACAAAATGTAAACTTTGGCAGCAAAAATATTCATGTACCAGTCGCTCGACGCATTTGGTCGCGATAACATACTATCTAAACTCCCAACCAGGTATCCCAAGTTTACCTCCTGCTGTAGGAGTACCCCTCTATTGAGGTTACATTGCCTTGCAACACACAGGATGCGTATGGCGTCCAGTACACCTCACAGGATGGGTATGGCGTCCAGTACTGCTCACAGGATGGGTATGGCGTCCAGTACTGCTCACAGGATGGGTATGGCGTCCAGTACACCTCACAGGATGTGTATGGCGTCCAGTACTGCTCACAGGATGGGTATGGCGTCCAGTACTGCTCACAGGATGGGTATGGCGTCCAGTACTGCTCACATGATGGGTATGGCGTCCAGTACTGCTCACAGGATGGGTATGGCGTCCAGTACTGCTCACAGGATGGGTATGGCGTCCAGTACTGCTCACAGGATGGGTATGGCATCCAGTACTGCTCACAGGATGGGTATGGCGTCCAGTACTGCTCACATGATGGGTATGGCGTCCAGTACTGCTCACAGGATGGGTATGGCATCCAGTACTGCTCACAGGATGGGTATGGCGTCCAGTACTGCTCACAGGATGGGTATGGCGTCCAGTACTGCTCACAGGATGGGTATGGCGTCCAGTACTGCTCACAGGATGGGTATGGCGTCCAGTACTGCTCACATGATGGGTATGGCGTCCAGTACTGCTCACAGGATGGGTATGGCGTCCAGTACTGCTCACAGGATGGGTTTGGAATGCACAAAAAGTAAAATCAACTAAGCAGACTGCAATAGACACGCGGTACGTTATCTCCGGCCATGTTGTTCTTCCTGCTGCTTGACCCTCTGCCTGTCCCCGGCCTGACCCCCTCCCCGTGACGCGAGGCGGTCACCCAGCCAGCCAGTGGGTGGTGGTGGGCGTGGTGGTGAGTCTGGCTCTGTCCCTCGCCGCAGCCACAACTCTCCTCGCTCCTCCTGCACCACCATCCTTGAAGCTCTCGGCCTCGCGCGCCGCCCCGCTCTCAAGAGAAGATACGCCGCCATCACTCCAGCGTTAGGAAGATGCTCTTGCATCACTCTGCCTCTAGAGGAGCGGTACTCTCTCGCCTGGACTCTGTAGCACACTCTAGTGATCATCCTCGGCAGTAGCCTTAATGCGTGTGTCTCGTATGAAGCAAAAGGTGGCCTGGAAACTTGTTAAGGATGGTAGTTTTGAAATGTTGTAATTATTAGTGTCGGTGTGCTTGTAGCGAAGGCAATCGGTGCGTGTAAGTGCTTAAATGGAACAAGGTATTCATCTCCTCAACGCTCGTAAGGTAAGGGTCGCCAATACGAATTGCAATTTGTTAGTTCATCTTGCCTGGAAAGTTTCCTTACTTTGTGCATTGTTATTGTAGTTGTGTACATGTGACTGTCATCTTTGGCTAGCAATGGATTGCGACGGTAGCCGGAGATGCTGGGAAGTTTCTTGTGATGGGAGAGGAAGACGTCCAAGGATGCTGTGAGAGCCTTTGGTCTGGCTACAGTGATGGGTGCTCGGTACTGTGGTGGTGACGGTGCTCGGTACTGTGACTGGTGGGACCTTCCCTCGCCCGACGAGTGACGGTGCACTGTAAACTAGCACTCAAAGGAAAAAATTATAGTCACAATTATCTGCTTTAAGCTTGAAACCCCTCGCGTCAGCTTAGGAAATCTTGTGTCCAAGCTTTGATGAGCTTAGAGTACCATTGGTGTTGTGAAAGTGTGACATATATTCCATATCTAGGGTTCAAGTATGTGATGGAGTTTTTAGTGATTAAAAACGAGAATTTTGACTGGAATATTTTGATCTGATTCACAATATGTTCAAGAGAACGTACAAGTGTTGTGTCGTTATATAACAGTTGAAGGTCATAAAGCAGAAGTTTCGTCCAGTGCGTCACCAGATCATAACGCAAAGGTCACGACCAGTGGAAGTGCGTCACCACAACGCAGTTGATCAAACGCAAAATCCATTAACAAATTTTGCGCAGTTGAACCGGATGTCATATTTGAAGCTGAGTGCACATGAAGTTGACTTTTTTGTTTTTTCTTCCTTGAATTATGCCACAAATCGTCGAGAGATTGACAACGGTTGCAGGAGTTGTCTGTCTTCAGGTGACGGTGGAGCCAGAAGCCTGGCACATAATGAGGATTATCGTGTTGTCTTTCGGTTTACTATCGAGGGTGAAATAATTCCCCAAGGCACAAGCTGACCACAGAATGTCCAATTTTGTTTTTATTATCAACATACCTAGTTACAAGTGCATTTGTGTAGCTGCCCTAGACTATAGGGAGGGAGTACAGTGTGTCAAGAACTAGCTACCCTAGACTATATGAAGGTTCTTGACACAGTGTGTGTCAAGAACTAGCTACGTGATGCTAAAAATCCCAATCACACGGGACGGTCAGTCACACAGTCATGTGATCAGTAGTCTGCACTGACAGACTCTGGATTCGTTATGAGGATATCATCAACACAAGAGTGAATAAGGCAGCAGTGATACTAAAAGTCCCCATCTCGCAGGATGGTTAGTCATACAGGGCCATATGTTCAGTAACCTGATGTTCTCCTTTTATGAAAGCCTGCGGACCTCGATCTCCCCGCCTGGGGGATGGCACTGCCATGTACCCATGACTGGCACCCATGACTGTGCCAGGAGGATCCCAAACCTGTACGGGCAATGAAACTATGACGTCATAGTGACGTTACCTCTCGTGCGCACTGTATTTGAAACACATGATTTTATATATTTTCGTTAGTTTTGTTTAAATAGTATTGATGACGTTGATTGGACAAGTTGTTACCGGGGTCTTGGACCCTACTCGACCCATGGCTGTAGCCAAGTACGGAGGAGAGTCGTCACTTGTGGACGGACATTAGAAACGGATTCCAAGTGGAATATCTCAAAGACTGTCTTGAAATGAAAGATCTGTTTCGTGCATTCCTCTTGGTCATTTCTCGTTCCCGGGCCTGACTGGGATGGTTAACAGATCAGAAATGGTCCTTGATCTTGATCTTATGGTGTCCACCTCGTGCACAGTTCTTGGAGAGGGTTCTGGGGGGGGGAGGGTTCTACTCCCCAAGGCCGACCCGGGGCCAGGCTTGACTAGTGAGATAAGATCTTATTTTGACAGGATGGTGGCAGCATTACTTAACAAGTTTTCTCCGTTTAGCATTTCCTTGAAAATGTTTCATTGGTTCAGGATGTAAACCATCAGTATTATACAATATTTTAATTCCTATTATATTAGTATTTTGGAACTCTTTGAATGTTCAGTGTTACCAAGTGTTACATTGTCTGTTAGGTATTTAATGATGCCGGTGTTCCTTCACGTATTCCGCCTGTCTCAAGTTTGTGTAGTAATCATTGGTGGGGAAACTTATGCCAAAGGCTTTTTGGCAGTCCAGAAGTATGTAATCTGCCCAAGCGTCTCTGGCCTGCCTTTCGTTACTCTATCATACAACTCCAGTAGGCTCATCAGATATCATTTCCCTTCCCCAAAGCCGTGTTGATGTTTGACATCATACTTAATTCTCTTTAAATGTGGAATTTAGTCTTATTCTTGTTCTCTGCAGTACTCTGCAGAAGATCATTGTCAGTGGTGAGGGTTTGTAGTTAAGATCACTTTTCCATCTTGTAAATTGGTTCCCATTTTTCTTCCCGTAACTGAGCAGTTCTCCCATTATAATTGAATCCTTAAAACTAAATGTTCGAGGTATAGCAAGGACCTATGGCGGCGCTGCTTTAAACATGGATGGTGATAGGTTTTCTGGGGCTAATACGAACAAATAAATACGGTATGCTTTTATCAGTCCATATTCCTGTGTGGGCCCTGAGCCTGTGGCTGGCGCCTACTGGGTGTTACTCAGTCCAGTCTTACTCTGGAGGGGGATGAGTATTTGACTCATGTGTTAGTTTCAATAAGGTGATCTAAAAATTTCTGAATGGATTTTTCTACGTGGTTAAATATGATTAGAAATTTTATTTGAAGTGTAACTTTTTACTGTGTAGCCAATGTTCTAGTGCTTTGGAATTTGTTTACAATGCTGATATTTAATTGTACTTACAATTACATTACATGTAATTGTCCACATTTTAAGTGTAAGTTTTGCAACTACATTTGCCATGTATTCATACATAATTTGCACGAATACATGGCAATGACTTCCAACATAATTTAGCCCCCAGCTGATATGTATCCCACGTCCTTGACGTTTGAGTGTTTGTATTAATGCATAATGATTGCCACATTGTGGGTAGATGAATGTTGTCATTTCAGTGTTGTTGCAAGATTTCAGAGGCAGTGCAAGAGTCTGTATGATAACATGCTGTGGGTGCTCAGCGCCAGAGTGCTCAGACCATTCCATTAATATGGGTTCTAGAAGACTCGAACCGTGGACCCCAAGTGTGTGAGCCCGAAGCTCTATCGACCGAGCTGTAGAGTGCTCATTTTAGAGTGCTCATAAGCCTTTTGAATGGCTAGCATATCTGTTTGTAAAGTTGAGCTGCCGTTAGTGTCCAACTATTATAGTTAATAAATAATGTTGCGTAGCAGATGGGGATTAGTCTGGTTCTGTTTTCCTTGAAGAGTCTGCTGGCAAGGTTCCCAAGAGGCTTGCTAAGTGGCTAAGTTTGCAAGGTGCAAGGGTTCCCATGGGGATTGCTTAATAAGTCAGCAGGTATTCATCGCCCCCCCCCCCCCCTCTCAGTGATTGTATTTGTGTTCTCGAATTTATTTGGTGTTTATTGCACGGTTGGTGCACCTGTTGCTGTTGGTAGGTGTTTTACACACCACCTGCATGTGTTGTGTCCCTGTAGCACGCCACCTGTTGGACAATACCTATAGAACTGCACGTGTGAGACACCATCAAGGGGACCAAGAGCCAAAACTCAACCCCCGCAGCCACAACTAGGGAGTACCTAATGGACACCACCTGTAAGACAGAGTATGCAAGATACAACCTGCAAGATAACACCTGTACGGCGCCCTGTTGGACACCACGTGTAAGATATGCCCTGTTGGACACCACGTGTAAGATATGCCCTGTTGGACACCACGTGTAAGATATGTCCTGTTGGACACCACGTGTAAGATATGCCCTGTTGGACACCACGTGTAAGATATGCCCTGTAGACATCACCTGTAAAAAAAGAAACAAATAATAGTAGCATAGGACAAAACCTGCAAGCCACAACCAGTAAGACACAACCAGTAAGACACAACCAGTAAGACACACACTGTAAGACACAACCAGTAAGACACAACCATAAGACACAACCAGAAAGACCAACCTGTAAGACACAACCTGTAAGACACAACCTGTAAGACACAACCTGTAAGACACAACCTGTAAGACAACCAGTAAGACACAACCAGTAAGACACAACCAGTAAGACACAACCAGTAAGACCACCAGTAAGACACAACCAGTAAGACACAACCAGTAAGACACAACCAGTAAACACAACCAGTAAGACACAACCTGTAAGACACCTGTAAGACACAACCTGTTAGACACAACCTGTAAGACACAACCTGTAAGACACAACCTGTAAGACACACGGAATATACGGAATTCCGTATACGGAATTATATGAACCTGTTTTCTGATGATGCTAAGATAATAGGAAGATAAGAAACTTATGATTGTCATGCCCTTCAGTGACCTGGACAAAATAAGTATATGAAGCACCACTAGGCAAATGGAATTTAATGTTAATAAATGCCATGTTATGGAATTTGGAATAGGAGAACATAGACCCCACACAGCCCTATACATTGTGTGAGAAATCTTTAAAGAATTCTGATAAAGAAAGAGATCTAGGGTGGTTCTAGATAGAAAACTATCACCTGAGGACCACATAAGAATGTTGTGCGAGGAGCCTATGCTACGCTTCCTAACTTCAGAATTGCTTTTAATACATGGATAGCGATATACTAAAAAATTGTTCACGACTTTGTTAGGCCAAAGCTAGAATATGCAGCGGTTGTGTGGTGCCTATCTTAAGAGCACATCAACAAACTGGAAAAGGTGCAAAGACATGCTACTAAGTGGCTCCCAGAACTGAAGGGCAAGAGCTACGAGGGGAGGTTAGAGGCATAAAATATGCCAAAACTAGAAGACAGAAGAAAAAAGAGGTGATGATCACTACGTACAAAATAGTACAGGAATTTATAAAATCGTTAGGGAATTTCCTGAGACCTGGAACTTTAATAACAAGAGGTAATAGATATAAACTAGCTAAACACAGATGCCGAAGAAATTATANAGCCCCCCCCCCCACCTCCTTCCTGCCCCCTAGCCATTCAGCCTGTCTCAAGCGAGCCAATGTGTATAGGTCATTGCATAATTGGCCAAACGAAACACAAAATAATTGTTATTGTACATAATTCAACACATTATTTACCTCGTGGTCAAGAGTTATGCTGAAACAATTTTGTGGTTTTTCATAATATTCAACATTTATCGTGATGCAGTTTCCTGTGTTGAACACATTCCCCAGTTTTTTTCCATCAAACACATTGGCTTTCACAGAGCGCCTACACGGTAAACAAAAATTTGCTAAAATCATTGTTATTAATCTGAAATATAAATGGCGTTTTTGAATTTTTCAAATTTCTTTTGACCTAAATAGTATCAAGGCCAAAATAGAACGCACTTTTATCTTTCTGTTTATCTGTGTCTCTCTTTAACATCTCTCTTTCTCTAAGAGAATCGGATATATAACAGACCTAGTTAACGGAACCAACAAATTATTATTACCCCAAACATTAATCTAATCGCCGATGGCTTCTTTACATGTATTGAGGCAAAACGATTTTGTGTGCGTAGGTTTCTTCTTGGGCGGCGCCGGTCACGTGTAGGCAGGTTAGTGGGCCAGCCAGAGGCATAAGACCCGCGCAAGAATATCCCTGCAAAAAAATATAAAGAATAAAAATAATTACAGGCAGAGAGATGGGATTCTACACAGTTTCTCTGTGTAGAATCTGTGTGATGTGTCAGATAGACACACAGAGAGAGACAGCCTGAGTGTCTGTCTGCGTCTGTCTCGGAGGACAGAAGGAAAGTGAGGTAAGAGAAAGTTGTCAGGTTCTCACTTCTCTCTCCCCCCCCCCCCCCGGGCCAGGTAAGAGTCAGGGGGGGGTCTCTACCCCTCGCCTCCCCATTCCCACAAGTCTCTCTCCCCGACCAATCCTCGGCCCCTTCTTATAAGAACATGACAATCGGTGACACTGCAGCAAGCGTGTTGGTCACTGGTAGGCAGCTCTTGCACCCACCCCACACACTCGTGTATGTCTAGCCTGCGCTTGAAACACTCCCGCGATAACATTATTTCCTCACCAGTATTTACTCTGAATTTTCTGAAATATAAAATTATGTAATTTCTATCAGGTGTTTCTTAATGTGTTTCCCGGTAATGTATTTGGGTATTTCAATCGCGATATCCACTTTGACTTCGCCTTTCTAGGGGTCGTATATAGTTTGTGGATACAACTTGTCCTGGAGCCTGGCACGGCTCCCCCCTGGAGCCTGGCACGGCTCCCCCCTGGAGCCTGGCACGGCTCCCCCTGGAGCCTGGCACGGCTCCCCCCTGGAGCCTGGCACGGCTCCCCCTGGAGCCTGGCACGGCTCCCCCTGGAGCCTGGCACGGCTCCCCCCTGGAGCCTGGCACGGCTCCCCCCTGGAGCCTGGCACGGCTCCCCCCTGGAGCCTGGCACGGCTCCCCCTGGAGCCTGGCACGGCTCCCCCTGGAGCCTGGCACGGCTCCCCCTGGAGCCTGGCACGGCTCCCCCCTGGAGCCTGGCACGGCTCCCCCTGGAGCCTGGCACGGCTCCCCCTGGAGCCTGGCACGGCTCCCCCCTGGAGCCTGGCACGGCTCCCCCCTGGAGCCTGGCACGGCTCCCCCCTGGAGCCTGGCACGGCTCCCCCCTGGAGCCTGGCACGGCTCCCCCTGGAGCCTGGCACGGCTCCCCCCTGGAGCCTGGCACGGCTCCCCCCTGGAGCCTGGCACGGCTCCCCCCTGGAGCCTGGCACGGCTCCCCCCTGGAGCCTGGCACGGCTCCCCCCTGGAGCCTGGCACGGCTCCCCCCTGGAGCCTGGCACGGCTCCCCCCTGGAGCCTGGCACGGCTCCCCCCTGGAGCCTGGCACGGCTCCCCCCTGGAGCCTGGCACGGCTCCCCCTGGAGCCTGGCACGGCTCCCCCTGGAGCCTGGCACGGCTCCCCCTGGAGCCTGGCACGGCTCCCCCTGGAGCCTGGCACGGCTCCCCCCTGGAGCCTGGCACGGCTCCCCCTGGAGCCTTGAGCCTGGGCAGTGGCTCAATATTGAGTGTGCAGTGTACACAAAGATGCGTACACACGCACACGAACGAGGTCAAGGCCAATTGTTTATCCTCTACAGAGGGCAAATGTCACGGGGTCGTCAACCCTTCCGAGGAGCTCTGATAATGGTGTCTTAAATCCCAAATTGCCTGGGCCAAGTTGCTTCTCCCTGATAGTTTACCTGATGGTGCTTCGCTAATTAGCCAATTCCCGTGTAATAGCTTGTCCGGCGGACATCGTTCTTCGTGGCCTCGAGAAATTAGCAATAGATTTAGCATTTGTGTGAGCTTTTCTTGTCATTCTGGCCGTTCCTCGTTTTCTATAATACAGTAACAATGGCTAGACACTTAATTAAAGGCCCGGACACACTTGCGTTGACCTTGTTAGGCACTTGGCATGAATTGGGAGACACATAGCAGTGTCTAGGTATTAACTGAGGTGGGGGGGGGGAAGACTTACCAGACGAGCCTAATTAACTTGGTTCCTCTCTGTTTGCCTCCTATAGCTGTTGTCGGTGTACTTCACAAACCGTTACGGGGCTATTCATGCCCGTGCCACCTTTGTGGTGGCTTAATCTTCATCAATCAATCAATTACCAAACCTTCTGGCTTCTCCGTGCTTGGTGAGTGGCAGCAGAGTCGTCCAGGCGTGTGTGCTCCCGGCACTTAATGTCTTCCTCGCCTCGTAATCAGTTAATCAATCTCCCGCTGGACCTGATGAGAGGAAGTTCTTGACTTACTCGCTGCAGCTCTTCTGTGACATTATCTCGGTCATCCGTTTTGCTTTCCTCCTTCAATTCGACTTTGTTGCGTGGCCACAATATCAAATGGTGGCTTTGGTTCGAGGTTGAGTCGGCGTTAACAATGTGAATTGAACGTTGTTCTTGGATAGTGCCCACTGGGAGGTGTGTGTGTGTGTGTGTGTGTGTGTGTGTGTGTGTGTGTGTGTGTGTGTGTGTGGGGCCCATTGGCTGTTAACTCACTTCTGTCATATCTAAGCGGCGGGTGAGTGAGTGACTCACGTTGACTCTAGTAAGGGTATATCCAACGTGTTTAACAGCGCAGAAGTTAAACAAACTGGATATAATCTTACTCAAGCCAACATACCAGTCTATGACTGGTAAGTTGGCTTACCAGTCATAAACACTCGTCCACCGTCTAAGGCGGAATAAAGTAACCTTGATGAGCCAGTCAGAAGCTTAGGGCCCGAGCAATACCCATCAGTATCCCTGAATAGACATCAATAGACTGCTCGTACCTCGCCCCCTCGGTACACTTTCTTTGCTGGATAAACACACTGGATTCATACTTTCCCTTCACGCTTGTCTGTTATACACGGCTTTAGAAATTACCTACTCGTCGTGTCTACCAATTTTGTCCAGCCTTCATGGGAAGCCTCCGTTTCCCAGCGAGTTGTAGCTTTGAAAACTGGTGAATATTAGTTTGGCAGAAGATCGCGCCTCCAAAAATGTGAGAGTGGATGATAGCGAAGTTTGCTGTCGCCGCTGCCAGCAGCGTAAACAAACACATCGGAGAGGGTGTTGGCCCCATACCACGTGGCTCCTCCGATACCACCGAATTCCTCTCGCACCAAGTGGCTCGGAGTAAGATAATAATCGTTGTGCACTCTTTAAGTCACATATGCAAGAGTTAGGCGGGTAGACAGTCTTCAGGCTATTACTTTACCTCAAAACTAATGTGAGTGGGTGGAATTGTAGACGAAGCAGTTAGTCAATTGTGGGTTCATAAACATTGATATAGGAGACGATCCTTGACGCAATAAGACAAGACCACCAGTATGGCGAAAGCGTTGGGATCACAAATTCAAAGTTGTAGAAAAACCTGTTGGTGGGTAATGTAGGAAACAGGGGAGAGAGCCTGGATATTAAGTTTAGAAAGTGAAAGACGACCTGTTGGAAAGTTTTAAGTTTGAGCCTTGAAACTTGGGGTCAATATAATGGTCAAACTTGGTGGTTTGTTGAGGTTTGGTTGTAGGAATGCTGGTGTGAGTGCCCGTGGGACTGTAGCCCAGGAGCTGAAGCTTGGACAGTAGGACGACGAGTGTATAAATAGCGTGAAGAGTCTCTAAGGTTGGACGAAGGTCTAAGGTTGTATACAATGATGATGGTTGGGTTGACGAGTAAGGAAAGTTCTGTCTGAAAAGCACTCGAACCCAAGCAGATGAATAATCATTGTTTCTCAGATTAAAAGTGTTGCATGTTAAATCAATTGAAAATGTTGCATATAGTTTTAACATAAATCATGCAGGTGCACCCTGCAATGTTGTAGGTCAATTGTGCAACTCATCTTGCAGAAAATGAGAACAAAATATCCTCCAGCTGTGTGCGCCCGCGCGCGCGCCGACATTTCCTCAACAACATAACATGGAGGTAGTGCAAGCGTGGCTTATGTTGCAAGGTGACTCATCGTTCCCTTACGTGCAACACCCACACGCCTCTTCAAAAAAATATGAGACTGGTCTTGCCCTTTGATTCTGTGGCTGACGTCAAGGCTCCCTGCTATATATTAATAATTCATTGGCCGGATAATTTTTATTAATAATTTATAATATTGGCCGGAGTAGCAGGTAATAGCTAGATTGTTAGTGTTAAACGGAAGATTAATGTTTGCGCGACCAAAGCGCAAAAAAATATCCAAAGTATTTCGGGGGATTTTTTTTTAACACTTGAAACATAGTTGTTTCTCCGTCTCCTGAATTGTGATTTGGTCGTCATTTCTTCAGCGACGTTATTGTGACTCGTCTGCATCTCAAACCACAAGTCTCTTTCTCTTCAGACTTCTCATAAGATTTCCTGTCTCAGTCACATTCTCTGGGGGCAGTTCATATTTGATATTAATTACATTTTATTCCGTGTGTAATGGTCAGGTCAGGCTGGTTGGAAGGTCATCTTATTTTCTTCTCGTGTCCTCCCTAAGATGTTGAGTCGGAAAGTTGCTATCTGTTGTCTTTGGTAGCTTTCTTCTCCATGTCTCCCTCCTATCTCGGAGGTTCAGTGTAGTTTCTTGATTCTTAGTCTGACTCTCAGGTGGTTTGCGTTTTCTGTAGTCTCTTGAAAGATTCCTCTGTTGGATCTATTTGTCTCTTGAAACTCTTGACTGGATACAAAAGAGATATTGGATCTGTTTTCTGGACGGCTGTATTTAACTCGCCACCACCAACATCTCCCTCTTCCCCCCCCTCTATATATATATAATCCCAGTATGCTTTCGCAGCTTGTATACTTAGTTCCCCATAATTCACTCCCAACTTGATCAGTGGTGTCACTCCTAAGTTGTCTGCTTCGATTGTCTAATTACCCGACAGTAATAAGGCTTCTGCAATCATCATTCCTCCCTCCCCCCCCTCTTGTTAAGACTTTGAGACTGTTTTGTCCAGAGAGTTTCTTGACTTAGTCTGTGATGGGGGTCATATTAGTGGTGCTGCTTGTGGGAGTCGTGTCATTAGTGGGGCGGTGGGAGGGGGAAGGTTATGAGAGAGAACGTCCGGTGGGAAGGAAGTGTTGAGGTAAGAGGGTTACCATGTCTGGGGGGATGATTGTAGGCAGAATAATGGTAGATCCCTGTCATGGGGGGGGGAAGGGAGAGGGGTTGAGCATATGTGTATATGAATGTTTATATGATAAATATACTGTGACGGGGTGCGGTATCGCGGCTATACTGAACCAAGGTGGTGCGGCTCTCCGTTACACACACAAAAAAAAATGCTTTATAGTCCCTTACAGTGTTTAAGTCGCAAGTAAAAAAAAAGTGAAAATCGTCAAATAATTAAAACAATTTACTGAAATATTAAAAAAACTGGCACCTGAGAAAACTTGGCGATCATACCCTTCAAAGGTGAACAAAGTAATATGAAAGTTAATAAACTGTGTAAGTAAGACAATGAAAATAATACAGGAGTAAATACCGGTGGTGCTGAAGACGACTACCAGACCACCCCAGCACACGACGTTGGCTGAAGGCAGACGGCGGTGCAGGAGGCTAAGGTGATCCAAGGTGCACTATGATCCAAGAGCACTGAGACTGGCTCTCTAGGTTGTTGTTGTTTAAGATTTGCTACTTGGAACAAAAAATTCAAAGTAGCACGGGCTATGGTGAGCCCGTAGTGGATGTTGGCTCTCTAGGGAGGCGGTGCCCCTTATATAGGCTGGCGGTGATGACGTGACAGCCAGTGACAAGGCACGGTGGTAAGAAGCGCTACTAGCAAACTGTTAGCTTGTGGCTGGCGGCACCTTTGTGTTGAGGCTGCACCACTGCCACTTGAAGGCGGCTAACTGCTTGTTTGTGAAGGCAAACTACCGGTTAGCAGAGGCGCCCGGCTTGCCGCCGAGCCGTACCCGGCCGTGCCAGGAGGTGCCAGGGCCTGGGGGTATAGAGAGGTGGCAGGACTGATGACTCGTCTAGGCTGGAGTATAGATGAACTTCCAGTACAGAGGCATTGAGGGTTAGTAGGAAAGGCAGTTCCACTGCTATGCAGGGCAATCATATGACAATACACATACAGTCCCGCTCCTGTGTCAGGTAAGTCGACTACGGGCTCACCATAGCCCGTGCTACTTGAAATGTTTTGTTCCGAGTAGCGAATCTAAAACTACAACAATGTTAAATATATTCAAAATTCTTTCACGAATAATCCATCCCATCCTCCTAAAGTAATAGTACTTTTAGCAACTATTTGGTTGAACGTACAAAAATGGACTGTTGCAACGAACAATGTTTACATTTCATACCTTTATTTTTTAGCGCGTGGAAAAAACACCATTCCTGGGGTAGTATATTATGTGTGTGTACAGNTTACTGGGTAACATAACAAACGTGGGACCGATGGAGTGTTTCAAGCGTAGGATAGACATATATGTGAATGAACTTGGGTGGATATGAACAGGAGCTGCCTGGTGGAGGTGGGGGGGGGGGCAATAGGCCGTCTGTAGTTACCATGAGTAATGATCTCTATTGTATAGACACAAAACATTGGGAGGATCAGTATGCTCCTATTCTTAAGCTTAACCTTATATGAGGACCGGAATACCCGGTTCTTAAAAGCGTAATTTTGTATAATAATCGAAATGCGTCAAATGCTTAAGCCGCCGGCTTCCTGTCCCCGTTGAGGCCGCTAGAGTGGCCTTCAGAAAAAAACAAAATGAAATCAGTGAGTGCTGACGCCGACGAGTTGTCGAGATTAAGCCGTCCAAGAGGTGACACGGGCATGAATTTGTTGAGTGAATGTGATCTTTGGTGGTGAAGGAATATACTGCGTGTTGAGCTTGTATTTATATCGTCAGTTCTTACCATGTGGCTGCTGTCGCGGGGGAGGATACTGCTTGACAGTATTTATGAGGGTGTCCAGCAGCTGGACACGGGAAGACATCTCCTGTCCACGAGGCTAACCATAGCCCGTGCTTCTTGCCCAGCTCCTGTGCCAGGTAAGTTACGGGCTCACCATAGCCCGTGCTACTTGGAACTTGTTCAGAGTAGCTGAATCTATAACAACAACAGCTGGACACTTTCATTACCAGGAGAGTGGCGGTGTTGATGGCTTCAGGGCGGTTACTGCAAGATTCACGGACTTAAAGCTCGTTGGTTGCTTGACATTCCAGGAGATAATGAAGGAGTGGCTTTTCTGGGATTGTTTGGCATAAGATCCATTCTCTCTGGCGGGGTTCACCAATCTCCCAGTTGCATCTGTAACCTAGACGTAGTCTATATAACCCAACTGTAGTCTTGTAATCCTGTAGATTCCTTTCGGGATATTTAACCTGTTTAACTT
This sequence comes from Procambarus virginalis, assembly GCA_020271785.1. NCBI lineage: Eukaryota > Metazoa > Arthropoda > Malacostraca > Decapoda > Cambaridae > Procambarus > Procambarus virginalis. The sequence continues at coordinate 51,338,170 of WNGS01164858.1, forward strand.
GATGGCCTGAAGATACTCTCTATCTGGCCCAGCTACTCTCTGGTGTAGATGGGCCTTGTTGAGGTGTGAGAGGTTTTTGGTGATGGTGTTCTTTATGTACTCTAGGCTGGGTTGGGTTGTTTTATGTATCACTGGATGACGAATGGCCAATCCTCGCAGTTTCGTCGGCTTTTTCATTTAATGGGATTCCAACACGGGTTGGTATCCTTTGCCTTTAGCGACTGCTCCTAGATACAAAATGGTGGTATTTCCACGTTGTCTTTCCACTGCTTCTCCCCCCCCCCCAAGTATTTGAAGTGCAGCTTTTGAGTCAGCATATATGATTGCATCTTGAGTGTTTTGTGCAATAACTTATGCGATGGACGCCGACGAATATAGGAGGCATATATACGTGAGACGTGACTGGTGAGGTGGAGTGCACATCGTGAGGGGCTGTGAGTGTGGCCGAGGTTGGGAACCGGTCGGCCGAGCGGGGGAGCCGGTCGGCCGAGCGGGGGAGCCGGTCGGCCGAGCGGACAGCACACTGGGCTTGTGATCCTGTGGTCCTGGGTTCGATCCCAGGCGCCGGCGAGAAACAATGGGCAGAGTTTCTTTCACCCTATGCCCCTGTTACCTAGTAGTAAAATAGGTACCTGGGTGTTAGTCAGCTGTCACGGGCTGCTTCATGGGGGTTGAGGCCTGGTCGAGGACCGGGCCGCGGGGACACTAAAGCCCCGAAATCATCTCAAGATAACCTCATAACCACGTGGCCCCGTCTCGGACCCGGGGCCACGTGGCTCCCTCCGTGTGTACGTGTTATCCAGGATAAGCGCGCGCCAAATACCTCCAACAATTGCTACTGTTATATATGTAATGTGGCTATCATAGAGTGTTAATATGGCGGGTGAAGGATGACAGGTTGGGTGGTCACACCAGGTCAAGCCACACCCCACCACACTAACCAACTTTCTTTTATAAGGTAAGTGTATAACGCTGCGGCTATACCTAGAGTATACCTGCATGGAGTATACTCCAGGTCTATGGGAGGGAGGGAGGGTTCTGGGAATTCACTCTCCAAACCTGTGCAGGCTTGTCTTTTGGTTAGATGATCCAACAGGCTGTTGCTTGGGGCGGCCCGCAGGTCCACATACCTTTGGCGGTCGGGCTGGTCCAGCACTTATTACCTGCTTGATACCTGGTTGATGGGGTTCTGAGAGTTCATCTACTCCCCAAGCCCGGCCCGAGGCCAGGCTTGACTTGTGAGAGTTTGGTCCACCAGGCTCTTGCTTGGAGCGGCCCGCAGGCTCACATACCCACCACAGCCCGGTTGGTCCGGCACTCCTTGGAGGAAAGAATCTAGTTTTGGTGTGTGTTGTTGCTGGGGACGGATATAACAAGGAGACAGGAACACCTTCCACGTCTCTAAGAAGTGCCGTGGAAGCCATTCCTTCCCCTCATAGACGATAAATGTTCGTTTGGCGAAGATTGGCGTTCAACGCCTTTTGGAGGTAAGCAAAATAACCAGTGAGAAAAGAGAATATTATGAGTTGAAATTACACGTTGAAACTATTTATAATACATATTTTATTTGGAATATTTTTGCTATTATTCCTAAGTGCTTTTTGGCCCACTCGGGCAAAAAATTGCATCTTGCGAGAAATGGTGAACTGGATTAAGAAACTAATTTGGCTAGTGTAATATTCCCAAGGGACCCTTTTGTAATTTTCTTGCTCGTAATAAATAATTTAGAGTCATATTGTAATTTCAGCCTCGAAGTAACTTATGGAGAATGTACCGACAGTCAAGAAGAGTCACGTTGATTATTTAAATTACACAAGAGCTGCCTGGCCTTGGGAACCTTTGCGGTGAGGAGAACTGACATCAACCCAACTGGAACTGTTTGTTGTTACTGAGAATCTGCCCCACACACTGCCCCACACACTGCCTCACACACTGTCTCACACACACTGCCTCACACACACTGCCTCACACACTCTGCCTCACACACTCTGTCTCACACACTCTGCCTCACACACTCTGCCCCACACACTGTCTCACACACACTGCCTCACACACTCTGCCTCACACACTCTGTCTCACACACTCTGCCTCACACACTCTGCCTCACACACTGCCTCACACACTGCCTCACACACTCTGTCTCACACACTCTGTCTCACACACTCTGCCTCACACACTCTGCCTCACACACTCTGCCTCACACACTGTCTCACACACTCTGCCTCACACACTGCCTCACACACTCTGTCTCACACACTGCCTCACACACTGCCTCACACACTGCCTCACACACTCTGTCTCACACACTCTGCCTCACACACTCTGCCTCACACACTCTGCCTCACACACTCTGCCTCACACACACTGTCTCACACACTCTGCCTCACGCACTCTGCCTCACGCACTCTGCCTCACACACTCTGCCTCACACACTCTGCCTCACACACTCTGCCTCACACACTCTGCCTCACACACACTGTCTCACACACTCTGCCTCACACACTCTGCCTCACACACACTGTCTCACACACTCTGCCTCACACACTGTCTCACACACTTTGCCTCACACACTGCCTCACGCACTCTGTCTCACACACTCTGTCTCACACACTCTGTCTCACACACTCTGCCTCACACACTCTGCCTCACACACTCTGCCTCACACACTCTGCCTCACACACTGCCTCACGCACTCTGCCTCACACACTCTGCCTCACACACTGCCTCACGCACTCTGCCTCACACACTCTGCCTCACACACACTGCTTAATATAATAAAGCAGCCGTTGAATATGGTAAAAGAGCTTTATTATCGCAGAGCAGGCGCTCAATAGGAAAAAGCAGGTGTTGAGCCTGCAATAAAGAGAGAACTACCTTTGGGAACTTGGGGCTTGAACGGTCTCGCTTCATGCAGGTCGGCGTTCAATCCCCGACCATCCAAGTGGTTGGGCACCATTCCTTCCCTCCGTCCCATCCCAATTCCTTATCCTGATCCCTTCCAACTGCTATATAGATATAGGCTTGGTGCTTTCACGTGATAATTAACTCCCTCCTTCCCTGAATCACCTTGGAGTATATATTCCTCTAAGCCCAACCGTTGTGACACACATCAAGAGGATCACGTCACTAGAATATTGTAAACCATTGAGCCTCAAAACATCCTTATTAGAACGAAGTCGAGAGACTGCATACCCGACCTTGAGCCTCACCTTATAAAGCACAAAAGTGTGTGTGTACTCACCTAATTGTGCTTGCGGGGGTTGAGCTCTGGCTCTTTGGTCCCGCCTTTCAGCTGTCAATCAACTGGTGTACAGATTCCTGAACCTACTGGGCTCTATCATATCTACACAAGTGTGTGTGCGTGTGCGTGCGTGCGTGCTCCAGGACGGACCGAAACATCGTCGTGTCTTCATCTTGTGATGTGTGGGTTGGTCATCATATCTTCACCCACGTTATTGTGACTCATCGTCTCCAACCACAATGATAACAGTAGCTAATGAAGCCAAGGAGGTCAGCAGTCATTACATAAGACGACCAACGGCAGGAAAGGCGAGACCCAACAGCAGAAGTTCGATCTGCAAGCAAAAATAGTTGAATACACACTGATTGCTCCAGGAAGCCAAACTGTGCACAAGGGTGTGCAATAACGTGTTCATTAGGACAGTTCTCATACAACCCATAGATTCTCCAGTTTCTCCCCTGTTCTTGTACCTACGGGCTCACCATAGCCCGTGCTACTTGGAACTGTTTGTTCCAAGTAACGAATCTTTAACAACAACAACATCCCCTGTTCTATTTTGACTTGCTAGTGACAGAAAGAAGGGTCGAGGTTGCCAACCTGTTCGCGGAAACCTTCGTGTCTAATAATCCGTTATCAAAATGCAGATTGAGGCTGCGCCGATGCTTCCACTTTTGTGACACGTGTGTCGAGCATTTTCTAGTGGGGATTAGCTTTGTAATTTAGTTGATTTCTATTCAATATGCCTCAAAAACCTCTCGTATATCAACTGTAAGGGGAGTCATTACAGTTCCTTTGTGTGAAGTCAAGTTGCTATAGAGGACAAGTTAGATGTTAGAGGAGACGTTAGGTGCTACAGATCCAGTTGGGTTGCTTTAGAAGATAGTTTAGTTGTTAGAGGACAAGTTAGATGTTAGAGGAGACGTTAGGTGTTACAGATCCAGTTGGGTTGCTTTAGAAGATAGGTTAGTTGTTAGAGGACAAGTTAGATGTTAGAGGACAAATTAGCTGTTAGAGATCATTCAGCCCATCTTCCTGGTTGTGGTAGTACTTATAGTAACGCTGAGGACCACAGTACATATACCCACCTACAATGTAATTACAAAGTAGAAATCTGAACTATTGAGTTGGACAAACCGGAAAACTTTATTTCCACTTGTGTTTCTTTGACACACTAACCTAACCTATCCTAACCTTCCTAGGCCTAATACACTATATCTGAGGCCTAATATAGTACATATGTGGGCTATACTAGGCCTAGGAATATTTAAGTTTGTTTTTTAGCGTCATATATTTTAAAAGAATTCCTTACCAGTCAGTATACTACTGACTATATCTACGTAATTAGCTTTTAGTATCTAAAAGCTAATTACTTTTAGTATCTAATTAGCTTTTAGCATCTAAAAGCTAATTACGTACGAATTCGTGACTATTGACGACCGGCTCAATAGGTACTGTCTACGGACGGGTTGATATCATTATAGTTGCTTTAGAGTTAGAGGTTCGTTAAGTTGCTTTAGTAGCAACAATTCTCTTTTTTAACATTAAGTTGCTTTAGACTAGAGGTTCAGACTTCAGTTTTGGCATCATATATATATATATATATATATATATATATATATATATATATATATATATATATATATATATGCTTCACTATTTATAATATTTCTTATATATTTCCATTTCTGTTTTCCATATAAAATGTTGTCTCCTGGCGTATATAAATGGTCGTCCCTCGGTGTATATAATTGGTCATCCCTGGCGTATATAAACGACTCAAGTTAGGCTCGTAAATAGTATTTTTCTCTGCCGTTCAACTTGTGTGAAGGCACTTTAGCTCTTTGGGGTCGTTTGTTCTCTATGTCCGTCGTGAGGGGGCGTAGTGGTGTAAAGTTTTGTTTTCTTTATAATATAAAACATATATATACATATAAAAGTAAAGTTATCAAAGTGATATTGCTGTACACGAACACGACAAGATACAGCACAAGAAACAGTGCACCAAGCCAATACAGAACCATATAAAACAAGATATATACTGTACTCCGCAAATACAAAACACACGTACCCAGGGCACAGCGCTTAGTCGTGCCCAATATGTACACCAATCCACACAAGTAGAACAAAGATAAGGTACTGCAAATACAAATCACCAGTACCACACGAGAGGAAATACAGAAATACATAAGAAATAATACACACACACACACAAGGGACCTCAACAAGCGGAAACAAAAGATGGAACATTCCGTTCCAGGGACATGGTCAAAGTCCTGGTGTTGACCAGACCACACACTAGAAGGTGAAGGGACGACGACGCGCGTCCTGGACCATTCTCAAGTCTGTTAATAGAGTTAACAGTTTAAGTGTTGGTGCCAGCAAGTAACCCCTTGTCTGCAGAGACCTTGTTCCAACGTGTACTGCGCACCTTCCCAAACTGCCCAGTAAAGCAACCCCTTTGACACCCCTTTGGTATGGACTTTCATACCTATAAGTTGACTTTCTGACCCATATATGACACTCAATGTTGCAAGGAATCTAACGACCCCTACTCAAAGGACGTTCACGTTTGTTTCTAAAACTATATAGCTTTAAGCGGCGTTAATTTAACCTCTTCATTCCGTTTTAAAAAGTGTTGGTATGACTGAAGTAGTAAAGGAGAGGCGCCGAGATTGTCTCTGGTGACGCAGGTGAAGGTTGAGGGCCCGAGGCTTGCTAACAAGGGATGGGCCACACATGTCCTGCCTGTTAACACAGTTACTTTAAAGACAAGTGGTTAGTATCCCCTACTGTTGCTGTTGATGGTGGTTGGTGGTTGTTCAGTGGTGGTGTTTGTAGTAGTCATCGTGATGGTAGTGGTTGTGGTGGTTGAGGTGGGGGTTGTTGTAGTGATAGTGATAGTTGTGGTGGTGGGGCTAGTAAGGTGGTAGTGTCGTTAATAATTATGGTGTTGGTGTAGTTCGGTAGTTTGTGTAGTGGTTATGTTGGTGTAGAGGGTGATGCTGGTAGTTGACGTAACCGCTGGTTAACATATATCTCACCTTCTTTGAAACAACAACAACAGCATATCCCAAACTACCAACAACATTCTGCCTCCAGAAACGCGATAACCCCCCCCCCCTTCTCTTGGGCGGGATAACCCAAACCTCCTAATTATCGTAGTGATATATTGATAGCTGAACTAAGATAAACTAAACTCTGGCAACACTCGATATCGTAACTTTCAGGGGACATAAGACCAGCAACTGGATCACTTCCTCATTTGCATATCTGATAGGAACACAGCGAGGTAATAGGCTTTATCCCCTTGGTATTAGGCTTTGGTCCATTAGTGTTAGGCTGTGATTAATTGGTGTTAGGCTGTGATCTATTGATATTAGGCTCTGAGCTATTGGTAATAGGTTTTGATCCATTGGTGTTAAACTTTAATCCATTGATGTTAAGCTTGGGCCCATTAGTACTAGGCTTTGATCTCTTTGTGTTAGGCTTTAATCCAGTGTTATTAGACTTTGATTCTTTTATTTATATATTGGCCAAAACTAACATTACAACTGTCAGCTCGACAGAGTTATGTCAGAACTTTTAATTATTTATCAATGTTACCTAATCAAAATAGTGTTTATTGGTAATCTCTCTCTCTCTCTCTCGTACATCAGGTCATCTGTAGGCTGATCCTAGAAACAGGTTTATTTAACAAGTTTAGGACTCTGAAGATAAACTTCAGTATCGTGGTAGAAAATCCTCAGAATCACGTACAACGTCCTAGACTCCGCAAAATAACCTTAGGACCCCCCGTACAGTAGGCGTAGGGCCCATTAGAACAGCGCCAGGACCCTATGTAGCAGTCCCAGGACCCCATATAACAACACCAGGACCCATACAACAGCCTCAGGACCCCGTACACGACAAAGGTGCCAGGTCACCTCCCGTTGATTCTTGTATGTGTCAACAACCGCCCCAGGTTGTCAGGTCCTGCCCGTGGCCACCCACACCCGCCCACACAGGAGCTGTAATGAAGATCCTGGCGCGTCCTGGCCAGGGTTCAAGGGGCCAGCTCTAGTAAGCCAGCCATAACGAGGATTTTTGTCTTCGTATGTCGGTCTAACTCGCTGGCGAAGGCAAGACTCGCCTTCCATGACAGTCCTCGTGACGGGTGCAAGAAGCTTGTGTGTGTCTTAGTAAGTAGATTGTACTGAGCACAAGAGTCATTCGGAATCCTTCCCCGTAGGAGTGTTTGGGGAGCCCTCTATCTTAGTGTATACAGGAGTCCTCTCACGAGAGGACTCCCTTCTCCCACTAAATAGCGTTTTCTGTCCTTTTAATATTCCTTCAATGGGTCATGGAGATATGGTGCTAATATACCCACACTTGAGAAGGAATGGAAGTGACGATGTTTCGGGCCGTCCGTTCGGACCTTTATCAAGTTGTTCTGGAGACCTGGAGTCTTATCATGTCAACATTACCAAGTGGTGACTGAGGAACAAGGGAGAGGGAGGCAGTGTAAGACAAGAGAGAGGGTGAGGCAGGAGCAGGAGGTGAGAGCTGACCGAAAAAGTAAAGCATGAAAGCAAAGTGAGCAGAAAGGGAAAAAGAGAAACGCGAAAAGTAATAAAAGGTGGAATAAGAGAGAGAGGGAACCAAGTAGAGACCCAGGAAGAGAGTGGAACAGTGACGATGGGCGAGAACAGAGCAGCAGTTCGCCAAGTTACATCATGATTACGAAAAGCAAATAAGACCATTTGGTTCTATTCTACCCCCTTTTCCAGAGAGGAGTTGAATGCTATACGAAGTATTACTTTACACATTGCTTCTGTCGCCTATGATAGCAGCCACGGTGATATCTAGGCCTAGTGCTTTCCTCACACTCGGTTCCCCTGGTTATAAATAAATAAATAAATATGTTTATTCAGGTAAGGTACATACATACAAGTGATGTTACATTAATGGATCGAATTATAGATAGAGATAGTACATACAATGCCTATAGCCACTATTACGCAATGCGTTTCGGGCAGATAATATCTCTTTCCTCTCCCTTGCTAGTGCTGAATATGAGACCTTCTCCTGACTCCTATATACAACCAAGGGTAAATCATTCAAGAGTCCCCAGTGGGTGGTGCTCATTAAGCACAATACGCCAGCAAGTAGGTCACCTCTGGTGTGTGCCCGTCAGGACCACGAGAGCAGCCAGTCCAACACAAAACTCTATTCAACGAATCTGTGTTAATCATTTCCTGGAGAAATAGAATTAATTACTACATGGTTTCATATCACAAAGGAAACGGGGACTAAACAAAAAGTTACGAAGTTAATGAATTGACGGAGATTGATTAAAAGCAAGTGTTGAAGGTATTGTATTGGATTGTAGTGGTATAGGATTGAGGGGGAGACTCATTGAGGCTTTAGGCTGTGTGGAGGCAAATTAAAGGGTGTGGGTTGAGTGCTTTGGTGTGAAGAGGGAGGGGGAAAGAGATGATTGAACTCACTATTGTGGTTGGCTCCTCGGGGTATTGAACTGGAAGACAATTTCCATAAGAGAAAAATATGGATTAATTGTAATCCATAACAACTTGAAATCCATGTAATCCTGGCAACACATCAATAGGTGGTGGATATGGCAACATTACATTAATAGCAGTGTGAATATGGCAGAACTAAATTAGAAGGTGTGCGAACATGGCAACACTACTTCGACAGAAGTGTGGATATAGCAACAAATGACTGCAAAGGACGTGTAGCATGACATTGAATTGAAATTGAAATAAGTTTATTGAGGTAAAATACACACAAAGGGATGAGGTAGCTCAAGCTATTCTCACTCCGTTCAGTACATCGTGTTAATACATACATATAAACACATCACAAACAATAAACATATTACCAAACATTCTGAGAGATAAACTTCTACATTTTCTCCTTTACACAAGTATAGCATGACATGACACAAGAGGCCTTTGAGGCCAGTTGGTGTTACTAGCAAGTGCCGGATGACATAGCACCACATGTGCTGCTCAAGGCAATATCACACCAGCGCGGGAGAAACATGCCGAAACAAAACAAAAAATTGAATATTTATGGAAAAAATAAATCTCACTGACGTCTTTTTGAACTGAAGAATTCTGTGAACATTTTCGTTTTCAAATAGAGCTTTAAAAAGGTTCTTTTAATCAGGTTGGAATTTAAAATATATTCTTTCTAGCAGAAAACACGCGTTAAATACAGTAAGTGGTCCCTAGCAAGGTAACCTGCCAGCTCGTCCTCCTAAGGTTCCCCAACGTTAAGACACTGTCGTACTAAAGTGCCCTTATCCTAACTACCAGAGGACCCAAAACAGAAAACGGGACAGTATGTTAATTTCGCGAGCCGCTATTATTTTCTAGCACGACAATTTTTGGCCTTAAGGAGAGTATACGTCAAAATGCGACACTCTATTGGGAGGACAGATTGAACCAGCAGCTGGCAGTGTGTTGCTGGGGCCAAGATTCAACGAGCAGTTTACGCACAAGTAGTTACGATCCCCTTACATCTTTTCTCAATAATTGGCGGCTTTGTTTACACTATTTATTAAAGAGGCTGTGAGCTCCGAAGCACCAAGAGGCTGTTTATGGCAATAATAATATTTGATTGGAAAGTTTCGATGCTCAAACTCTTTTAATAAATAAATGTATTTATTACGTTTAAATAAATATAAACAAAGTCTCTTAGAGATTGAGAAAAGATAAACTTCATAAATACTTGCGTAACGGCTTTATAAACCCGCCCCCAGCCCATGCCGCCATGCTCGTCCAGGGTGCCCGTGATCGAAACACTGTTCAAGAATTGTTCGAACATCATCAGCAGTGAGTCATGTGTATAAACAAGTTTTTCATTTATAAACAAAGGGTTTTGGCGACTGGACTAACGAACATTTATCCAATGTTTTGGTGACGGGTTAGTGAAGCCACTTAGCAAGAGTTCCCATTGGCTCTCCTGGGGCTCTGAGCTCAGGAATGACTCTTGCTGATCCGAAACAAGGAGTGGATCTCTCCGAGCTCTTAACATCAGTCACTGTTGTCCTCCCGCTATGACGGGTTGGTGCGTGGAGCTGCTGCTGCATGTGTGTGTGTGTTGGGACGTGTCTGGGAGACCCAGGCAGCAAAAGCATAGGGACAGTTTGACATGGGAGCCGCTTGGGCCGTGTCATGGTAGCGAGCGGTACACACGCGGTAAGTCTATGGTTACCCGTACCACCCGTACATGGTCTTGTAAGTGGAGATGTGTTTTTATTTTTTTTGGGGGGGGGGGTCGAGAAAATGAGGTGGCCGCCGTTCTGAACAACTTCCAAATACTGTCTATGAACTAAAAGCACAGCGTACGACTGCCAGCTGATGACGTTCGAACTTCCTCGAACAGTGCTGTTCTCACGTCTCCGATCTAATGCTTTACCCAAGCACTAAAAATACAATTTGCCAAAAGAACCAAAACATCTACCCACAACTAATCTCGGTGTGCTTAGGTGCCTAATACAAAATATGTAAAACCAATATATATATTTTGGGAAATGTACAGGTTTTGAACAGCCAGCACCTTAAAGTTGACGAGTGCGTCTTTGGTGCTGCCTCTGCTTGGACGGGATAGCCTGATGACGGGCCGGAAACCGTCCACCTAAGCTGACGGTGGACGGTCTTTACATCATGGACTATGAGACGGCGGCGGGACTCAACCGTCTTCCTCCCTCCCTCCATCGTGAAGTAGGTGGGGGGGGGGGACAAACAAGTTAGCGATTTAACAAGCTTCAACCCCCTCCACCCCCCCCCCCACCTCCTTCCTGCCCCCTAGCCATTCATCCTGTCTCAAGCGAGCCAATGTGTATAGGTCATTGCATAATTGGCCAAACGAACACGAAATAATTGTTATTGTACATAATTCAACACATTATTTACCTCGTGGTCAAGAGTTATGCTGAAACAATTTTGTGGTTTTTCATAATATTCAACATTTATCGTGATGCAGTTTCCTGTGTTGAACACATTCCCCAGTTTTTTTTCCATCAAACACATTGGCTTTCACAGAGCGCCTACACGGTAAACAAAAATTTGCTAAAATCATTGTTATTAATCTGAAATATAAATGGCGTTTTTGAATTTTTCAAATTTCTTTTGACCTAAATAGTATCAAGGCCAAAATAGAACGCACTTTTATCTTTCTGTTTATCTGTGTCTCTCTTTAACATCTCTCTTTCTCTAAGAGAATCGGATATATAACAGACCTAGTTAACGGAACCAACAAATTATTATTACCCCAAACATTAATCTAATCGCCGATGGCTTCTTTACATGTATTGAGGCAAAACGATTTTGTGTGCGTAGGTTTCTTCTTGGGCGGCGCCGGTCACGTGTAGGCAGGTTAGTGGGCCAGCCAGAGGCATAAGACCCGCGCAAGAATATCCCTGCAAAAAAATATAAAAAATAAAAATAATTACAGGCAGAGAGATGGGATTCTACACAGTTTCTCTGTGTAGAATCTGTGTGATGTGTCAGATAGACACACACAGAGAGACAGCCTGAGTGTCTGTCTGCGTCTGTCTCGGAGGACAGAAGGAAAGTGAGGTAAGAGAAAGTTGTCAGGTTCTCACTTCTCTCTCCCCCCCCCCCCCCGGGCCAGGTAAGAGTCAGGGGGGGGTCTCTACCCCTCGCCTCCCCATTCCCACAAGTCTCTCTCCCCGACCAATCCTCGGCCCCTTCTTATAAGAACATGACAATCGGTGACACTGCAGCAAGCGTGTTGGTCACTGGTAGGCAGCTCTTGCACCCACCCCACACACTCGTGTATGTCTAGCCTGCGCTTGAAACACTCCCGCGATAACATTATTTCCTCACCAGTATTTACTCTGAATTTTCTGAAATATAAAATTATGTAATTTCTATCAGGTGTTTCTTAATGTGTTTCCCGGTAATGTATTTGGGTATTTCAATCGCGATATCCACTTTGACTTCGCCTTTCTAGGGGTCGTATATAGTTTGTGGATACAACTTGTCCTGGAGCCTGGCACGGCTCCCCCCTGGAGCCTGGCACGGCTCCCCCCTGGAGCCTGGCACGGCTCCCCCTGGAGCCTGGCACGGCTCCCCCCTGGAGCCTGGCACGGCTCCCCCTGGAGCCTGGCACGGCTCCCCCTGGAGCCTGGCACGGCTCCCCCCTGGAGCCTGGCACGGCTCCCCCCTGGAGCCTGGCACGGCTCCCCCCTGGAGCCTGGCACGGCTCCCCCTGGAGCCTGGCACGGCTCCCCCTGGAGCCTGGCACGGCTCCCCCCTGGAGCCTGGCACGGCTCCCCCCTGGAGCCTGGCACGGCTCCCCCTGGAGCCTGGCACGGCTCCCCCTGGAGCCTGGCACGGCTCCCCCCTGGAGCCTGGCACGGCTCCCCCCTGGAGCCTGGCACGGCTCCCCCCTGGAGCCTGGCACGGCTCCCCCCTGGAGCCTGGCACGGCTCCCCCTGGAGCCTGGCACGGCTCCCCCCTGGAGCCTGGCACGGCTCCCCCCTGGAGCCTGGCACGGCTCCCCCCTGGAGCCTGGCACGGCTCCCCCCTGGAGCCTGGCACGGCTCCCCCCTGGAGCCTGGCACGGCTCCCCCCTGGAGCCTGGCACGGCTCCCCCCTGGAGCCTGGCACGGCTCCCCCCTGGAGCCTGGCACGGCTCCCCCCTGGAGCCTGGCACGGCTCCCCCTGGAGCCTGGCACGGCTCCCCCTGGAGCCTGGCACGGCTCCCCCTGGAGCCTGGCACGGCTCCCCCTGGAGCCTGGCACGGCTCCCCCCTGGAGCCTGGCACGGCTCCCCCTGGAGCCTTGAGCCTGGGCAGTGGCTCAATATTGAGTGTGCAGTGTACACAAAGATGCGTACACACGCACACGAACGAGGTCAAGGCCAATTGTTTATCCTCTACAGAGGGCAAATGTCACGGGGTCGTCAACCCTTCCGAGGAGCTCTGATAATGGTGTCTTAAATCCCAAATTGCCTGGGCCAAGTTGCTTCTCCCTGATAGTTTACCTGATGGTGCTTCGCTAATTAGCCAATTCCCGTGTAATAGCTTGTCCGGCGGACATCGTTCTTCGTGGCCTCGAGAAATTAGCAATAGATTTAGCATTTGTGTGAGCTTTTCTTGTCATTCTGGCCGTTCCTCGTTTTCTATAATACAGTAACAATGGCTAGACACTTAATTAAAGGCCCGGACACACTTGCGTTGACCTTGTTAGGCACTTGGCATGAATTGGGAGACACATAGCAGTGTCTAGGTATTAACTGAGGTGGGGGGGGGGAAGACTTACCAGACGAGCCTAATTAACTTGGTTCCTCTCTGTTTGCCTCCTATAGCTGTTGTCGGTGTACTTCACAAACCGTTACGGGGCTATTCATGCCCGTGCCACCTTTGTGGTGGCTTAATCTTCATCAATCAATCAATTACCAAACCTTCTGGCTTCTCCGTGCTTGGTGAGTGGCAGCAGAGTCGTCCAGGCGTGTGTGCTCCCGGCACTTAATGTCTTCCTCGCCTCGTAATCAGTTAATCAATCTCCCGCTGGACCTGATGAGAGGAAGTTCTTGACTTACTCGCTGCAGCTCTTCTGTGACATTATCTCGGTCATCCGTTTTGCTTTCCTCCTTCAATTCGACTTTGTTGCGTGGCCACAATATCAAATGGTGGCTTTGGTTCGAGGTTGAGTCGGCGTTAACAATGTGAATTGAACGTTGTTCTTGGATAGTGCCCACTGGGAGGTGTGTGTGTGTGTGTGTGTGTGTGTGTGTGTGTGTGTGTGTGTGTGTGTGTGTGTGTGGGGCCCATTGGCTGTTAACTCACTTCTGTCATATCTAAGCGGCGGGTGAGTGAGTGACTCACGTTGACTCTAGTAAGGGTATATCCAACGTGTTTAACAGCGCAGAAGTTAAACAAACTGGATATAATCTTACTCAAGCCAACATACCAGTCTATGACTGGTAAGTTGGCTTACCAGTCATAAACACTCGTCCACCGTCTAAGGCGGAATAAAGTAACCTTGATGAGCCAGTCAGAAGCTTAGGGCCCGAGCAATACCCATCAGTATCCCTGAATAGACATCAATAGACTGCTCGTACCTCGCCCCTCGGTACACTTTCTTTGCTGGATAAACACACTGGATTCATACTTTCCCTTCACGCTTGTCTGTTATACACGGCTTTAGAAATTACCTACTCGTCGTGTCTACCAATTTTGTCCAGCCTTCATGGGAAGCCTCCGTTTCCCAGCGAGTTGTAGCTTTGAAAACTGGTGAATATTAGTTTGGCAGAAGATCGCGCCTCCAAAAATGTGAGAGTGGATGATAGCGAAGTTTGCTGTCGCCGCTGCCAGCAGCGTAAACAAACACATCGGAGAGGGTGTTGGCCCCATACCACGTGGCTCCTCCGATACCACCGAATTCCTCTCGCACCAAGTGGCTCGGAGTAAGATAATAATCGTTGTGCACTCTTTAAGTCACATATGCAAGAGTTAGGCGGGTAGACAGTCTTCAGGCTATTACTTTACCTCAAAACTAATGTGAGTGGGTGGAATTGTAGACGAAGCAGTTAGTCAATTGTGGGTTCATAAACATTGATATAGGAGACGATCTTGACGCAATAAGACAAGACCACCAGTATGGCGAAAGCGTTGGGATCACAAATTCAAAGTTGTAGAACAACCTGTTGGTGGGTAATGTAGGAAACAGGGGAGAGAGCCTGGATATTAAGTTTAGAAAGTGAAAGACGACCTGTTGGAAAGTTTTAAGTTTGAGCCTTGAAATTGGGGTCAATATAATGGTCAAACTTGGTGGTTTGTTGAGGTTTGGTTGTAGGAATGCTGGGTGAGTGCCCGTGGGACTGTAGCCCAGGAGCTGAAGCTTGGACAGTAGGACGACGAGTGTATAAATAGCGTGAAGAGTCTCTAAGGTTGGACGAAGGTCTAGGTTGTATACAATGATGATGGTTGGGTTGACGAGTAAGGAAAGTTCTGTCTGAAAAGCACTCGAACCCAAGCAGATGAATAATCATTGTTTCTCAGATTAAAAGTGTTGCATGTTAAATCAATTGAAAATGTTGCAATCGTTTAACATAAATCATGCAGGTGCACCCTGCAATGTTGTAGGTCAATTGTGCAACTCATCTTGCAGAAAATGAGAACAAAATATCCTCCAGCTGTGTGCGCCCGCGCGCGCGCCGACATTTCCTCAACAACATAACATGGAGGTAGTGCAAGCGTGGCTTATGTTGCAAGGTGACTCATCGTTCCCTTACGTGCAACACCCACACGCCTCTTCAAAAAATATGAGACTGGTCTTGCCCTTTGATTCTGTGGCTGACGTCAAGGCTCCCTGCTATATATTATAATTCATTGGCCGGATAATTTTTATTAATAATTTATAATATTGGCCGGAGAGTAGCAGGTAATAGCTAGATTGTTAGTGTTAAACGGAAGATTAATGTTTGCGCGACCAAAGCGCAAAAAAATATCCAAAGTATTTCGGGGGATTTTTTTTAACACTTGAAAACATAGTCGTTTCTCCGTCTCCTGAATTGTGATTTGGTCGTCATTTCTTCAGCACGTTATTGTGACTCGTCTGCATCTCAAACCACAAGTCTCTTTCTCTTCAGACTTCTCATAAGATTTCCTGTCTCAGTCACATTCTCTGGGGGCAGTTCATATTTGATATTAATTACATTTTATTCCGTGTGTAATGGTCAGGTCAGGCTGGTTGGAAGGTCATCTTATTTTCTTCTCGTGTCCTCCCTAAGATGTTGAGTCGGAAAGTTGCTATCTGTTGTCTTTGGTAGCTTTCTTCTCCATGTCTCCCTCCTATCTCGGAGGTTCAGTGTAGTTTCTTGATTCTTAGCCTGACTCTCAGGTGGTTTGCGTTTTCTGTAGTCTCTTGAAAGATTCCTCTGTTGGATCTATTTGTCTCTTGAAACTCTTGATGGATACAAAAGAGATATTGGATCTGTTTCTGGACGGCTGTATTTAACTCGCCACACCAACATCTCCCTCTTCCCCCCCCTCTATGTATGTCTATAGCATATACATACCATACCCATATATATATATATATATATATATATATATATAATATATATATACATATATGTATATATATATATATATATATATATATATATATATATATTATATAATAATCCCAGTATGCTTTCGCAGCTTGTATACTTAGTTCCTCATAATCACTCCCAACTTGATCAGTGGTGTCACTCCTAAGTTGTCTGCTTCGATTGTCTAATTACCCCACAGTAATAAGGCTTCTGCAATCATCATTCCTCCCCCCCCCTGCCTCTTGTTAAGACTTTGAGGCTGTTTTGTCCAGAGAGTTTCTTGACTTAGTCTGTGATGGGGGTCATATTAGTGGTGCTGCTTGTGGGAGTCGTGTCATTAGTGGGGGGTGGGAGGGGGAAGGTTATCAGAGAGAACGTCTGGTGGGAAGGAAGTGTTGAGGTAAGAGGGTTACCATGTCTGGGGGGAGGATTGTAGGCAGGATAATGGTAGATCCCTGTCATGGGGGGGGGGAAGGGAGAGGGGTTGAGCATATGTGTATATGAATGTTTATATGATAAATATACTGTGACGGGGTGCGGTATCGCGGCTATACTGAAGCAAGGTGGTGCGGCTCTCCGTCACACACACACAAAAACAAAATGCTTCTATAGTCCCTTACAGTGCTTAAGTCGCAGGTAAAAAAAAGTGAAAATCATCAAATAATTAAAACAATTTACTGAAATATTAAAAAAAATGGCACCCGAGAAAACTTGGCGATCATACCCTTCAAAGGTGAACAAAGTAATATGAAAATTAATAAACTGTGCAGTAATACAATGAAAAATATATACAGGAGTAAATACCGGTGGTGCTGAAGACGACTACCAGACCACCCCAGCACACGACGTTGGCTGAAGGCAGACGGCGGTGCAGGAGGCTAAGGTGATCCAAGAACACTGAGAGACTGGCTCTCTAAGGTTGTTGTTGCTTAAGATTCGCTACTTGGAACAATAAGTTCAAAGTAGCACGGGCTATGGTGAGCCCGTAGTGGATGTTGGCTCTCTAGGGAGGCGGTGCCCCTTATATAGGCTGGCGGTGATGACGTGACAGCCAGTGACAAGCACGGTGGTAAGAAGCGCTACTAGCAAACTGTTAGTTTGTGGCTGGCGGCACCTTTGTGTTGAGGCTGCACCACTGCCACTTGAAGGCGGCTAACTGCTTGTTTGTGAAGGCAAACTACCGGTTAGCAGAGGTGCAGGCCGTGCCAGGCCGTGCCAGGCCGTGCCAGGGCCTGGGGTATGAGAGGTGGCAGGACTGATGACTCGTCTGGGCTGGAGTATAGATGAATTCCAGTACAGAGGCATTAAGGTTAGTAGAAAGGCAGTTCCACTGCTGTGCAGGGCAATCATGTGACAATAACATACAGTCCCGCTCCTGTGTCAGGTAAGTCAACTACGGGCTCACCATAGCCCGTGCTACTTGAAATGTTTTGTTCCGAGTAGCGAATCTAAAACTACAACAATGTTAAATATATTCAAATTCTTTCACTAATAATCCATCCCATCCTCCTAAAGTAATAGTACTTTTAGCAACTATTTGGTTGAACGTACAAAAATGGACTGTTGCAACCAAATGTTTTACATTTCATACCTTTAATTTTGTAGCGCGTGGAAAAAACACCATTCCTGGGCTAGTATATCATGTGTGTGTACAGTGTAAGGCCTAAAATAGCAGATATTAATCCCCATGATTGCTTGGACAGGATAGATTGTTTACCATGTATCAATATGCCATTTCGGCTAATTCTGTATTCAAATGTAACAAGCTAGCTGTTGTAGATATGATCCAGAAGGTTCTAGAAACCACGTGTAGGGACCTGACCCCAGCAAGGTCGCATCCCCTGGGGATTGGGGTGGTGAAGATAACTGGCGCCTTTGTTCAGTTTCGTAAAATGAATTATTTTACACAATTCAGTAATTCAGAGAAATTAGTCTTCATCCAAATTGTGTAATATCCCTGTTTAAATTATAAAGAGTATCGTAAATTGTCAAAATACTTCAGTAAGTCACCAGTGACGTTACTAGCGGGACTAGACTTGGAGGCGGAAGGATTTGGTCGACCTTAGGTCACGAAGTTACCAAAGCTCCATATTTTTGGTATTTTCTCAAAGGTCAAATAGCCATTTTGTAATTGGGAATAGCTCTTCCCTAAGATGCTTGTGTAATTAACTCAGTTAAAATAATTCAACCCATATGGATCATTCAGTGCAAGAGAGATTAGTTGTTAAACCTTAAACACCTATGAGCAATGTAGTAAAGCTAAGCGTAGGGATATAATGCTCTGGGCTTCTGGGTAGAGGAGCATGTGGGAGACAGTGTGGGATCTGGAGCAAGAAAGGGAAGGTGTCCACTCCACCTCTTCCCCAGACCAGCAGTCCACCGCTGGCCGCATTCAAGGTAGAGTTACTTAGCGTGTTGTTATAGGGAATAGGTCAACTCAATGCCGTTCAGTAGGAGTGTTTTGAGTTTTAGATTTTTAGTTTTTGAATAAACCATTTAGCTTTTAAATTGTCTTTTTTATTAATTTCCATTTTGTGTAATTTGTGGATGGTCCCGTACCACGTGGTACTCCGTAGCCGGAGAGGCAGAGTTTGAGTTGGGCGCCGATTCTAACACCGAATCAGAATTCATTATCCCTTTGATTTTAATTAATTCCACACTTAACGTAAAAATACAACCCTCCCATACATTACTAGTGGGGATCAAGCCCCAGGTTTATTGATTAGCATGATCGATCCAGACCTTGATCATTGCTCAGTGTTACTGGTCTGGTGGTGGCAGCGCAAGGCGATCCTAGGATTTTGCTAGAAGGCGGTTTCCACGTCATAAGGTTGTAGAATCTTAAGTCGGCCAATCGTCTTAAGACCATGTGGCGTGGGGTCGGCTCAAGTGAAAGTTTTGGGGTCCCTTGGTATAGAGAGATAAGTCAGAATAGGATACGGGTACGGAGAGGGAGAAGATTAAGATTACCCCCCCCCCCGTGTTACACAAAATCAAACTTTTGGTTGGATGTAAAAGTCATTTTTCTCCCTTTGACCAAATAGTTCCTATAGCCTCTTATCAATACCGGAGGGAGGACTGGGATATCCCATTTGTTTATAACAATGGATCTCGACCAATGACCAGAGTCCTCGGTCTTGCCACAGGTGAGGACGACGCTGGGGCCTTCACATGATGAACGACGAGTCCTTGGCAGAGCGGCTGAAGATCGTACTGGCACTCGTCGCCTACCGTAAGGAGCCGCCGGCTTTAAGGTAGGTGCAGACTCCTTTTCTTGGGCCCCCCCTCCCCCTACCTTCCCCTCCCTCCCTTTGCGCTGTGGCCCTGTGCATAACCCTTGATAAGGACACTTAACTCGAGGGCTGGAGAACATGGCTAATGTGGCGTAGTGGATAATGTTCTCGTGTAAACCTTAAACCATCTGGTGTTAGTGCGGCCTCGCCACTAGCAAGGTGTTAATAT
The DNA here is from genome assembly GCA_020271785.1 of Procambarus virginalis. Lineage (NCBI taxonomy): Eukaryota > Metazoa > Arthropoda > Malacostraca > Decapoda > Cambaridae > Procambarus > Procambarus virginalis. The sequence continues at coordinate 51,357,949 of WNGS01164858.1, forward strand.
TATCATATCAAGCTGTGGCTTCCAGGACCTCCCAGATTGTCTCCTAGTGGACGGAGTTGACCTGGGACGTATCGACCTGTCCATTACCAGGGAGGGTAGGGGGGGGGGTTAAATGGCAGGGTACGGCCATTGAGACAGGCACTGTCCGTTGGCACTGTCTCTCATTTAACTTCTCGGTGGTAGTTTAGTATTGTCCTGGTGCCCCCACCGGCGAGAGGGCGCTGCTCGTGGTGTCTTGGTAGCGTTGGGAACCTCTTGTCAACGCTTATACGCAGCGCTAGTCCAGGTATGTCAAACGTTCACCGAGCGTTGATCTTGCCTCGTACACGCCTATCTGGCGACGACCTTGTCGTACCAACGTCAACGCCACGATAACCTTGTGTCGTTATCTGCGTTGACATGAAGCTGTTGACGTCTGGCTACATTAACTGCATCGGCAAGCCCAGAAAACTCATTAATTTGATGACCCTCCCGACATCTGTGTATATCAGCCCAAGACTTGTTAAGTCAGCCGTCTCAACTGTCTTCCTACCAGCTAATTACCTTCCCCCACACTTTAATTAACAAAACCAATTGCCATCCCCGCGCCTTAATTAACTGCCCTAATAGTAATTAAGACAACCACTTCAAGCACTCGAAAGTCGTGTGTACAAAAAAAAGAAACAGAACAGATTTACAACATGCTAACACCCTGTGTTGAGTTTATATATTAAAAAAAGAAAAAAATTAAGGGAGTTGTGAGCCAACTTAAACGTCTGCAAGTTGCTTCCTACGTCAGGTGTGACGCACGAAGACGTTGGCTTCAACAAACATTAAAATAAATTGTTACAGTGAAAGGACAAGTGGAATATTGAATAAATCAGAGGTCAGTGACACCCCCCCTCACCACGGGTGTGTGGGGGGGGGGTGGTAGCTCGGGGTTGGGGGAGTGGATCCCAACCCTTTCCCCCCCCCTCCCCAATGTAGGGGGCGTAGGGAAGGGCAAGTGACAGTGTAGGGTGACTGACTGTCACTCAAGTATGCAGGCCGGACGCTAACCCTCCCCCCCCCCCTCCCAGGGTGTACATATTTTTGTTTACACAGAGGAAAAAATAGGGGATTGTAACCCCTTCCTCTCGGTAGCTGGGGAGGAGGATGGGTTCCCACCTGTTCACGACAGGAAGATGGAGGTTTTAAGCTTAAGGGGGGGGGGGGGTCCTGGGACAGTGCCCGTGACCCCACCCAGTGTTCTACACACCTTGTTTACCTGTAAACATCGAATAATAAACTTTTATCAATATACAAATAAGAGAGATTGTGGACATTAAATAATAAAATGTCTTGTATCCACTAAATATTATTATGACCAGCGTGATGGCAACACTACAGTGACGTCATGAGTGACGTCATGAGTGACACATAAGACTAGAGGACACTACAGGTGGTCTCTTTAAGACATTATTCCAACAACTCATTCATTATATATATGTACATTACATTACTACATGTATAAAATATAATAACCTACGCTTGGAACAATAGTGATTTTGTATATTTGTGGCCAGATAACCGATTCATAACTATTCTTCTATACGCCCAAACCAGTACTTGCCAAAAGTCTTGTATAATACGAACAAGCTTGAATGGTCCCCAAGCATATATGCGAATGAAAACTCCACACCCCAGAAGTGACTCGAACCCAGACCGCCAGGAGCACAATGCAACTGGTGTACATGGTACCTTAATCCACTCGACCATCCTCATAAAGTGAGGTGATTTGATGAAATGATTATGCCCAAGATTACCATCAAAGTGCCGTCGGACGGTGGTTCAAATACCCTCGGCTATCATTGTCTTTTGTACGGTCACTGATGGTCGAGGGTTTAAGGTAACCATGTACACCAGTTGCATTGTGCTCCTGGCGGTCTGGGTTCGAGTCACTTCTGGGGTGTGGAGTTTTCATTCGCATATATGTTTGGGGACCATTCAAGCTTGTTCACATTAAATATATATATAATAAATATATTTATAATCTTTTTTTTTGTAATCTAAACTTATCGCTCAGATATCCCTTGTTCGTATTCTATTTGATGTAGATATGCTCAACAGGCAATTAATATTTCCCTAGTTAGACTCTTCCAGTCCATTTATATACTTAAATTTCCCTAGAAGATATTAGTTAAGGGAGGACAAGTGCCCTAACTGGACCAGGCTCCAGGGGTGCCGAACACAGTCCACGTGTTCCTAAGGTGAGGGGCTAGAGACGCAGTGGTGGAGTGAGCACAGTATTAGCCCTCGACGGGATCAGTCGACTGCCCCTCTACGGAGGAAGGGAAGGGAACTATCAGAAGAGAGGGTCAAGCCATTACGACTATATAGCACTTGGAAGGGGTTAGGGTAAGGGTTTGGGATGAGACGAGGGAGGGAGGGAAGGAATGGTGCCCAACCAATAATGGACAGTCGGGGATTGAACGCCGACCTGCATGAAGCGAGACCGTTGCTCTACCGTCCAGCTCAAGAGGTTGGGAGAAAACTATTTGTCGAGGTTAAAGAGAGAAATTGACGGGTCAAATACAAACTTGTGTTAGACTTAAGTCTGTTTCACGACCATGGATCACATTCAATCAAAAAAAAAAAACACCACTTACGGGCTATTCATGTCTGTACCACCTCTTGGGTGGCTTAATCTTTAATCAGTCAATCTTAAGTGTGTCATGTGCGGTGTTCTGCCAAGGTTGAGAGGCGGCGGTAAGTGGATGTCGAGAGCGGTTGACATAAAGCATCGTCTGGAAGTATTGCTTGAATACTACAACACCATTCACGGATAACAGAGACTCTTACATCGACAAGAGCGCCAGGGAGGTCTGTCTCCCGAGGGAGGAGGCAGCTATTGCACATACATTACAGGGGACAAAGACCTTAAACAGATAGTGATTAGGGTGTAAATAACAGGAAATAACATAAACTAATAACTGAAAATGGGGAAAACACGTGTCGTAGTCATATATTTTATTATATGACGGCACGTAAATTGTCTGTCGGTATATATATATATTATACCGACAGACGTTAACCTTATTACCAACAGACATCATTTATGTGTCGTCATATACTAACGTATATGACTACAACATGTGTGTTCTCCATTTTCATTTCTTGTATTTGTCCTCCGTTATCCATACTATCTCCAGAAGTCTATGGAAGAAGATGGGAGGCCTCAGAACACTAGTGTGTACTGAAACGTTAGACGTAATAACACTTAAACATGGTGGAATATCTACGAGAGAGGACCTCCTGCTCGAGCACCACATCAAGGGATACAAGTCTTCAGGTTGACAGAACAGATAACAGAACAAAAGAGACGGAGTGACTATACGAAACAAAGGTGCGAAATAACGGGCGGACGATTATACCGTGTAACTAACCTCATTTGTTATAGTGGGGACGACGTCTGTATGGTGAGTGTTGAAGATGGTCGTCGCGGTCTCGTAGACAAGAGTAAAAGAACTATTCATATTGAAATAATAGAGAACAGATAATTTTAAGTGATAAAGTGTTGGCCGAGGTAGTCCCGGCTATTAATTACAGCAGTATTCATATAAATTACCGCCATCCTCCCAGTGTTAATAGTGTGTGTAATTGAAAATAAACATTGCTAATGGTAATTAGCATTTTGCGGGGGGGGGGGGTGACTGTTATACACGGTCGTTACTGACCGCTCGTTTCATTGTAGCACAATTATTGTTGAAATCGGTGGTGGTAGTTAGTTGGCACTCGTGTGGTCTCGGGGGGGGGGGGGGGTGCCATGACCTTCAATCATTACATTTCGGTTTTGTTCTTTTGATGTTAAAATAAGCAATATTGCATAATAAAAATATGTAAAACGCTTTTAAAAATTGTAATATTCCGCTTAAATGCATATATTATTAAACACTTTATTCTTGTGCGTCTAATATAGAAAATTGAAGAGCTGATATTGGCGATAGTGAGAAATGGGCAGCAGAAGCCGTATGGTGGTGAAGTTATCCCTCAGTGTATAGTTTGTACCTTTGGTGAGGTGCACAGGTGGGAGGACCAGCGGTGGAGGGCGGCACCGCAGCACACAGGTCCCGGGCCGGTGCCTCTGTGTGCCACCACACAGAGGCCACCACACTCCTCACACCCTGAGTGCCATGAGGGAGCTGAAGGCCTACACCTGATACCAACCTTTTAATGCCTTTAGTGCCTTCAATCGACTTGAGAATGGTCCAGGACGGACCGAAACGTCGTCGTCCCTTCTCTCTCTAGTGTGTGTTTGGTCAACCCCTTTTAATGCCATCTCTTGAGGTCTGATCCTGTTGTCTGGAGGTATGGAAACTCTTCTGCCTGCAGGTATACAATCACTGACATGAAATTTCGACACTAAGAATTAATACAGTGGCACCTCGACTTACGATTACCCCGACTTACTATCCGTCTCTGGGAACGGATTACCATCGTAAGTCGAGGCCCCACTGTAATTAGTTTTGTTGGGGACAGGATGCCTGTATGTATGCACTTTTGACTTTTTTTTTATGTACGTCCCTTCTTGCCTACGGGGGAACTACTGACCTTCTCCAGGATGCAACTCCACAACATTTGTCCAACTCCCGGGTACCTATTTACTGCTAGGTGAACAGAGGCATTAGTTGAAAGGAAACATGCCCAACCATTTCTGTCCTGTGCTGGTAATCGAACCCGGAACCCCCAAAGAGTATCGAGAACAAAGCCAACTAATACTAATCATAATAATTCTTTTAATAAATAATAAATTATATTGTATTTATGAAAAGATTTGCCGGATACATTACACAGCTTACATCCATGATAAATTTATTGTATTTGTTACAAAGCCGCTAAATATGTTAAGTTTCGCTCAGATCTTGAAACTATCGTTCAGATGAAGACTGAATCTCTTTTCATCTCTAATGCATCGTTTTTCATTTAAAATTACGTCCACTTTTGCCCATAGCATACAAGCGAAAAGCGACGTTATTTTTAAGAGGACGGGTTGTTAAGAACTTGAAGCTGTACAACAGCCTCCGAAATACAATACAATTCCACACCATCTTTAACTAATCCAAAGGAGAAAATGTCATGCTGATACTTTGTTTCCCATACCAGAGATTTCAAGATAACTAAGCTGCCAGATCTGAGAAAATACTGAAGCTGAGTGATGAGATCGAACCCGCGTCCCCGAAGTAGTCCAGGGGACGCGGGTTCGTGCTTCGGAGCACAGTTAATGAGCTCCGAAGCACCAGGAGGCATACTAACCGCCAAAGATTGAGAAAAGAAAAAGAAAACTTTGACTGTTTAATAATTGGAAACAAAGCCGCCAAAGATTGAGAAAAGATGTATTGGTTCGTAAGTACTTGCATAAGTGCTTTCATGAATATAGTCCCTGGTGTCTTGTGTAGTGTCTTAAACTACCGCTCCAGCGTCTTGAACAACCGTTTGTGGTCGGAATTTTTACAAAGTTTGATTTATTTTTTATTTTAAACACATTTAGGTGCATATGCATTTGTGCAGCTGCCCAAGACTATATGAAGGGGAGTTTAATGATAAAGATTGTACTCAAACTCTATGTAGTGAGTCTGTATTAATATCGCAAAGAACTTTATTTAAGGTACTGCATGTTGTCTGGGGTTGGTGTTTGTTGATCTGTGTGAGTGATTTATGCCAAGATATGTTTGGGTCAAGGAACGTCAGGCGCCGCTACCGTGACACACGGCAACAAGTTAGCTGTGTTATTGGCTAGTTACGTCTGAGAAGCAGTTTGTTACTATTTTATTACAAAAACTATTTTAACATTATTTTGTTGCACAATTCATTAACTGTAAGATTATTAGAATTGATAAATTTGTCGCAAAAAATGTTGATCATCCAAAGCAAGAAAGGGAAACTTGCACCACCTCGTAGGGTTGAAGAATAAGAGGCCACGTGACAGATGTCGTAAGATGAGAGATGAAAGGGGGGGAGGGGAAGGAGAGGGAGAGGTTCATAGATACTAGTAATAAGTAGGTAACGACTGGTTCGGAAAGTGGGAGAGAGAAGTGTTACTAATTACAAAATAACGTCATAGAACCAGACTTGTTGGGAAATCTTAATTATTGTTTGAATCAACACTCCTCGGCTCCCATACATCTTCCCATGTCTCTTAATCCTCCCTTAACATCACCCATTCTTCGCCCATGAGATCTATAACCTCACCTCATTTTATTTCAATCTCACTACCTCTCCTTATCTCCACTGATCATCTTACACTGTCACACACTAGTCTCCCCCACACAGCACACTACTCTCCCCACCTACACCATCTCCACCTGCTCCTCACCCCTACATCACCCTCTCCACCCACACCGCCCTCTTGCCCACCTTCAACGTCCCCGCCCACCTCCTCACACATATTAGGGCTCGCCCTACCTAGTGCCAATACCCGGGATTTACGGCACTCCGCCCAATACACAATATATCAATCGACATCTCTTTTGCCACTTGCCAGCGCGACTTTAATTTTCTCGTCGTCCCCAGAGGCTCTCAGACTGGTGACTGTTGACGCCGACGGTGTCTAGTGTACTGTGCACCTCACTGTCTAGTGTACTGTGCACCTCGCACTCATCCTGTGGGCGGGGGTTTATTGTGCACCCCATACTCGTCCTTCTTGCCGCACTACAGTGATTACAGAGGGCCTGAATCTGACCCCCAGTTGGAATTTTATATTATCGCAGTTTGTGTGTGAATGTTTTGTTTAAGTATAGTGACATAGCTGGTAATAGAACGACTGGCTGTACAGCAGCTGCAACGGTGAAATATTACTCACTAGAAGTCTCTCATTTTGGTTCACATACTTTCAACATTGTATAAGAGCCGGGCACCAAAATGCTACTGCTTACATGCCTAGTGTGGTGGAGGTGGCTCCCAGTTTACCTTTACAATATCTTTAAATATATATATTTTTTGCCTTTATCTACTAGAAGCAAAAAAGTGTCAGATGTTATCATAAACAATAAGCAGTGGAACAGTTCCTGCGATAGGATAGTTCCCTAGGTCGCCTGGGTTGTGGTCACAACTTAACCGCAACGTTAATTATAATATTTTGACAACTTTGTAGCAACATAACGATGTTAACATCGGTGTGGTTAGGTTGTATGCTTGCTGGCACACAACATCGAGGCCCTCTGGAGCCCGAGAGCCTCGAACATTGCGCTCGACTCTGAACCGTTGATTAAAGGGGCAATGTTTCTAGCTGTTGACTTAAAGCCTTTTATTTTGGAGATTCTCGGTGTGCGTTTCTCCCGCGAGGTTTATATAGTTGATAGGTCTCGTTCAGCGTCTTCAGGGTGGCGGGTTTGTTGTTAAATCTCTTGTGGTGTCATTAGTTGCGGGTTGTGATGGTGGTGTGTGGAGACGAGGTATTCAGTAGTGTTGTGATAGAAGGTGTATATAGTAACTGTGTTTAGTGCCAGTTAAACCTGTTGTGAGATGAGTTCCTCAGCTCCTCCCTTCCTCCTCGCATCTCTTCCCGTCAATTTTGTTCCCGTCAATGTGTTTATAAAGCGACATTTCCCATTACAATAATCGTGCATTTCTGAAGATATGAGATTAAACAACATTTTCCCTGCTTTCCATATCTGCATATTTCCTTAAAAATAATAATTGTGTATATTCGTCTTGGTGGTGATTGTCTATCGCAGTTCCGGTGCCTCTATTTGCAACTTTACCTGTTGCAAATTAGGGTGTATATATTTATTAAAAGGCATCAAGCCTAATAATTATTTAGCATGTGTTTTTGGTGTTCCGTTGTTGGTATTTACAACTTTGTCTGGTGATGATGCTAATTTATATTATTCCTCGGAATTTCTCTTACACACATTGGGAATTTATATAGAGGTATTTCCGCCGGCTGTTTGGTCTCTTTGAGATGTGCCTTTTATCTGTGTACATGGATGGTATATCTTGAGGTTATCTTGATGATTTCGGGGCTTAGTGGCCCCGCGGCCCGGTCCTCGACCAAGCTTCCACCCCTAGGAAGCCGCCCGTGACAGCTGAGTAACTCCCAGGTACCTATTTACTGCTAGTTAACAGGGGCATCAGGATGAAAGAAACCTGCCCATTGTTTCTCTCCGGCGCCCGGGATCGAACCCGGGACCACAGGATCACTCGTCCAGTGTTCTGTCCCCTCAGCCACCGGCTGAGTTGCATACTGATGTATGTATACATACTGCATACTGATGTATGTATACATACTGATGCATGTATACATACTGATGCATGTATACATACTGATGCATGTATACATACTGTACACCGGTACAGGTTGCATACTGCTCAGTTTGTCAGTAAGACGCGTCTCTCAAATCCTTAAATCTTAAATCTCAAATCCTTACTCTTAAATCCTCTCGTGTTTTATCTTCGACGTCCCCAGCGGCTTCCTCGGTCCCCGACTCGAATGTTTATTGATGTTTCAACAGGTTATATGAAGCCTCCGATGATCTGTGTCGCTGCACGGTCTTCAGGGAGAGTTTTAAGTGTTGGTTCATACTTGAAGTCAAGCCTGCAGTAGTAACGTACTGGGTTGGAAGTATGGTGGGTGATTTATGGAACAAAATAGCGAGTATAGTATGATAGAGGTAAGTTCGTTGGATTGTTTCAAGCGTAGGATAGACATGTATGTGAGTGAGTTTGTTGTGTGGTGTACACGGTGAGCTGTTGCTGCTGTTGCCGTGCATTACTCAGGCCTGTCATGATCAAGCAGTCTGTCATCTCCTCCGTCAAGTATCTCCATCACAGGGCTCTGCCAGCCCTCCCCTCTCCCCCCCCCCCCCACAATACCCCCAACCCTGCTCCACTTCCCACCACTACACATGCTCTTCAAGTGCACTTTACATACACTTCAAAGGCACTTCGGGGCATGTAGGTCGCGCGAGCCCCACCAAACAACGATGGACTATGCATTTTTTAGCAGAATTTTCTCCTCGTGTGGCTCGGAGGCCGTGTGGCTTACTTTCGCCTTCCTGGGCTAAGGTATGCTGAACTCTGTAAATACTACATAAATTCTGTACTGGAACACTTGATGAAATATTGGAGTTGTACCCAAGATTGACTATGTAATGCATCAGTTATACAATGTTTGTGATGTAACTACAACCTGAGCTTGTAATAGCTCTTATCGCCTTCAGTGGTTAAGTGCTTAACAAGAAACTTATTTCTATAATAGCTATCTTACCCTGTCAAACTAGGAGAAAGACAGATGTGTGTGTGTGTACTCGCCAAGTTGTCCTTGCGGGGGTTGAGCTTTGGCTCTTTGGTCCCGCCTCTCAAACGTCAATAAACTGATGTACAGGTTCGTCAGCCTACCGGGCTCTTATTAAATCTACATTTAAAGTATGTGAATTATGTGTATGTATATATGTGTGTATATGACAGTCTCAGACCACGGAGAAAGAATTGAAACAGGAATTTCCTTAAGTACTTTAGTATATTATTACATCTTCAGAAGGAATGAAGATGTATTAATATATGAAAGTACTTAAGGAAATTCCTGTTTCAATTCTTCCTTCGTGGTCTGACACTGTCACATTTTTCATCACGTGTTAATTTTCGTGATTTACACACGTGTGTATATATATGTGCATACATAATAAAATGTGCGCGTGTGTGGAAGCTGGTCAGAGTTGCATTTCACCTTTATAAACGCACATTAATAGCTATGTAAAAAGACACGTCGAACACTGTTTATGTAGGAGAGACGTAAGTCTGTGTATTTATGTTTGCAGGCTAGATTAGCATTTTAAAATCACTATAATCACCTGAGGTTCATGGTTCAATAAATCCCTGAACTATATGTTTAACAGATCTCTCGCCCTGTTCATGGAGGACACAAGAAAATGTATATATATATATATATATATTGGTTAGCCTTGTAAATGTGTGGCCACGTCTGTGGTGTCCAATATGTTGCACTCCTCCTCCTCCAACAAGTCAGAGGTCTTCTCCATCCCTCCAGACCAGTAATATCCACCTCCCCTGGGGTTAGGGGTTCCCCTCCCCCCTGGGGTTAGGGGTTCCCCTCCCCCCTGGGGTTAGGGGTTCCCCTCCCCCCTGGGGTTAGGGGTTCCCCTCCCCCCTGGGGTTAGGGGTTCCCCTCCCCTCCTGGGGTTAGGGGTTCCCCTTAGCCTCGTGGCCTCCAGTAGGCCTCTGGTCACGAACAGGACAAGAGGCCAGAGGCCCACGTGCCTCACCGGAAGTGATATTCCCTGTAATCCTCTCCTCAAATCCTCCCTGACGACCGTCCAGCGAGACCCCCCCCCCCCGAGGTTCACCTCCTCCCCCCCCCCCCGAGGTTCACCTCCTCCCCTCTCCTCCGAGGACCACCTCCACCTCATCTACTAAAAGTCTTTAACCGACACTCTTAAGTAAAAGAAAACACAATTAGGACTTTCATAAGGGATTGACAGCCCTGTTGCTTAATTTCGTAGACAAAAGTACAATCGGATGAGCGCTGTTGCTTTAATTTGGGCGCTGGTGGCTGAGTGGACAGCATGCTGGACACGAAATCCTGTGGACCGGGGTTTGATTCCCGGCGCCGGTAAGAAACAAAATGGGCAGATTCTTTCACCCTGATGCCTTTGTCACCTAGCAGTAAATAGGTACCTGGGCGTTAGACAGCTACTACGGGCTGCTTCCTGGATGTGTGTGTGTGTGTGTGGGGGGGGGGGTGAAGGAAGTTAGTATGCAGGCGATGAGTCACAACGTGGCTAAAGTTAGTAACAGTTGATTGACAGTTGAGAGGCGGGCCGAAAGAGCAGAGCTAAACCCCTGCTAGCACAACTAGGTTAATACACACACACACACACACACACACACACACACACACACACACACACACACACACACACACACACACACACACACACACACACACACACACACACACACCTCGGGATCCAAGAGTCAATGCTCCATCCTTCAAGCACAAATAGGTGAGTACACACACACACGCACGCGCATGCAAACATTAATTCAGCCATGCATGCATATTTTAATACATGAAACGTGTGCCTGTAAATGTACGTGTAATGTAGTGACAAATGGATATATCCAATAAATGTGAGACGTCATTCGTAAAGTTTCCACGACGATTACTGTCAGTTCCGCTAGAATAAACAGGACGCCATTATTCCCCCATATTCACACTCAAAATATATTTAATATTACTGTTGTCTCTGTGTGTCAGTGTGAGGTTCTCCGCGTCCAACAAAGTGGTCCACTTAATGAACGATTAACGTGTTCCCTTGTGACCGACTCCATCACATTGAGTAATCCATTAAAGGGGTCTGGGTGTAGGAGGGGTCGTGGATTTGGGTCTGTGCGAGATGCTGAAAGGTATCTGAGTGCTCAGTCTGGGAATTGTCAGGAGGGGTGAGGGTCAGGAGTAGGGTCAGTGATTGTTTATCGGTGGGGAGGAGCTTGATTGTATGTGTGGTGGTGGGGGGGGGGTGGAAGGACTGAGGGAGGTAAGGAGGAAGGCGGAGCATCATGGCCTCAGTCTTGTAGCTCTCAAGAGTAAACAAACGAGCTACTGCTAGTGGGCCTTCTTCAGGAGGTTCTTTGTTCCCTGCGTCTCAGTACCTCTTTATGCGCCTCCCACAGAAGCTGACGGCCAGTGTACACCGACGGTAACATGATGAATTGCCGTTTGTTTGGTGGGGCAGAGAGGGGGTGATGGTGGAGGGGGGGGGGAGGCTGTTGCTAATGAGACAACAAGGAGTTCACACGCGGCATTTGTGTTGGTGTTCGGGCCGGCGGAGTTGCCAGGCTTTGTGCCTGGCAACCCCGCCAGCCCGACCAAGGCCCTGGGCGTTGGTGGTCCTGGATGTCGCCCCGGGGGCGTCTCTGCCTCTCGCCTCTTTACACCCCCTCTACACCCCCTCTACACCTGCCTATGACACTGCCAGTCAACAAGTGCATGAAGTAGAGAGGATTTGGAGCGCTGTGTGTTGCCGCAGCGGGCACAATATAAGCGTATCTTACACACACAAATCACAGTAGAGTGATACATCTAATGAACAAATCCACAAGGGTCGTGATGAGGGTTCGAACCTACGTCCAGGATGATCCCAGACGCGCCTTAGTCGACTGCGCCACGACATGGTCAAAAGAATTGCAACCTGGAGTCCTATACTGCCCTCACACGGATCCTGCAGCCTCTCCGAGACACAAGCCGGGGTTATACACAACTCCCCAATGCACGCGGGTTCTGTCAACCAAATGTTCTACCTCTTCGCCCTTACTTCAGTACTCAGTTTCTTCAATTTGTGTTTTCAATACTTCAATTTGTCTGTCGGAGAGGCTGCGGGATCCTTGAGGGCAGTAGCACTCCAGGTTGCAATTCTTTTGACCATGTCGTGGCGCAGTCGACTAAGGCGCGTCTGGGATCATCCCGGACGTAGGTTCGAACCCTCATCACGGCCCTTGTGGATTTGTACATTAAGCTTATCTTGACCACCGTGTTCATAGCGTGTTCACACGGCACTTGACTTCGTGTTGGGTGGGAAGTGCGCGACGTGGGAACATTGTCAGTGGGCGAGCTGGGGAGGCGGCCTCCAGCGTCGTGTCCCTCGACCAGCCCTCCTGCGGGCCTTCAGTGTCTGCTGGAGTTATCGTCCGGGATAGTTGCTGGTCTCGCTCGTGCTTACAGAACGCGCCGCTCGCAGCACACTCGGCCTCACACAAGACAGTCTCGACTGCTGCAAAACTCTCCAGATGCACCACACACAGCGTCATAGCTCCCTCAATACATAAATTAACATTGAACGCTCCTAGCTGTACGTCAACAAAATATTTCGCCTTCCCCCTAGCTCCCATAGTGCCTCCCTGCAGGTACCGTGCCTGGACCCCCTCTGTTGGGCCGTGGGGGAGCGCGCCCGCCTCACACACCCAGTTTATGCCAAGACCTTCCGGGGCTCAAAGATTTAATAGTAGACTAAAAACGCCTCGTGTAATGGACAGTGGTATTTGCCAATGGATGACGCAAGTGTATACTGCATGTAGATGCAACATACAAGAGCCTCATTGTAACTCTTGCTGTCTATCTCGCAGGAGTTTACAAAAGGTTGAAGCGCAGACTTTGAATCGCAGAAAATGATTGTTGCTCCCGCGGTGTTTGTCGTGCAGGTAGTTGGGGCTACCTCAAGAGGAAGGATGCCTCGGCAGTTGTGAATGAGCGATTGTTTTTTAATAAGAGTAGACAAGGAGCTGTTGGGGGTGGCAGGGAACCATTAGTCATGGCTCCCACCAAGGTGAGGCTGCACCCGACCTTCAGTACTCTGGCGCCCTCTACCGCTTCCAGTTTCTATCATTGAATTCCTTGGCAGGTCGGCGCTCAATCCCCGACGGTCCAAGTGGTTAGGCACCATTCCTTCCCCCCGTCTCATCCCAAATCCTTATCCTGACCCCTTCCCAGTGCTATACAGTCGTAATGACTTGGCGCTTTCCCCTGATAATGCCCTTGCCTTCCCTCGACTCGTCTCGGGGAGGTCAACGACCCTTTGTGTGATCTCGGTAAACGACTGAAAAGTTGAAACACTCGACAATAATGACAAATTTAAAAAAAAATAATACATTAAGAAAAAATACATTTTATTGGTAGTACGGAAATATTTGTGTAGGAAGCGAACTGGAATTAATTGCCGTCATTGGATCAAAGTACACCGGGAAAAGTGATTATCAGCTGCATGAAGGTGTATACAGGTGGGGAAGAAGGCGGGTGTAACAGCGAGGGGTTCACCCTCTGTATTATATTACTATTTTTGTTTTAAATAATTTTCCAACTGGGGAGAGTGCTTCAAGGGTGAGTGGTGCTCGGGTACTCGCCTAATTGTGCTTGCGGGGGTTGAGCTTTGGCTCTTTGGTCCCGCCTCTCAACTGTCAATCAACTGGTGTACAGATTCCTGAGCCTACTGGACTCTATCATATCTACATTTAAAATTGTGTATGGAGTCAGCCTCCACCACATCACTTCCTAGTGCATTCCATTTACTAACTACTGACACTGAAAAATTATTTCTAATGTCTCTATGGCTCTTGTGTGTGTGTGTGGTTGGTTTCGTAATTAAGATGAGGCAAATTATATTGTATCGAAAATTGTTTGTCAGGTGGCTCCACATATCCGTTCTTGACCCCTCATCCCCCATCCTTATACCCCATGCCCCGCCACTTGTCCCTTCCCCGCCCTCCTCGCCAGATCCATGGGGGGTATTACGCCCATCTTCACTTTCCACAGTAATTGCTTGAGAGGTTGGTGGTGGAGGGCTCGTCAGAGGCTGCTGGTCGCCACACTCTCTCTCCTCTCCCGGGTAATGCTGCTTTCAAGTTTCTTAATTAATATGCAAATAAGACCCAGATAAACTTCATTTTCAGAGTTCAATCCCTGTAGTATTGCTGCCGTCGTGGCCAGCCCGGCGGAGGACTTAAGACCTTGAGGCGTTAAAGTTGGACCCTTCGCGTCCTAACCCAGCCTGGGCCATATTGCCTCTCCTCAAGACGTACAGTCTACTTCGCTTTCATTCCCGTCTCGGTTTAATGTTTTATTAACAGTTTGTAAGCCAATATTGAAAGACTCGTCCTCGTTGCCCCCGTCATCAGTGTCTGGAGATGACTGTGAGTCGTCAAGGTTGTTGACGTCTGTAAGATCCACTTCCCTAATTGGCTGTCTAGAGCTGCAGTTGTTTTTAATATAAGTCAGACTATCAATTAAATTTAATTGAGGCACAAATAGAAAGCAGTGACTGATTGCAGACAGCTGAGCGCTAACATTGACTACCAAGAGATGAATACACGAATTTCTTTCCCAAATTTATGGGTAATTCGTATTACCCTCCCCCCCCCTCCCTTCTTGTTTGTTTCTGTCATAAGTAACGCCTCGCTGACTCTGTGAGTGACGGACGTTCTGTGGAATAGAAGCTTTTGGTGCAGTCAACATTCTCACAGCTCGTTCCCTGATCTAATTGGGTGAACTGTCAAGTAGTAATCATATCGGGGGAAATTCAGCCCCAAGTGGTCGCCAACAGGGGTCAGATTGGGAAAGTTTAGGACCTTGGGCCAGGTCGGTAAGAGGCCCCAAGGGAAGGTTTAGGTCATACTCGCGGGTCTGTTGGTCCCCAGGGGGGGAGGGGGAACCATTTCCTCATACGAAGATTATATTGTAATTGTTGAAGATTTCATAAGGCTGCATTGTTTACAATAGGGGCAATACTGTGCTGTAAGAGATAGTTTTACATTAGTGACTCATAGTTTACACCTCCAAAAGAACTCGTGTCTTTAACACACCGTGATGACCAAACCACATGTCACAAGATGGGGAAACGACGACCTTTTGGTCCGTCCTGGACCATCATCAGGTGTCCAGGACGGACCGAAACGTCGTAGTTCCTCCACCTTGTGATGTGAAATTTGGTCACCATAAACACACTATTATAGCGAGAAGAAAATTGTTGAATAAAAGAGTACTTTAGCATATTCTAAATTTTAATTATTAATGCATTGTAGCTATTCAACTGAGTAATACAATGAACATTAGCATTCTAATTATAACAAGATTTTTTAAGGCTGCATTTAATATCACAAAAGACCACCGGGTTCCCCCCCCCCTCCAGTCTTTCCCTGAGTCCCCTGAGTCTTTCTTTCCTCTCCACCTTTCAGAAGACTTACCTCCTGAGATTTTTGTTGTCGACATAAGACCATCCCCCAGTCTGCGCGCACATTCCCCAGTTTAAGAGAACGAGGTACCTTCCTGCGCGGGTTTCTAATTTTTTACTTATTTATTTTTTTTTACTATAATCTCGTTTTCTTTTCAGCTGCTGATTGCAGAGTTTTCTTAATTAGGAAACTTTTTTGATGATAATTATCCGTGAGGCGAGATGTTTGTACACACCAGCCCTGGAGACTCTCACCTTCTGTATTCACCTAGTTATATTCACCTAGTTGTGCTCGAGGGGGTTGAGCTCTGCTCTTTCGGCCCGCCTCTCGACTGTCAATCAACTGTTTCTATTAGTATTTTTTTTTCCACACGACACACACACACCCCAGGAAGCAGCCCGTACTAGCTCCCAGGTACCTAATTACTGCTAGGTAACAGGGGCATAGGGTGAAAGAAACTCTGCCCTTCGTTTCTCGCCGGCGCCCGGGATCAAACCCGGGACCACAGGATCACGTGCCCAGCGTGCTGTCCGCTCGGCCACCGGCTCCCCTAGAGGGAGGGTAAGGGTGTGGCACTGTGGGATGGGTTAGTTATGCGGCACTAGTTCTTTGAGAATGTGTATTCACCTAGTTGTGCTTGCGTGGGGTTGAGCTCTGGCTCTTTAGGCCCGCCTCTCGTCAATTAACTGATTCACCCCAACTCCCGCAAAAAAGTGGGAGATGGGGTAGGGGGATAGAGATGGCTAGAATGTGTGAATGGTAGCGGGAGGGGAGGGGGGGGGTGTATGGAGGGTGGGAGGATGGGAGGGGATAGAAGGGTGAAGAAAAGAGGAGTCGATGTAAGGGGGGTCAATAAACTCGCCTCGTTTATTAAAGTTACAAAAAAATCACAATCTCCAAGTACCAGCTTTTTCCGTTTATTTGCCAACATTTATCATAATCTTTCTCTCCCTAATTTGAGCCGTTAAAGCTTAGAGCCTATTTTTAGGAGGCGCCAGTTACATGACGTGTGAGCGTGAAGGTGGAGGACCAGGTGTACATCAGGGCACAGTACGTGATGGTCGGGTATACGAGGCCACCATGGGTGTGGGGGAGGGGGTGTGTTAGGGGGGGGATAAGGGATTGTATTGGTATGGGGAAGGGGGGGGGTTCATAGGTCTTGGGAGAGGGTCCCAAGAGTCCAGAGAAGGTCAAAATGAACCTGGGATAAATTGTTGTTAAGATTCGCTATTTGGAACAAAATGTTAAAGTAGCACGGGCTATGGTGAGCCCGTTGTGGACTCACCTGGCACAGCAGCGGGGCTGTAACTTGATGTTAATGGTCTCTCTCAGGGATAGAAGTGAAGGGAACAGTAAAAGGCTTACCATTCCTCGCCTGACGGAGCGCCCTGACCGTCCCTCGCAGGTGGGGCCGCCTCTTCCTCCACCTGACGAAGCGCCTTAAAGTTCTACTCAGTCTTTGCGCTATACCGTAGAATTGAACTGGAACATAATGTTATTTTAATCAGATGAGAGTTCGGTGTTTTGCGACATATTTAGTCATCGTGGTACACAGCCCCGCTCCTGTGCCGGGTAAGTCCACTCCGGGCTCACCATAGCCCGTGCTACTTGGAACTTTTTGTTCCCAGTAGCTGAATCTATAAGAACAACAACATTGTGGTAATTCTAGGCGCCGTGGGTCACACACTCGACGGTGGTCTAGGTGGCTGGCTGCTGGAGGTCACAGCCAGACGCCACCCCCATGTGGGAGATCACTAGCTGCACGCTGACTTGCTCCGGTCCTGGGGTATGGCAGGTTGAGCTCCGGTCCTGGGGTATGGCAGGTTGAGCTCCGGTCCTGGGGTATGGCAGGTTGAGCTCCGGTCCTGGGGTATGGCAGGTTGAGCTCCGGTTCTGGGGTATGGCAGGTTGAGCTCCGGTCCTGGGGTATGGCAGGTTGAGCTCCGGTCCTGGGGTATGGCAGGTTGAGCTCCGGTCCAGGGGTATGGCAGGTTGAGCTCTGGTCCTGGGGTATGGCAAGTTGAGCTCCGGTCCTGGGGTATGGCAGGTTGAGCTCCGGTCCTGGGGTATGGCAGGTTGAGCTCCGGTCCTGGGGTATGGCAGGTTGAGCTCTGGTCCTGGGGTATGGCAAGTTGAGCTCCGGTCCTGGGGTATGGCAGGTTGAGCTCCGGTCCTGGGGTATGGCAGGTTGAGCTCCGGTCCTGGGGTATGGCAAGTTGAGCTCTGGTCCTGGGGTATGGCAAGTTGAGCTCTGGTCCTGGGGTATGGCAGGTTGAGCTCCGGTCCTGGGGTATGGCAGGTTGAGCTCCGGTCCTGGGGTATGGCAGGTTGAGCGTCGGTCCTGGGGTATGGCAGGTTGAGCTCCGGTCCTGGGGTATGGCAGGTTGAGCTCCGGTCCTGGGGTATGGCAGGTTGAGCGTCGGTCCTGGGGTATGGCAGGTTGAGCTCCGGTCCTGGGTATGGCAGGTTGAGCTCCGGTCCTGGGGTATGGCAGGTTGAGCGTCGGTCCTGGGGTATGGCAGGTTGAGCGTCGGTCCTGGGGTATGGTAGGTGATTCCATAGAGACACAGGTGATGGAGCAAGTACAGACACGAAGCAAGAAACCCGCAGCGACTTCCTACCCCGCGAGGCTCCTCCCGGTGCACAGACGGCTAATTGGGGGTGAGGGGGAGGGAAGAGGGACATGCATACCGTGTATAACCAAGTTACCCAAATCTCCAAGATGTTTTTGAAAGAAAAATATCTTTTAAATAAGAAATGCAAATAGAAGATGACGATATGGCGAGAGGAAACCCCCGTTACAGCGCACTCCTGCCACTCTGAAACCCGTAGTGTCATTGACCTGACAACTCTTGTCTCCTCCCGTCCTTTCTCTGAGAATATTGAACGCCTTGAGCGAGCAAGAGCGCGGCCAAGTGAAGGATAGCTCCGGGCTCTCCCCAGCGTTCACCAAATTAGGCTACAATGCACAAAGTCGGAGTCTTGATGCAAAGATTCAATCTTCTATGGAGTTGAAGCTTCAGAATCACTAAGTCTTCCGCGCTAGCCTTTCCCTGTTATCTTGAGATGATTTTGGGGCTTAGTTTCCCCGCGGCCCGGTCCTCGACCAGGTCCTGTGCTGGTATTCGAGAAATGTTTTCGTAGAAATGAGCTTCATTTGTGGAACAATTCCGGTGTCACATTTCCCCAGGAAATAACTGGCTGGCCATATAATAGCCAAGACCAGCTTACACCGAGCATGTGGCTGGAGCCCCGGGGCTGGCAGCCTCCCACACCAGCACAGGTGGACAACTGACTCCCAAGCCTCGACACCCACACTTGCAGGCTCGGCCAATGGGCACTTCAAGGCCAGAATTCATAATGCATTTAAGTGTTGACTTTAGGAACCTGTACGACTTAATTTGTTTATAGGGAGAAGTTTGAGTCTGGAAGCACTAGAGGTTGTCTATAACAGTAATACCCTTTGGCAGCGGAGTTTCGAAGCTCGTAAAGTGTTTCTATTAAACATTTACGTCACCATGATCGAAGAAAGATATACAGGTTTCGTAAGTGGATAATTAAATGTTTGATGACGCCTGGCCCTGGACTAAGTCGCCCTCTACTCTAATCATAGTAATCAAGAGGACTGGCAGCACTTGAGCGGCAGTGGTTAACTGGTGGGTCTCACCGACTGGTGTAGGGGGGTTGGTTGCCCGGTACCAGACACATCTCCTGCCCAACACCACAGGTAGTTAAGACGATGCCCAGCGGATATCCTGGCTATTGATACGGGCCTCGAGGCGCCCTTCATGCTGCTATACCCGTATGTTTTGGTGTCTTGAATCATACCATTAGTGACGCCGCCCAATAAATTCACCCTTCGGAGCACAGTTGAAAGCTAAATTCCATGGACTTGTGTCCATTGAATTTATGTCCGTCTTGACTCGCCATGTGGTGATGACCTCGTCCAGAGCTCTCCTACCCACTGCAGGTCAAACCGGGGCAGAGCGTGCAAGAAGCATGCAGGATGTGCCCCTAGACTAAAGTAATATTTGAAAGGCATCGCGCGGAGACTACCCATGATGAATGGTGGCGTGGCAGACGCAGACACTCCAGGAGCATGACGCTGTGTTACACCACCACCAGTTGGCACCACTGCCTCCTCCACCAGTTGGCACCACTGCCTCCTCCACCAGTTGGCACCACTGCCTCCTCCACCAGTTGGCACCACTGCCTCCTCCACCAGTTGGCACCACTGCCTCCTCCAGCAGGTGGCGCCCCATCCCTCTACTCCAAGGTGCTCCCCTGATTTGCTACCTCTAGCAGCGATCTTGAATGGCTAAGTACGAAGCGATGGGAGAAGAGGGAAGGGAGGGGTAGGGTGATGGATGGAGGAAGGAAGGGTCCGTGTCCACAGGTCCGTGTCCATAGGTCCGTGTCCACAGGTGCGTGTCCACAGGTGCGTGTCCTGAAGCGGCGCTCAATTTTCCCAATATTTGGTGCATTATAGCAATTGCACTTTTATTGATAACCGATTGACTACGGAAGAGGAAGCGGTAACATATGATAAGAGAATCGTTGCAAAGTAATAATTGTGTTGGTGGTGGAGACGCGCGCACTCCACCCTGGAATACTTTGTGTGTGTGACTTTAAATGGTAAGAGTCTGTATAACAGCTGAAGATGATGCACAGAAACCCCCCCCCCACCCCTGGGCGTCGCGCACCGACCAATTATATTCGTCTCCGTGAGCTGGACTCTGCCGTTTAGAGCATATATATAGCCTCCAGACACGCATCTTGACGACATAGAATAACGAAAGCTGCAGAAGGCCAATTAGCCCATACCAGGCACTATTTATATCCAACCAAAATTTTTATATATATATATATATATATATATATATATATATATATATATATATATATATATATATATATATATATATATATATATATATATTTTTTTTTAAATATATAGCCTACCTTCTTGACACTATCTCTGGTCTCCCACCTAATTCTTCTATGTGTTTCTGTTATCTTGAGAAGGGAATGAAGGGGACGCATGCGTGATCTAATAAACGAACCGCTGAGATGTTAGAGCGCAAGGGCTCACCATAACCTGTGCTACTTGGAACTTTTGTTCATAGTAGCTGAATCTAAAATAAACAACAACAACAGTTTTAGAACGTGTGTAGTGTGCGAGTAGAGGTTCGAGCGAATACAACTACACTATGAGGATCAAGTGGAATAGCCAACCTTTGCCTGTTACAACTGTGCTTTCGTCTGTTGTAGAACACAATACAAAACTGGGACGGTGGTTTCTCGAGCGCTCTCGGCTTCCAGCGACGTTTCGATCCAGCCTGAGCCTTTATCTGTCCTTCACTCTTGCCTTATATTGACTCTTTCTCTTGCTATGTCCCCACCCGGTAAGGTCCAGAACGGACCAACATGCGTTACTCCTATAAAGGAGCCTGAACTTCAAACATTTTACTTGATATGAATTAATGTAGTGATCAGAATATGTAAGCTGACTGACAGCCTTGCAGACCTGTGGGTCACCTACATTTACGGAGTTTAAATTACCGCTATAACAATTGTATAGAGCTTAAGCACTTATTGCCTTGCTTACGAGGCGTCACAATAATGCGACTCCTCAATCAAACATTCACAATCGACTTGAGAATGGTCCAGGACGGACCGAAACGTCGTCGCCTTTTAGAGATAAATCTAAGCTCACTCTGTATGATATGGCAACCTATCTTTACCATGGATAAATTACCTGAAACCTTGCACTGTATCCACATTTCGCTTCCAGTAGATAAACGACATATGAGATTCAGAAACAAGTAGTGTATTGTGAGGACTAATAATAAACAGAAGCTCCCCTATGACTCTGTAATATCCCCATTCGTCAAACTATTATGTATTAGCGATAAGACCTACCATTAATGTATAATGACTTACTGTAAATATATAGCTCTTGAAATAGCACTTTTTCTGTAACTAGCTGACATTGTAACTATAAGGTGTGAAGGATAGATGAAATTGTTTATGTAAGAATCTAAGATGAGGTCTGATAAAGACCTTTTGTGCCCTCTGTAATGCTTTTGCGCTACCGCTCACAGGATGAGAATGGGGTGCACAATAAACTAGCCGCCTTCGGCGGCAACAATCAATCAATCAGTCGTCGTCCCTTCACTTTCTAGTGTTTGGTCTGGTCACCACTCATTGACTCGTCTCTGTTACAATGTTCAGCATGGTGCAGATACGTAAATACTTATTAACTACTCCTATATTATGCTAGATAGTATTTTAACAAATGTATATTTTCATAGAAACATGGTATGAATATGACGGACTCGCTGTAGGAATCTTGGGTTGTAAAGGAAACTAGACTTTATGTACTAGTTACCCTGGTGTTAAAATGATGCTCCGTCCTCGCCCATGCTTGAGGGCCTCGTCGTACAACCCGTCCTCAGACCATGTCTATTCCATCCAGCGGTCGACCCCAAAGACACATTCAACAATTTTAACATGCTGTTCAGTCAGAATAGGAATTTTCTCAAATATAAATTAATATTGTTATATATTTGCATATTGTGCATATATAGGCATAGGTTAGGTTAGGTGTTTAGGTTCCGTTGGCGATTATTTGTATTTGCAGTACGTGGGTGAAGCATTTACAGCGTTGTGGTTCGAACAAAAATCGTCCGTTCCGGAAGTGTTCGAACGAAATCAGTTGTGAGTCGTGTGTAAAGTTTTTCATTCATAAACAGAGGGGGGGGGGGTTGGCGGGTGCATGGAATGGACTTTGGCCTTTCTTTATGAGGACGGGCAGCGTCGTAGCGCTCCGGATAACTGTTCATTGAATACCGACTGCTGCCATGCTTGAGATAAGGGGGAACAACCATCTACACCTCGGTCCCACAGTCGTATGCAAGTCTAGCACTTCACACGAACAACCGTTAATAAAAAGCCTGCAAGTGTTTAAAAGCCTCCCGACCACGGCGGCCTCCGGGTCTGGAGTCCCCGTGCCTCCTACCAACTTCAGGGTGAACTCCAGAGCGGAGCCCCGAGGGGCAGTTTGTTGTTGCCCTCAACCTTATTCTGACAGTTCCTGCAACGGCGCTGGAACCAAGCGTATTGCTGTTTGCCTTTCCATTGGAGACTTTAGGCGTCGTAGAGAGGGGGGGGGACCTGCTACTTGGGTAACAGCTTCTCCACCATATCAACCTACCCTGGCTTTGCGCCCTGGTGAGGCCACTCCAGACCGACAACCAGAGCGCAACTCCATAGTCTCCTGAGACTGATGGATGCCTGCTACTACAAGTGTGTGACTACACTTACACTCTGGCTAGGGTGCGCTTATCTCTCCGCTTACATCCTGGGAGAAACTTGGCCAGGTTATCACTGTGCTGTTCCTTAAGTGGTAACACGACTCCTACATGCTTTGTGGGGAAGGGGGGGACGGTGGGGGGGGGGAGGGGAAAGGTCGTGGGGTGGGGGAGGCTGGGGTGGGGGAGGCGGGGGAGGGGGGGCGAATACAGGTCTGTCGTTCTTGAATATTTATCTGTCGTGGATAAGACTATTTTAGCTATGACTTAACTCTTTATTGAAATACTTGGACGAGTATAAGCAGTACAGGGCGCCTGACAGCTGAGTGGACAGCGCTTCGGATTCGTAGTCCTGAGGTTCCGGGTTCGATCCCCGGTGAAGGCGGAGACAAATGGGTAAACAGTTTCTTTCACCCTGATGCCCCTGTTACCTAGCAGTAAATAGGTACCTGCGAGTTAGACAGCTGTTACGGGCTGCTTCCTGGGGATGTGTAACAAACAGGAGGCCTGGTCGAGGACCGGGCCGCGGGAACGGTAAACCCCGAAATCACCTCTTAGATAACCCTTAGTTAACGGGGCCCTCACAGGCCAAGGGGGCCCTCTCAGACCAGAGGCTCCTCGGCAGCTCTTGCACAAAGACAGCCTGTAGTAGACAGTGATGTGAGTGTTTCATTAGCGGTGACAAAGAGAACACTTAAATATCTAATGAAAATCTTGCTGACCAAACAAATTCAGAGACCTGAAAGTTGTAGCATGAAACATTGATAATTATCGTGAGGAGACATTCACACATGGGACTAATAGAGCAAAACTCGGCAGTGTGATGTTATAGTGGCCAGAATACGCCTGTGATATGGACGTATCTGGCAGTTTTCTCAAAACTCAAATGTCGAGTACACAAAGTGTCAACTTTGTGAAAGAGAAAACATGCACTCTCTTGAACATTATATTGTAGAAGGTCCCATATTGACTGACTTTCGCCCTCCTGGGCTAAGGTATGCTGAACTCTGTAAATACTACATGAATACTCGTACACTTGATGATATATTGGACTTCTACGCAAGATTGACAATGTAATGCATCAGTTATACAATGCATGTGATGTAACTATAACCTGAGCTTGTAAAAGAACCCTAATCACCTTCAGTGGTTAAAGGCTTGATAACACACTAGGTTCTATAGCAGCTATCAAGGTCAAAGTAGGAGACATAACTGTGTGTGTGTGTGTACGTATGTATGTGGACAATATATGGAAGCTGCTCAGAATTGCATTTCACCTTTTGTAAACGCACATTAATAACATAAAAAGACACATCGAACACTGTGCAGGTCAGACGTAAATCTGGGTATTTGTTTCTATGTCTGTAGGTTAGATTAGCATTTTATAATCACTATAATCACCTGTGGTTGATTGCTCAGTAAATCCCTGAACTATATGTCAAACAGATCTCTCACCCTTCTATGGAGGACAGAAGAAAATGTATATATTCTGGTTAGCATTGTAAATGTCTGGCCACGTCTGTGGTAGGAAAAAAACAAAAGCTGCCTGGTCGTGAAGAGTGAGAGAGGTCAGGTGAGGTCACCTGTGGCACGCATCACTGAGGGCGTTGATGTGTCACCCTGAATGTGGTGACGTTTTATTACCTCCCGTGAGGGCGTTCTCACCAGGAAGTGTGGCATCTTAGGTAGTGTGATGCTGTGTAGCCTTAGGGTCTACAGCATGTCTTCTCCAGGTCTCGTGTCTCTCATCATGTCTCACCCTTGGCCCTACCTTACCACTTTATCAGTTAACCTTCGTTGTCACTTGGAATTTTTCAGTTGATTTAAGAAGTGAGGAGAGCGCGCGCGCGCAACCACTACAGAAGACCAGAGAGGTCAGAGTGGTCTTCGTTCCCCTCGCAGCGACCGTCTCGCCTGCCCATTCCAGCCTAATTACCCCATTAACCACCCATTACCTGCTCCTTTCCGGTTTCTTGCCTGGACCTCGTCTCCAGCTTCGGTCATCTCGCTCCTGGACTCTGAGAAGTCCAGCTTTTCCTTTTGCGTCTCTTGTTTACTTTACATTTACTTCACCAGTTCACTCATTGTTTACACTTACTGTCTGTCTCTCTCTGTCTGTCTCTCTCTCTCCCCCCCCCCCCCCCCCCCCCCCCCCCCCTTCAGCACCCTCCAAGGTACTAGCCGTGGCCACTAGTCCAGAGAGGGTCTTGGCCTCCCCAAGCCACGATGGGCTGACGGCTCCCTGGCAGGAGTAAGGTCTAAAGTGTGTGTGGTGTCGGGCGGCCGCTCGGCCACACAATAACATGGTTTAGGAAGGCAATATGTGTTGTTCACACTGATGTTTGTCTTCAGTATCTTGGCATATTTATTCTACGGGAAAGTATACACTAACACACAAATATTGATGCGAAGTTATTGTTAAGTTAATATCACTGGAAAAGTTTTTAAATTTATTAGTTACCGAATAAAATTTTTTGCTATTCGCTGTTCTTTGTGTTCTGAGCCATTCTCCGCGTGTGTTACCATAGTATCAATTACCATGGCAAACATTTGCCTAAATTACATGTAAATATATGTTATCACCGGCTCTCACGCCATTTAATTAGGCTGTCGATATAGGTCCCCTTCCTGGTTGCAACGGGAAAAAATGATTGGTTAGCATTTTGGCAACTCGGGTGCTGTGATGGCTAAAACCTGGGTTTGTTTTTTCTGGGAGAACATATTTGGGTTGTACGATGGGCTCGATCCCTCGAACTTGGACTAGTGATGATGTGTTAAATTATAATTAATGATTCATATTTATTGCAGTGTTCATTGTAGTTTCCTTTTGAAATTAGCAGCTAAACTGGGCTGTAATTCTGGCCGTGTCATGTTAATACGTGTAATGGGTTTTGTTTTGAGTTCTGGTAGACTGTGATATGTGCAGTCACTCGCACCTTTCTTCCCGACAGTCTCGGCAAACGTCTGAGAGAGCTTCGGCGATCTGTAACCTCCTGGTTAGCCTTCCTTGTTCTTTAGGTCAGCACACTTTACCTGAGTCTAAGTGACACTTGGCACTAAGGTAAATTGCATGATTGAAAAACACTGTTTTTTAATAAAATACCAGACGCACAGAATTAAATTTTGTGCCAGTAATAAATATTCATTTTTAATATAACCCGCCACACAGTGCATGTTTGGGACACACACACACACACACACACACACACACACACACACACACACACACACACACACACACACACACACACACACACACACACACACACACACACACACCCACCGTGTGACCCTAGGCAGTAGCCAACAACTACTGGTAACGACTCTAAAAAAAGATAAAATTTCCATAATTATTACAAACCGGCTCTTTATTATTTTATCAGATCTCGGCCCAAAATAACGTTAGAAACAAAGGTGTTTTTAGTGTTAAAAACATACCAATATAAACAACAATTATGCAAATTTCCTTAACATCAAATAAAAAAAATCAACAGAACTGCAAAAAATCTTGAAATATTAAAATGTTATAGGACTATTTCTAGATAGGCCTACATATTATGTATCTGATCTCGTAATACATATTTGTTTTCGTAATACATAAATGTACTTTGTGTAAAAACATTAAATTACATTGTGCCAAATGAAGATAATAATGATAAAACGATTGATGCCAAATCATTCCATTTCTTGGGGACAGGCAGCCTGAGAATGTATGTATGTATATATATGTGTGTGTGTATATATATATATATAATGTATATATCTGTATTTTCACAAATACTTACATCAGGCTTGTATCGAGGAAAAATCCCCCCCCCCCACCAAACTACAGCCCCCTCCCCCCCTCCTCCTTCCAATGATAGAAACCCCCAACAGCTGACAAACTCCCGGGCACCTATAGGTTGCAAGGTGAACAGATGCATTATGTAAAAGATAACATACCCTACCATTTCTGCCCCGCCTGGAATTCGAACCAGGGATTCCCGGTTGTGAGTCGAGAACGAAGCCAACTGTAATACCGAGACCCCATATATACAAGTGGAATGCGATCAACAAAGATGATTCATTTACTATAGTGAGAAATAGTTTGGGAAATGTTGATCAGCTGTAGCCAAAGGCTGGTTGCACTAGTTTATGCAGTGTCATTAATAATATGTAGTTATTCTAGAAAGACTTTCAAAAAAAGGCGATAATGAATGAGAAATATGTAAATTGGAACTTCATTTGTAGGCGCTGCCAGACGCACGAGCACTCCCTGAATAACGTACAGAACGGCTGTCACACGTTCTGATATTTGATGTTGTACACACACACACACACACACACACACACACACACACACACACACACACACACCAGTTGAACCAGTTGATTGACAGTTGAGAGGCGGGACCAAAGAGCCAAAGCTCAACCCCCGCAAGCACAACTAGGTGAGTGCACGCACGCACGCGCGCGTGCAGGGCGCCGGTGGATGAGTGGACAGCGCGCTTAACACGTAATCCTGTGGTCCAGGGGTTCGATTCCCGGCGCCGAGAAGAAACAATGGGCTGAGTTTCTTTCACCCTGATGCCCCTGTTACCTAGCAGTAAATAGGTACCTGGGAGTTAGCTGTTACGGGCTGCTTCCTGGGTGTGTGTGTGTGTGGGAAAAAAAGTTGGTAACAGTTGATTGATAGTTGAGAGGCGGGCCGAAAGAGCAGAGCTCAACCCCCGCAAGCACATCTATGTGAATAAAAGTAGATGAATACGCGCGCGCGCGAAAACCTTTTCCGATACGCACAAACACTATTGAAAATACACGAATCCACTCATTCAGAACGCGTGAGTACTTCCTGTCAAACGCACAAGCAGTGGCTGTCAAGCATTCAACCGCACCTGTTAAACGTATGAACATTCCCTGTCAAATGCGCGCGCGCGCTCGCTCTCTGTCAAACTGTCGAGCGTTCTTTTGTTAAAGGGGATTTAATCAGTTCGATGTGTCACTTAAAGGCAGTTCTTTCCGTGAGCGCTCGATGTCTCTTCCCAAGAGTTTATATTATTTACCTTAATCTTGTGTTGGGCCCAGCGAGTGAATCTTGTGTTAAGCCCACAGGTTCACAAATGAGCCCCTATGTTGAGCTCAAAAGTGAGCCCTGGTTTAAGCCACGTGTTGAGTCCACAATTGAGAAGTCCAGTGAACCATCAGCCCAGCCCCCCCCCCCCACGTTCAGGCTACATGTGAGCCCCACTCTAAACCTGGGTCGAGTCCCGCGTTGACCCAGCAGTTGGGTAACATTGATACGTTGTTGTTGTTATAGATTCAGCTATTCGGAACAAGTTCCAAGTAGCACGGGCTATGGTGAGCCCGTAGTGGACTTACCTGGCACAGGAGCGGGGCAAGTAGCACGGGCTATGGTGAGCCCGTAGTGGACTTACCTGGCACTGGAGCGGTGCCCTGCTCTCTGACCATTGATACATATTCACTCGAATTCGATTATATTTTATATTAGTTTTAACGCAAAGAAAATTAAATTGTTACAAAGTTAAGTGTTGTTTTGGTGCAGTGTGTTAGAAGAGGGTCTCAAACCCGCCCCTTTCACGTGTTATGTCTGATGGTGTGTTAGAAGGTGTCTCAGGCACGTCCTTCACTTATATCTTACGTGGTAATGTCTTTAGTGTCGACAAGTGTGTGGTCGTTCGTAAATCCCACTTTCATCAAGCACTTGCTGCTTACCACCACCTTCTCTTCCTCCTTCTGCTCTTGCTGCTACTATTTCTTCTCATCCTACTTCATGGCTACCTTTTAAAATCTTGCTCTAGCACTGGGTTTTATATTTTCCGCCCCCTATTTGTTCTTTATTTGTTCCTTTTACTCATCCCTTCTTTATCTTCGTTGTTCACTCATTTACTCATGCCCTTATGAGTGACTGTCATCCATTGATTGCACTCGGCTCCTCAAGACTATGGAGCTTGTCTGAAGCAAAAGGCTCGGTTATAAAATCATTATTGAAGGAATCAGTCGTACGGCTCCCAGCCCATAGTGGTCTCGGCCTGTATGATAAAGTTAAGTTAACCAAAGTATGTGCTCTCCTAAACGGGAGTTGAGTGCCGTCTTCAGATGCCCTTCAGCAGCCTGAGGGATGTACCGAGAACTCCAGCGATATGTAATAGACACAAGACAAAGTAAAAAAAAAAATGTACGCTATAGCTATATTATCACACTGTAATAAAAATCATATACAAGGCCTCTCTATTCAATTTTATTTAATTAACCATAAAGTACTGCCCTTAGCCTTGACTAAGTGTCTGGAGCTTTGCATCATATGCTGAAGTAAACAATGACAAAATGTAAACTTTGGCAGCAAAAATATTCATGTACCAGTCGCTCGACGCATTTGGTCGCGATAATATACTATCTAAACTCCCAACCAGGTATCCCAAGTTTAACTCCTGCTGTAGGAGTACCCCTCTTGAGGTTACATTGTCTTGCAACACACAGGATGGGTATGGCGTCCAGTACTGCTCACAGGATGGGTATGGCGTCCAGTACTGCTCACAGGATGGGTATGGCGTCCAGTACTGCTCACAGGATGGGTATGGCGTCCAGTACTGCTCACAGGATGGGTATGGCGTCCAGTACAGCTCACAGGATGGGTATGGCGTCCAGTACTGCTCACAGGATGGGTATGGCGTCCAGTACTGCTCACAGGATGGGTATGGCGTCCAGTACTGCTCACAGGATGGGTTTGGAATGCACAAAAAGTAAAATCAACTAAGCAGACTGCAATAGACACGCGGTACGTTATCTCCGGCCATGTTGTTCTTCCTGCTGCTTGACCCTCTGCCTGTCCCCGGCCTGACCCCCTCCCCGTGACGCGAGGCGGTCACCCAGCCAGCCAGTGGGTGGTGGTGGTGGTGGGCGTGGTGGTGAGTCTGGCTCTGTCCCTCGCCGCAGCCACAACTCTCCTCGCTCCTCCTGCACCACCATCCTTGAAGCTCTCGGCCTCGCGCGCCGCCCCGCTCTCAAGAGAAGATACGCCGCCATCACTCCAGCGTTAGGAAGATGCTCTTGCATCACTCTGCCTCTAGAGGAGCGGTACTCTCTCGCCTGGACTCTGTAGCACACTCTAGTGATCATCCTCGGCTGTAGCCTTAATGCGTGTGTCTCGTATGAAGCAAAAGGTGGCCTGGAAACTTGTTAAGGATGGTAGTTTTGAAATGTTGTAATTATTAGTGTCGGTGTGCTTGTAGCGAAGGCAATCGGTGCGTGTAAGTGCTTAAATGGAACAAGGCATTCATCTCCTCAACGCTCGTAAGGTAAGGGTCGCCAGTACGAATTGCAATTTGTTAGTTCATCTTGCCTGGAAAGTTTCCTTACTTTGTGCATTGTTATTGTAGTTGTGTACATGTGACTGTCATCTTTGGCTAGCAATGGATTGCGACGGTAGCCGGAGATGCTGGGAAGTTTCTTGTGATGGGAGAGGAAGACGTCCAAGGATGCTGTGAGAGCCTTTGGTCTGGCTACAGTGATGGGTGCTCGGTACTGTGGTGGTGACGGTGCTCGGTACTGTGGTGGTGACGGTGCTCGGTACTGTGACTGGTGGGACCTTCCCTCGCCCGACGAGTGACGGTGCACTGTAAACTAGCACTCAAAGGAAAAAATTATAGTCACAATTATCTGCTTTAAGCTTGAAACCCCTCGCGTCAGCTTAGGAAATCTTGTGTCCAAGCTTTGATGAGCTTAGAGTACCATTGGTGTTGTGAAAGTGTGACATATATTCCATATCTAGGGTTCAAGTATGTGATGGAGTTTTTAGTGATTAAAAACGAGAATTTTGACTGGAATATTTTGATCTGATTCACAATATGTTCGTCAAAGAACGTACAAGTGTTGTCGTTATATAACAGTTGAAGGTCATAACGCAGAAGTTTCGTCCAGTGCGTCACCAGATCATAACGCAAAGGTCACGACCAGTGGAAGTGCGTCACCACAACGCAGTTGATCAAACGCAAAATCCATTAACAAATTTTGCGCAGTTGAACCGGATGTCATATTTGAAGTTGAGTGCACATGAAGTTGACTTTTTTGTTTTTTCTTCCTTGAATTATGCCACAAGTCGTCGAGAGATTGACAACGGTTGCAGGAGTTGTCTGTCTTCAGGTGAGGTGGAGCCAGAAGCCTGGCACATAATGAGGATTATCGTGTTGTCTTTCGGTTTACTATCGAGGGTGAAATAATTCCCCAAGGCACAAGCTGACCACAGAATGTCCAATTTTGTTTTTATTATCAACATACCTAGTTACAAGTGCATTTGTGTAGCTGCCCTAGACTATAGGGAGGGAGTACAGTGTGTCAAGAACTAGCTACCCTAGACTATATGGAGGTTCTTGACACAGTGTGTGTCAAGAACTAGCTACGTGATGCTAAAAATCCCCATCACACGGGACGGTCAGTCATACAGTCATGTGATCAATATTCTGCACTGACAGACTCTGGGTTCGTTATGAGGATATCATCATCACAAGAGTGAATAAGGCAGCAGTGATACTAAGTCGCCATCTCACAGGATGGTTAGTCATACAGGGCCATATGTTCAGTAGCCTGATGTTCTCCTTTTATGAAAGCCTGCGGACGTCGATCTCCCCGCCTGGGGGATGGCACTGCCATGTACCCATGACTGGCACCCATGACTGTGCCAGGAGGATCCCAAACCTGTACGAGCAATGAAACTATGACGTCATAGTGACGTTATCTCTCGTGCACACTGTATTTGAAACACCTGATTTTATCTATTTTCGTTAGGTTCGGTTAAATAGTATTGATGACGTTGATTGGACAAGTTGTTACCGGGTCTTGGACCCTACTGGACCCATGGCTGTAGCCAAGTACGGAGGAGAGTCGTCACTTGTGGACGGACATTAGAAACGGATTCCAAGTGGAATATCTCAAAGACTGTCTTGAAATGAAAGATCTGTTTCGTGCATTCCTCTTAGTCATTTCTCGCTCCCGGGCCTGACTGGGATGGTTAACAGATCAGAAATGGTCCTTGATCTTGATCTTATGGTGTCCACCTTGTACACAGTTCTTCTTGGAGAGGGTTCTGGGGGGGGGAGGGTTCTACTCCCCAAGGCCGACCCGGGGCCAGGCTTGACTAGTGAGATAAGATCTTATTTTGACAGGATGGTGGCAGCATTACTTAACAAGTTTTCTCCGTTTAGCATTTCTTTGAAAATGTTTCATTGGTTCAGGATGTAAACCATCAGTATTATACAATATTTTAATTCCTATTATATTAGTATTTTGGAACTCTTTGAATGTTCAGTGTTACCAAGTGTTGCATTCTGTCCGTTAGGTATTTAATGATGCCGGTGTTCTTTCACGTATTCCGCCTGTCTCAAGTTTGTGTAGTAATCATTAGTGGGGAAACTTATGCCAAAGGCTTTTTGGCAGTCCAGAAGTATGTAATCTGCCCAAGCGTCTCTGGCCTGCCTTTCGTTACTCTATCATACAACTCCAGTAGGCTCATCAGATATCATTTCCCTTCCCCAAAGCCGTGTTGATGTTTGACATCATACTTAATTCTCTTTAAATGTGGAATTTAGTCGTATTCTTGTTCTCTGCAGTACTCTGCAGAAGATCATTGTCAGTGGTGAGGGTTTGTAGTTAAGGTCACCTTTCCATCTTCTTGTAAATTGGTTCCCATTTTTCTTCCCGTAACTGAGCAGTTCTCCCATTATAATTGAATCCTTAAAACTAAATGTTCGAGGTATAGCAAGGACCTGTGGCGGCGCTGCTTTAAACATGGATGGTGATAGGTTGTCTGGGGCCAGATTTACGAAGCAGTTACGCAAGCACTTACGAACCTGTACATCTTTTCTCAATATTTGATGGCTTTATTTACAATTATTAAACAGGTAATGAGCTCCGAAGCACCAGGAGGCTGTGTATAACAATAACAACAGTTCATTGGGAAGTTTTCATGATTGTAAACTGTTTAATAAATGTAACCAAAGCCGTCAAAGATTGAGGAAAGATGTACACGTTCGTAAGTGCTTGCGTAACTGCTTCATGAATCTGGCCCCCCTGGTCTCTGGCCCAGTAGTCTTGGTCTCATCAGTAATGCTTCCTCTCTTGACCTGTATTCACCTAATTGTACTCGCCTAGTTGTGCTTGCGGGGGTTGAGCTTTGGCTCTTTGGTCCCGCCTCTCAACCGTCAATCAACAGGTGTACAGGTTCCTGAGCCTATTGGGCTCTTATCATATCTACACTTGAAACTGTGTATGGAGTCAACCTCCACCACATTACTTCCTAATGCATTCCATTTGTCAACCACTCTGACGCTAAAAAAGTTCTTTCTAATATCTCTGTGGCTCATTTGGGCACTCGGTTTCCACCTGTGTTCTCTAGTGCGTGTGCCCCTTGTGTTAAATAGCCCGTCTTTATCAACCTTGTCGATTCCCTTGAGAATCTTGAATGTGGTGATCATGTGTTTGAGTGTGTGTGTATGTCTGCGCGAGTGTTTGTATGCGTGTGTATGTCTGCGCGAGTGTTTGTATGCGTGTGTATGTCTGCGCGAGTGTTTGTATGCGTGTGTATGTCTGCGCGAGTGTTTGTATGCGTGTGTATGTCTGCGCGAGTGTTTGTATGCGTGTGTATGTCTGCGCGAGTGTTTGTATGCGTGTGTATGTGGTGTGACTTCTGAAGTAAACATTGCCAAGGATACTAATGATGCTGTGCTAAAAATGTTTTGTTGTAATAGATATAAATCTACTTGGAACAAAATGTGTGTTAATGAATTCTCTCTGCGACTCCCGATGTTCTAGTGACTGAAGTATTGAAGTCCGTTTAACTATATATTTAACCCCTTGTTTAACCCTGGCACGTGTACATCTTGGGTAAGTCTTGAGGCGTTACGGACACATGAAGACAAATTCAGAATGGACAGTTATATTTGTATTTAAATTAACAATTGCCTATTGTACATTTTTAATACGCCAAATGAAAACCAGGTTGATCAGGAGGCTTGAAAATACTGAAGTGGTGATCGTTTATGGGTAAATGAGACTATGTGAAGCGTCTGTCATAGTGACGATGAGGCGTGAGGCAGCATCTCATGCTCCTCTAAATGTGAGTGAGTACCTGGCCGGGGAGCGCCAGGTGAGGGGACGCTGCCTGGCCGGGGGAGCGCCAGGTGAGGGGACGCTGCCTGGCCGGGGAGCGCCAGGTGAGGGGACGCTGCCTGGCCGGGGGAGCGCCAGGTGAGGGACGCTGCCTGGCCGGGGAGCGCCAGTGAGGGGACGCTGCCTGGCCGGGGAGCGCCAGGTGAGGGGACGCTGCCTGGCCGGGGAGCGCCAGGTGAGGGGACGCTGCCTGGCCGGGAGCGCCAGGTGAGGGGACGCTGCCTGGCCGGGGAGCGCCAGGTGAGGGGACGCTGCCTGGCCGGGGAGCGCCAGGTGAGGGGACGCTGCCTGGCCGGGAGCGCAGGTGAGGGGACGCTGCCTGGCCGGGGAGCGCCAGGTGAGGGGACGCTGCCTGGCGGAAGAGCGCCAGGTGAGGGGACGCTGCCTGGCGGAAGAGCGCCAGGTGAGGGGACGCTGCCTGGCCGGGGAGCGCCAGGTGAGGGGACGCTGCCTGGCCGGAGAGCGCCAGGTGAGGGGACGCTGCCTGGCGGAAGAGCGCCAGGTGAGGGGACGCTGCCTGGCGGAAGAGCGCCAGGTGAGGGGACGCTGCCTGGCGGAAGAGCGCCAGGTGAGGGGACGCTGCCTGGCGGAAGAGCGCCAGGTGAGGGGACGCTGCCTGGCGGAAGAGCGCCAGGTGAGGGGACGCTGCCTGGCGGAAGAGCGCCAGGTGAGGGGACGCTGCCTGGCGGAAGAGCGCCAGGTGAGGGGACGCTGCCTGGCGGAAGAGCGCCAGGTGAGGGGACGCTGCCTGGCGGAAGAGCGCCAGGTGAGGGGACGCCGGCTGGAATACCTTGGCAACAGGTGTCGTGAGCAGCTGCCCTTAAGGGAGCTTCACCTACTTTTATGTTACTTAAGTTAAAAATGTCAAGGAAATTGTTCCAATTACGCAGCTTTTGCGTCATCGGCGCTGCCACTCTGGTCAATGTTGATGGGGAGCGGGGGGAGGGGATGGGAGGGGGGGGGGTGGGGGGGGAGTGTGGCCCGTCTTGGAGACGCTGTCTGGTCTAGACGTCAGCAACAGGCTGGCTGCACTAACTCGTTAGATATCAGCGAGTGGAGAGCAAGGATAGCAGCAGTGGGACGAGGGGGGGGGATAGGATAGCAGCAGTAATCGATGGAAACATCGTCCCGTCAGTAGTGAAATTAACCAATCACTCCCAACATTCCTCAGATCTTAGAGCCGCAAACAGTGACGTCGTTCCTGCCTCGAATAAACAAAGTGGACGGGCTAGGACATGGGTATGGGATGGACGGGCTAGGACATGGTATGGTGGACGGGTTATGAGACAGTTACGGTGGACAGACGCAGGTGTCACAGCCGACAGGTGATAAATTACATACAACTATAAAAAAAATCCCGTAATGTGATACTTAACATGTAAATGACTAATTTGCTGACAGATAGTAATTGACAACAAGCCTGACAGTGTAATAATTACATCAGTTATTATACGAATAATTATAATGCATCAAGACATCATATTAACGAGTTGTATCAAAGAGAAACTCAGTTGGAGCCGTAGTGAGGACTTGAACCTGCGCACTGGGTCAGACGCCCCAGACATCACGCTTCCACTACACATAATAATAGGGGCCTGGTAGCTGAGTGGACAGCGCCCAGTGTTCGTAATCCTAGGGACCGGGGATCGATCCCCGATGATGGCGGAAACAAATGGGCAGAATTTCTGTCTCCCTAATGACCCCTGTTACTTAGCATTAAATAGGTACCTGGGAGTTAGACAGCTGTTACGGGCTGCTTCCTTTGTGTGTGTGGTGTGTGTGTGTACTCACCTAGTTGTGCTTGCAGGGGTTGAGCTCTGGCTCTTTGGTCCCGCCTCTTAAGTCAATCAACTGGTGTACAGGTTCCTGAGCCTATTGGGCTCTATCATATCTACACTTGAAACTGTGCATGGAGTCTGCCTCCACCACATCACTTCCTAATGCATTCCATTTGTCAACTACTCTGACATTAGAAAGAACTTTTTTGAATGTCTCTATGGCTCATTTGGGCACTCAATTTCCACCTGTGTCCTCTAGTGAGTGTACCTCTTGTGTTAAATAGCCTGTTTTTGTTTACCCTATCAATTCCTTTGAGAATCTTGTATGTGGTGATCATGTCCCCCCTAACTCTGTCTTCCAGCGACGTGAGGTTGAATTCCCGTAGTCTCTCCTTGTAGCTCATACCTCTTAGTTTGGGTACTAAACTGAACTTTTTTCAGTTTGGGTGTGTGTGTGTGGGGGGGGGGGAGTAGATTGACAGCTGAGAGGCGGGCCGAAGGAGCCCGAGCTCAACAACTAGGTGAATACATAAGGGGCACAACTGGCTGACTCCTCAGTGTTCAAGAGAACTTGATAAACACCTCCAAAGGATACCTGATCAACCAGGCTGTGACTCACACGTCAGGCTGCGAACAGCCGCGTTCAACAGCTTTGTTGACCAGACCGCAACGCGGCCGCCTGGTTGGGGACCGGGCCGCGGGGAAGCTAAGCCCCGAAATCATCGCAAGGTAACCTCAAGGTAACGGCAAGGTAAGGCTACTCCCCAACACACGCCTTAAACCACTGACCCTTATATATATACGCCATAAGTAACGAGGTTGAGATTCAACCGAATCAGGGAGGGGTCCTTGCAATGATAGCGTATCGTGGTCCAGTGGTTAAAGGCGCACGCTTAAGAGTACCTAGGGTACACGTTCGAACCTCCTCATGGCTCCAACAAAATTTTCCCCAATTATAATATTACTGATAATTGCAATGGATTTTTATTGCTTAAACCCAGAACAGTAATTACATGAAGAGCTTAAGGAGCATTGTGCAAGATCTTCCAGGAGCGTCCGTCAGGGCGCTCCACGGCCATTGTAAGTCAGCCAGGCCGCGTCCCTAGCTCTCGGGACCCGCTTTTCGCTTGAAGCTCGACACTTCAAGTTTTCGCTACGGGGGGGGGGGGGGAGGGGAGGGGGTTAAATGGTACCCCCGCTCTAACCCTCAGCCTCATAGGTTTCAATGCCTGCAATGTTGTTTTCATCAGTCGACGACACCGGTGATTGAGTGGCAGGGATGTGGATGGTACCCGGGGAGGTGGATGGTATCCGGGGGGGGGGGTGGATGGGGTCAGGGGGGAGGGTGGATGGTATCCGGGGGGGGGGGGGTGGATGGGGTCAGGGGGGAGGGTGGAGGTATCCGGGGGGGGGGTGGATGGGGTCAGGGGGGAGGGTGGATGGTATCCGGGGGGGGGGGTGGATGTCGAGGGTGGCAGAAACTTTTAAATTGTTTCGATAAACTAAACGGTACTTTATATTCATCAATTGAAATATATTTGTAGTCTACAAACTGGAAAACAATAAAATACGAGCACGAGGTGATAAATTAGTCATATTTGTAATTATGTTCAGTGATGGTAATCTCTCTAATCGTTGTAATTATTGTCCTAAAGTGATGCATTTGTTATTGTGATCATTACACGAATAAAGTATAATATGCTGTTAGTGATAACGCGTCAGAACAACGTTATTGTAAGTTCATAAATCGTCAACAAAATGACTGTAGCCGTTAAGTATGAATTGCAGTATTAGGACGGTGTATGAGGACGGTGAGGTCACAGTGGGCACGCCGGCCCCNCTGTTGTAGAACATAATACAAAACTGCGACGGTGGTTTCTCGAGCGCTCTCGGCTTCCAGCAACGTTTCGATCAGCCTGAGCCTTTATCTGTCCTTCACTCTTACCTTGTATTGACTCTTTCTCTTGCTATGTCCCCACCCGGTAAGGTCCAGAACGGACCAACATGTATTACTCCTATAAAGGAGCCTGAACTTCAAACATTTTACTTGATATGAATTAATGTAGTGATCAGAATATGCAAGCTGACTGACAGCCTTGCAGACCCGTGGGTCACCTACATTTACGGAGTTTAAATTACCGTTATAACAATTGTATAGAGCTTAAGCACTCATTGCCTAGCTTACGAGGCGTCACATAACGTGACTCCTCAATTAAACATTCACAATCGACTTGAGAATGGTCCAGGACGGACCGGAACGTCGTCGTCCCTTCACTTTCTAGTGTGTGGTTTGGTCACCACTCATTGGCTCGTCTCTGTTACAATGTTCAGCATGGTGCAGATACGTAAATACTTATTAACTACTCCTATATTATGCTAGATAGTATTTTAACAAATGTATATTTTCATAGAAACATGGTATGAATATGACGGACTCGCTGTAGGAATCTTGGGTTGTAAAGGAAACTAGACTTTATGTACTGGTTACTCTGGTGTTAAAATGATGCTCCGTCCTCGCCCATGCTTGAGGGCCTCGTCGTACAACCCGTCCTCAGACCATGTCTATTCCATCCAGCGGTCGACCCCCAAAGACGCATTCAACAATTTTAACATGCTGTTCAGTCAGAATAGGAATTTTCTCAAATATAAATTAATATTGTTATATATTTGCATATTGTGCATATATAGGCATAGGTTAGGTTAGGTGTTTAGGTTCCGTTGGCTATTATTTGTATTTGTAGTACGTGGGTGAAGCATTTACAGTGTTGTGGTTCGAACAAAAATCGTCCGTTCCGGAAGTGTTCGAACGAAATCAGTTGAGTCGTGTGTAAACAGTTTTTCATTCATAAACAGGGGGGGGGTGGTTGGCGGGTGCATGGAATGGACTTTGGCCTTTATTTATGAGGACGGGCAGCGTCGTAGCGCTCCGGATAACTATTCACTGAATACCTACTGCTGTCATGCTTGAGATAAGGGGGAACAACCATCTACACCTCGGTCCCACAGTCGTATTTAAGTCTAGCACTTTACACGAACAACCGTTAATAAAAAGCCTGCAAGTGTTTAAAAGCCTCCCGACCACGGCGGTCTCCGGGTCTGGAGTCCCCGTGCCTCCTACCCACTTCAGGGTGAACTCCGGAGCGGAGCCCCGAGGGGCAGTTTGTTGTTGCCCTCGACCTTATTCTGACAGTTCCTGCGACGGCGCTGGAACCAATCGTATTGCTGTTTGCCTTTCCATTGGAGACTTTAGGCGTCGTAGAGAGAGGGGGGGTGGGGGGACCTGCTGCTTGGGTAACAGCTTCTCCACCATATCAACCTACCCTGGCTTTGCGCCCTGGAGAGGCCACTCCAGACCGACAACCAGAGCGCAACTCCATAGTCTCCTGAGACTGATGGATGCCTGCTACTACAAGTGTGTGACTACACTTACACTCTGGCTAGTATGCGCTTATCTCTTCGCTTACATCCTGGGAGAAACTTGGCCAGGTTATCACTTTGTTGTTCCTTAAGTGGTAACACGACTCCTACATGCTTTGTGGGGAAGGGGGGACGGTGGGGGGGGGGGGGCGAGGGGAAAGGTCGTGGGGTGGGGGAGGCTGGGGAGGGGGTGCGAATACAGGTCCGTGGTTCTTTAATTTATCTGTCGTGGATAAGACTATTTTAGCTGTGACTTAACTCTTTATTGAAATACTTGGATGCGTATAAGCAGTACAGGGCGCCTGACAGCTGAGTGGACAGCACTTCGGATTCGTAGTCCTAAGGTTCCGGGTTCGATCCCCGGTGAAGGCGGAGACAAATGGGCAAACAGTTTCTTTCACCCTGATGCCCCTGTTACCTAGCAGTAAATAGGTACCTGGGAGTTAGACAGCTGTTACGGGCTGGATGTGTAACAAACAGGAGGCCTGGTCGAGGACCGGGCCGCGGGGACGCTAAACCCCGAAATCACCTCTTAGATAACCCTCAAGATAACAGGGACCCTCACAGGTCAAGGGGGCCCTCTCAGACCAGAGGCTCCTCGGCAGCTCTTGCACAAAGACAGCCTGTAGTAGACAGTGATATGGGTGTTTCATTAGCGGTGACAAAGAGAACACTTAAACAAATATCTAATGAAAATCTTACTGACCAAACAAATTCAGAGACCTGAAAGTTGTAGCATGAAACTGATAATTGATAATTATCGTGAGGAGACATTCACATATGGGACTAATAGAGCAAAAATTCGGCAGTGTGATGTTATAGTGGCCAGAATACGCCTGGGATATAGACGTATCTGGCAGCTTTCTCAAAACCCAAATGTCGAGTACACAATGTGTCAACTTTGTGAAAGAGAAAATCATGCACTCTCTTGAACATTATATTGTAGAATGTCCTGTATTGACTGACTTTCGCCCTCCTGGGCTGAGGTATGCTGAACTCTGTAAATACTATATGAATACTGTACTGGAACACTTGATATATTGGACTTCTACGCAAGATGGATGGACATCAGTTATACAATGCATGTGATGTAACTATAACCTGAGCTTGTAAAAGCACCCTAATCACCTTCAGTGGTTAATGGCTTGATAACACTAGTTTCTATAGCAGCTATCAAAGTCAAAGTAGGAGACATAACTGTGTGTGTGTGAGAGTGTGTGTACGTATGTATGTGGACAGAATATATGGAAGCTGCTCAATTATATTTTACCTTTGTAAACGCACATTAATAACATTACATAAAAAGACGCATCGAACACTGTTTGTGCAGGTCAGACGTAAATCTGGGTATTTGTTTCTATGTCTGTAGGTTAGATTAGCATGTTATAAGCACTATAATCACCTGTGGTTGATTGCTCAGTAAATCCCTGAACTATATGTCTAACAGATCTCTCACCCTGTCCATGGAGGACAGAAGAAAATGTATATATTCTGGTTAGCATTGTAAATGTCTGGCCACGTCTGTGGTAGGAAAAAAACAAAAGCTGCCTGGTCGTGAAGAGTGA
Organism: Procambarus virginalis; assembly: GCA_020271785.1. Taxonomy (NCBI): domain Eukaryota; kingdom Metazoa; phylum Arthropoda; class Malacostraca; order Decapoda; family Cambaridae; genus Procambarus; species Procambarus virginalis. The sequence goes on from WNGS01164858.1 coordinate 51,398,878, forward strand.
GAGAGGTCAAGTCAGGTCACCTGTGGCACGCATCACTGAGGGCGTTGATGTGTCACCCTGAATGTGGTGACGTTTTATTACCTCCCGTGAGGGCGTTCTCACCAGGAAGTGTGGCATCTTAGGTAGTGTGATGCTGTGTAGCCTTAGGGTCTACAACATGTCTTCTCCAGGTCTCGTGTCTCTCATCATGTCTCACCCTTGGCCCTACCTTACCACCTTATCAGTTAACCCTTCGTTGTCACTTGGAATTTTTCAGTTGATTTAAGAAGTGAGAGAGAGCGCGCGCGCGCGACCACTACAGAAGACCAGAGAGGTCAGAGTGGTCTTCGTTCCCCTCGCAGCGACCGTCTCGCCTGCCCATTCCAGCCTAATTACCCCATTAACCACCCATTACCTGCTCCTTTTCCGGTTTCTTGCCTGGACCTCGTCTCCAGCTTCGGTCATCTCGCTCCTGGACTCTGAGAAGTCCAGCTTTTCCTTTTGCGTCTCTTGTTTACTTTACATTTACTTCACCAGTTCACTCATTGTTTACACTTACTGTCTGTCTCTCTCTGTCTGTCTCTCTGTCTGTCTCTGTCTCTCTCTCCCCCCACTCCCCCCCCCCCCTTCAGCACCCTCCAAGGTACTAGCCGTGGCCACTAGTCCAGAGAGGGTCTTGGCCTCCCCAAGCCACGATGGGCTGACGGCTCCCTGGCAGGAGTAAGGGTCTAAAGTGTGTGTGGTGTCGGGCGGCCGCTCGGCCACACAATAACATGGTTTAGGAAGGCAATATGTGTTGTTCACACTGATGTTTGTCTTCAGTATCTTGGCATATTAATTCTACGGGAAAGTATACACTAACACACAAATATTGATGCGAAGTTATTGTTAAGTTAATATCACTGGAAAAGTTTTTAAATTTATTAGTTACCGAATAAAATTTTTTGCTATTCGCTGTTCTTTGTGTTCTGAGCCATTCTCCGCGTGTGTTACCATAGTATCAATTACCATGGCAAACATTTGCCTAAATTACATGTAAATATATGTTATCACCGGCTCTCACGCCATTTAATTAGACTGTCGATATAGGTCCCCTTCCTGGTTGCAACGGGAAAAAATGATTGGTTAGCATTTTGGCAACTCGGGTGCTGTGATGGCCAAAACCTGGGTTTGTTTTTTTCTGGGAGAACATATTTGGGTTGTACGATGGGCTCGATCCCTCGAACTTGGACTAGTGATGGTGTTAAATTATAATTAATGATTCATATTTATTGCAGTGTTCATTGTAGTTTCCTTTTGAAATTAGCAGCTAAACTGGGCTGTAATTCTGGCCGTGTCATGTTAATACGTGTAATGGGTTTTGTTTTGAGTTCTGGTAGACTGTGATATGTGCAGTCACTCGCACCTTTCTTCCCGACACTCTCGGCAAACGTCTGAGAGAGCTTCGGCGATCTGTAACCTCCTGGTTGGCCTTCCTTGTTCTTTAGGTCAGCACACTTTACCTGAGTCTAAGTGACACTTGGCACTAAGGTAAATTGCATGATTGAAAAAACACTGTTTTTTAATAAAATACCAGACGCACAGAATTAAATTTTGTGCCAGTAATAAATATCATTTTTAATATAACCCGCCAACACAGTGCATGTTTGGGGGACACACACACACACACACACACACACACACACACACACACACACACACACACACCACACACACCGTGTGACCCTGGCAGTAGCCAACAACTACTGGTAAACGACTCAAAAAAAGATAAAATTTCCATAATTATTACAAACCGGCTCTTTATATTTATCAGATCTCGCCCAAAATAACGTTAGAAACAAAGGTGTTTTTAGTGTTAAAACATACCAATATAAACAACAATTATGCAAATTTCCTTAACATCAAATAAAAAAAAATCAACAGAACTCTGCAAAAAATCTTGAAATATTAAAATGTTATAGAAACTTTTCTAGATAGGCCTACATATTATGTATCTGATCTCGTAATACATATTTGTTTTCGTAATACATAAATGTACTTTGTGTAAAAACATTAAATTACATTGTGCCAAATGAAGATGATAATGATAAAACGATGATGCAAATCATTCCATTTCTTGGGGACAGGCAGCCTGA
>WNGS01164858.1:51459340-51484070 GCA_020271785.1 Procambarus virginalis
CTATTCCCCATGGTTGTCATAACTTCAATTAAGTTGTGATCTGAGTAAACAGGTATTTGTATCATTATGTTCCTGATCAATTCATCATTATTAGTGAAATGAGGTCCAGCGTGTTCTCCTTCCTGGTTGGTTCTACTATTTGTTGGTTTAAGGCAAACCTGTCGCACATCCGTAGCAGGTCATTTGCATGTGCCTGTTCATTAAGGCTACTTCCTGGTATTCTTTCTGATATTACTGTATTAGCCAGGTGCTTCCATTTCAGGTGCCGTAGGTTGAAGTCCCCAAGCAGGATGATGTTCGGAGCTGGATTGTGAGGTTTTCCAAGCAGTGTTCTACTTTCATTAGTTGGTCTTTAAACTGCTGAGGGTTTGCCTCCGGTGACTTATATACAAGGACAATAACTACATTTAGAATCTCTATTTTGATTATCAGCACTTCCACCATATCATTTGAGGTGTAGACCTAACCAAATGTAAACTGTGTCAACAAAATTATTCGCACACCCTCCGTCACTGTGATGGAGTGTGAAAAGATACGTGAATTTAGAGACAATTCTATAACCAATGTTCCAGCGATGTGTAAATATTTCATTCAAAATGATCTGCTACCAGAAATTTTAGCCAAATATCCCCAGTTTGCTAACTGTAGGTAGTAACTAAGTGATTGTAACCTATCCACCGCTGCCCACTGGATGGGGGGAGGTGTGCAGGACAAACTATAAATTGTGACACTAGTTCTCCACATATGTCAATTGCTTAATTTAGAACCTGTATTTGAGGTCGATCTCGAACCCATTGTTAATGTGACGACTTATATTGAATTTTGTAACTAGCTCATCAAGATTGTAACTTGCTTAGCTAAAGGATTGTGGGGTTCAGTCCCTGAGCCCATTATGTGCCTCTGTAACCCTTTCCACTACCGCCCCGGGATGGGTATGGGGTGCATAATAAATGAACTAAACTAAACTAACTAAACATCGCAGCAGGCTTGGATACCCATGTGCATGGGAAATAGGCTTACTGCAGGTTCCGGAAGATGAGAGGAAAAATGTCAGCACTGTGGAGAAATGGTGAAGAAATAGATAGCCACTGGACATTATCTAACATTGCAAGCACTTGCAAAATAAGATTTACTTAGATTCAACAGAGCAGAAGAGAGGTTGTTAAACACATTGGACAAAATCTTACTGAAGCGACCATACGAGTCATAAATACCCACACTCCACCTAGTAAAACAGAAACAACCATTTAGTGAGCCAGCCAGAGGCTTATAGGGCCCGCGCAGGAATTTCCCTGAAAAAAATATATATATATTTTATGCTGTGTTAAAATATTTTATCAAAATTTTTTTTGTATCATTAATAAAAGACAAGCCTCGTATTTTACTAATTGAAAATAAATCCTCAATGAGAAATTATGAATATATATTGCAAATATAGCCAATATTACTCCGTCTAAACATAAGATTTTCTCCATTACGCGCCACGATTTAGTTTGTGCCGGCGGTAGGTGGTCATCTGGGGTCACTGATGTTTGAAACGTCCAGCAGCAGAATGTCGTCTCTGGCCGCTCTATATAACCTCTCGTCTTAGTCCCCTAATATTCACGTGTAGCTTCCACTCCGCCAGGTAATATAGTGATGGTGTTGCATAAAAATGGTTGGGTGGACTAAGGTTTTGTGATGTGTTTTGTAGGTTGGAGGGAGTTTGTTTACATTCCGTGGGGTCCCCTTGCCTGTGTTTTGTAGGTTGGAGGGAGTTTATGATACGTGGATCCTCTTGCCTGTGTTTTGTTGGTTGGAGGGAGTTTATGATACGTGGGTCCTCTTGCCTGTGTTTTTTAGGTTGGAGGGAGTTTGTTTATGATATGTGTTTCCTCTTGCATGTGTTTTGTAGGTTGAAGGGAGTTTGTTATTGATATGTGGGGTCCCTTGCCTGTGTTTTGTAGGTTGGAGGGAGTTTGTTTACGATACGTGGGTCCCTTTGCCTGTGTTTTGTAGGTTGAGGGGAGTTTATGATATGTGGGTCCTCTTGCCTGTGTTTTGTAGGTTGGAGGGAGTTTGTTTACGATACGTGGGTCCCTTTGCCTGTTTTTGTAGGTTGGAGGGAGTTTATGATATGTGGGTCCTCTTGCCTGTGTTTTGTAGGTTGGAGGGAGTTTACGATGCGTGGGTCCACTTGCCTGTGTGCAGACGATGTCTGTTATTGCAGACTCGTCTATTGCAAGATGAGTCGCAATAAAATTATTTTAATTTATCGTTTGCATATGGATGTCACACGTAAACCTCTTACTCTGTTTAATATCTTCGATTCTCTATCTTACGTCAAATGGCTTTTTTGGCGTTACTTAATGCCCATGCCTGCCTCGCTCCCCACCCCTGCCTGTGTTTTGTAGGTTGAGGGGAGTTTGTTTACGTTATGTCGGTCCCCTGGCCTGTGTTTTGTCGGTTGAATGGAGTTTGTTTACAATATGTGGGTTGGAGCCGGTCGGCCGAGCGGACAGCATGCTGGACTTGTGATCCTGTGGTCCCGGGTTCGATCACGGGCGCCGGCGAGAAACAATGGGCAGAGTTTCTTTCACCCTATGCCCCTGTTACCTAGCAGTAAAATAGGTACCTGGGTGTTAGTCAGCTGTCACGGGCTGCTTCCTGGGTGGAGGCTTGGTTGAGGACCGGGCCATGGGGACACTAAAGCCCCGAAATCATCTCAAGATAACCCCCTTGCCTGTGTTTTATAGGTTGAAGGGAGTTTGTTTACGATACTTTGGTCCCCTTGCCGGTGTTTTGTAGGTTGAAGGGAGTTTGTTTACGATGCGTGGGTCCCCTTGCCGGTGTTTTGTAGGTTGGAGGGAGTTTTATGATGCATGGGTCCCCTTGCCGGTGTTTTGTAGGTTGAAGGGAGTTTGTATACGATATGTGGGTCAACTTGCCTGTCTTTTGTAGGTTGGAGGGAGTTTGCTTACATTACATGGCTTCCGGGCCTGCTCTCCAGTATCCGAGACACGAGTGTCACACACTGGGCATGGCACACACTTCTGTCCTGGGACCTCTGAAACACAATGAAATTCTTTACAAAGAATTCAAGCGCAATCATCACTAGGTGAGATACTGGTAAACTGGATCACATTGAACCTGGTAAATTGAACTGGATCACATTGAACCTGGTAGATACTGGTAAACCTTGGATCACATATGGACAAACATAACAGCTTCCCTTGTATCTGGTATAATCTATGACAGAACAACTGACCACTATCCTACCTTTCTCATAGCGAACATGGACTTAACACCGCCAAAAAGCAAGAAACTTTCATCAGGTTACACAGTGAATCAGCTTAGGCAATCTTACAAATGCACTTCACAATATTAACTGGGATTCTGAATTCAATAATACCCAGGATATAAATTCATTAGCTAACCTCTTCCTCTCCAAAACTCTAAGCTCTACAACCTTCATTGTCCCCTTCTTACCAAGCAAGTAACTGACAAAAGATTAAACAATCCATGGCTCACAAGTGGCATTCTCAACTCAATCAACAAGAAACATGAATATGAAAAGAAACTTAGGATTGGCCTAGTTTCAAAGGAAGTAGCTAAAAGGTACTCATCAATGCTTACCAGTATCATAAGAAAGGCAAAACTTTCATATTATGTGAATAGATTCAATGAAGCAAAAGGCAACATGAAAAGCACATGGAAAACAATCTCTAGTATCCTAGGAACTAAACAACACTCGCATAACCAAATAAAACTATAAGGATGGGAATACACCGTCAACTGATTTAGAAATGGCAAATGAATTTAATAGCTTCTTTTCATCGGGTTGCTAATCTTGCCAGTAAAATCCCACAGACTCAGACACATATTAACACATATCTCTCAGGCAGCTATCCAACTATCTTCTCCTTTCACCAATCAGCCCGGCAGATGTTGTGTCCATCATACACTCTAAAAACCAAGGCAGGGAACACCAGTGAAATTCCGTCCATTGTATACAAGAGCGCCTCCCATGCCCTTGCCCCACCCATAGCTCTACTGTTCAACAAATCCATAGAGTGTCACACCTTCCCTGACATCCTTAAAAAAGCAAGAGTAACGCCAGTCCATAAAGGAGGCAATCCGGCGGACATAAACATTATAAACCAATATCAAATCTACCCATTCTATCAAAAATATTTGAAAAAGTTATTTACAAACAGCTCTATTCCTACCTCGTAAAATTCGACATACTCAGCCCCTGCCAGTTTGGCTTCCGGTCCCAAAAGAGCACCAATGATGCAATCATTAGTCTCCTTGACATAATCTACTCAGCCCTTGACAAAAATAAGTTCCAATTGGACTCTTCATTGACCTAAGAAAGCCTTTGATACTGTTAATCACAATTACCTCTTACTTAAACTCCAGCTTTATGGAATCCGAGGCCTTGCCCTTGAATACATCCGATCCTATCTTAGTGACAGACACCAATGTGTAACCATCAATGATACAACTTTTCCACTCTACCAATTACCATTGGAGCGCCACAGGGCAGCATTTTCGGACCTCTTGTATTTCTTTGAGATATATACAAGAGTTGTTACATTCTTGTACAGCCACTAGTACGCGTAGCGTTTCGGGCAGGTCCCTGGAATACGATCCCGCAGCGAAGAATAGTTTTTTCATCCAAGTACACATTTTACTGTTGCGTTAAACAGAGGCTACAGTTAAGGAATTGCGCCCAGTAAATCCTCCCCGGCCAGGATACGAACCCATGACACAGCGCTCGCGGAACGCCAGGCGAGTGTCTTACCACTACACCACGGAGACTGCTAAATATATATATGACTTCTTATATATATCAATGATCTGCCTAATGTCTCTAATATTCTTAAACCTATATTGTTTGCTGGTGATACTACCCTTATCTATTCAGACCCCATCCACATACACTAAATAATGTTGTGAATAATGAATTTAAAAAAGTCCACTTATGGATGTCAACTAACAAACTAACATTAAACATAGAAAAGACCTACAACATCCTATTTGGAAGCAAATCATCAAATGCAATTCAGCTACAGATAGACAACATTTTTATTACTGACATCGGTAATAAAATGATGGCAAGTTTCTTGGCCTATTCCTAGACAAGAGACTCAACTTCAGCACCCACATTCAACACATAACTAAGAAAGTCTCTAAAACAGTTGGTATACTCTCTAAATTAAGATATTATGTTCCTAACTCTGCTCTCCTCTCACTATATTATGCACTAATCTACCCCTATCTTAATTATGGTATCTGTGCATGTGGGGTCTACCACTGCAAACCACCTTAAGCCCATCATCACCCAGCAAAAATCTGCTATCAGAATAATAACAAACTGCTTTCAGACAACACTCGGCTCCCTTGTTTAAATCCCTAAACTTGCTAAATATTGACTCCCTCCACACATTCTCTTGTGTCAACTACATTTACAAAACCCTGTTCTTAAATGCAAACCATGCTCTGAAGCTCTCCCTGGATAGATGTAATAGGACCCATTATCACCACACCAGAAATAAATATCTCTTTGATATCCCCAGGGTCAAACTTAATCTGTGTAAACACTCTATGCAAATTAAGGGACCTAGTCTATGGAACTCACTCCCTAGTGAATTGAAAAGCTGTCAAACTTTTGCCTTATTTAAAAGCAAAACCAAAAAGTACCTAATTTCATCTTAGTTTCCTACACTGAGCTTTAAATTTGCTCTGTATCCAGTGTTACCCAATCTTCCAATCTTTATGTACTTAACCCAAACAACTTTATCATTGTGTTCATTGCTGTCTTCTTTTATGTGCTAGCCATATGCTGTATTGTGCCTACTAATTTTTGTCAACTACCATTCAAGCCGTCATTGCAATCAATCTGAGCTACTTATGTGCTTTAATATACCTACAATTTTCTCTCATCTTTCATTTTTTTTCTTTCTTGCTTTGTAACTGTTATCATTTTTTTATAAATTTTGCAAGTATTTACCTACTTAAAATTTTCTTAGATTAAGGACCTGCCCAAAATGCTGCGCATACTAGTGGCTTTACAAGATTGTAATTACTATACTATGTATCCTCACAATCCCAATGTACCTTCTTGTATATATATATAAATAAATAAATTGAAGCATGCCATGCACTTGGTCAACCCATACGTGTACTGTATCAACAAAGTCGCAAGTTGAGTCAAATTTTCTGACGAAATTTGGGTCGTAACTCGAAAAATTTGTAAGTAGGGGCATTCGTAAGTCGAGGTTCCACTGTGTCTGTATTTGTTCTCGAGCCTTGATCTCCTCCCATGATGATACATGGTCTCCTTCAAGAGTACAGGTACGGTACAACATCTATAACAGGCACAGGCAAAGTAATTTACAGGTTACATTCTCACAGAGCCCACTGGCACTGAATAGAACATCCTCCTTGAGAAAACAAGGAGGATATTTTTTTCTTTCAAACTGCAGTTTTGAATCCTTTCATAATATCCTCTTGACATGGAAACTGGATGTTATGTTCCTCAATTGGTATAATAAAAAAATGCAATAAAGTACTTAAATAATTTTAGTTACATATTTTCTCTACTTTCAGGATGGTATTAGAATCTGCTCTTGGCTGGTACCAGGGACGGATTGGTCTCTATGACAAACAGTCGTGGGAAACGACTGTGGAACAAAGAATACTTAAAGGTCTCTCATATACACCACGCAAAACAGCCAAACCAAAGACAGAATTTATTGATGTAGACTTAGTAAGAGGTACGCAACGTAAAAATTTAAATTTAATTATATTTTTTACGACTATTTCCTGTAGGACTTGAAATATGCTTAATGAAAATGTTTTCTGAATATATTGGCTATTTATTAAGACTATATATATTTCCAAATGTTAGGCTTACGACAGCACTAGTAATATTTATTATAGAATTTTCACGATTCGTACATGCACAAAACTGTGGCTAAATGTTCTCTCCCTCTCTCTCTTGCCTCATGCTGTGAACATCATAATTAGCATTGCGTTCAGAGATATCTGAACATTGTTCATAGTCTTTATCACAGTCAGGATCATATATGACACTCGTTGCAAAATAATTGCAGTTACTCATTTTATTCATTATTAAGCAATGCTGTGGACCTGTGCTATGAGCTGCAGCTGCATGTGCCAGCCTTGATTGCTCAGGCAGTACTGAAGCTCTCACAGCCAGGAGGGAATTAAACAATTTTTTTCAAGGTGGTGGCTGTTTACTCGAGTCCTGAGGAACAGAATGAAAGCCTCGTGTACCTGCGGGAGTTTCCAATCTTACGATATACTAACAAATGTGTTAGTGGTGTGTGCTCACCCTTTTCACACGATATCACGGTGTATGCAATACAATGGTTCAGGGTTAGGTATGTCAGCTACCCATACCTAGATGGATCTCTATATTCATCAAGGCATGTAAAAATCACTATTGCTGGCCCTTCACATTCTTTGGAGATTGAGCTTAGATACCGCTGTTATTCCTTACATACTAAAAACAGCAGAGATAGCATCACTCCATAAAGGAGGAAATAAGGCAGAGGCAAAAAATTACAGACCAATAGCACTAAATCACATACAGTATCACATAAATTTTTGAAAGAATGCTAAGTAAGGTCACAAAATATATAAAATCACATCATCATCTCCATAACCCTGGACAACATGGTTTCAGAACAGGGTGCTCTTGCCTATCACATTTGCTGGACCACTATGACATGGCCTTAGATGCCATGGAAGACATGCAAAACACTACTGTAATTTTCACAGATTTCTCAAAAGTCTTCAACAAATGTGACCATGGTGTTATTGCATTCAAAAGGAATTACTGGAAAAATAGGCAGGTGAATCTACAATTTCCTGACTAACAGAACCCAATGTGTAATAGTCAACAAAATAAAATCTGGACCATCAACCTTGAAGTGCTCAGTCCCCCAGGGTACTGTGCTTGCTCCAGTACTTTTTCTCATCCTCATGTCGGACATAGACAAGAGACAAACTATAGTACCATATCATCCTCTGCAGGTGACAATAGAATTTTTATGAGAGTAGACAACATTGTGGACAAAGCAAACCTCCAGTAAGATGTAAATCAGGTCTTTCAATGGGCTACAGAAAATAATATGGTTTTTAATGAAGATAAGTTTCAGCTCCTGCACTAGTGGTACTACAGAAAAATGAAAATATAGAAACGAAAACCACGTACAAAATGCAGTCAAATCATAACATAGAACGAAAAAGCATTGTAAAAGATTTGGGTGTACTGTACTCATGTCGGAAGACCTTACCTTTAAAGAACACAATAAAGTAGCCGTCATAACTGCAAGAAAAATGACAGGTTGGATAACGGGAACCTTTCAAACTAGAGATGCTATACCATTGATGCTGTTTTTCAAGATGCTAGTGCTCTCTAGAGTGGAATATTGTTTCACAATGACAGCCCTTTTCAAAGCTGGAGAAATTGCTGAGCTGGGAGTGTGCAGAGATCCTTTACTCCTAGAATCCACTCTGTAAAACCTCTAAACTATTGGGACAGACTAAAATGCCTAAATCTTTATTCTCTTGAGCGCAGGCGGGAGAGATACATAATTTACACGTGGAAAATATTATAGAGGCTGGTTGTACAGGTGCACACAAAAGTAACACCACATGAGACCAGAAGGCATGGCAGGATGTGCAGAATACCCCCTGTTGAAAAGCAGAGGCACAATGGGTACTCTGAGAGAGAACTCTATCAACATCAGAGGCCCGAGATTGTTGAACATTCTTCCACTACGCATAAGGGGCATGACTGACTGACCCCTCAGTGTTCAAGAGAGAACTTGATAAATACCTCCAAAAGGATACCTGATCAACCAGGCTGCGAGCAGCTGTGTCCAACAGCATGGTTGAGCAGTCCAACAGTGAGCAGGCCTGGTCGAGGACTGGGCCGCAGGGACGTTGAGCCCTGAAATCATAGCAAGATAACCGTAAGGTAAGGTACACAGGTGGGTAGGTCGTAAGGCATCGAAAAGAGTTTTCCCAGAAAGAGACGTTTCAGCCAGAGTTATAAACTGTGTATTTCCATATTTTTTTGTTTTTATAGTTGTACAAATCTGGTATTAGTGCACTACTGAATTTTCATAACTAAAGACATGGGTTCTTTTTGAAGTGCTGCTAAAGTTATAAAGTTGATTTAAATAATATTGATATAAAGTTAAATTGTCTTTCCTTTCCTCAGGCTCAACATTTCCTAAGGCAAAGCCACATTCAGGATTATGGTTGGCTGGCCTACATGGTGTCATTCGTATTGTTTTTCTCCCTTTGTATTTTCGTTGGTGGATCCACGAGACGTCCTGTGCTGGATTCTTTGCAGTCCTTTCTATGTACTGCTCCATTTTTATTTGTGGTGCTGTTTTGATAGCGTATAGGCACCATGAAGGAGTTATCAAGGTATGCATAACCATTTGTTTTTTCTAAGTTATTGAGATGACAATTTATATCTGTTATAATCTATCTAATTTAAGTTTATATTTGGATAAGTAGAAATGTGATAAAGTAAATGTGTAGTAATCTCATAATGGGGTTACAGTACTTGGTTTGGGGGGGCAATGGTTTGGCACTGTTTTAGTCATCCTTGAAAGGGATTCCTTGCAAAGGTTTGGATGGTGCCTAGAGGCATGCCTCTGCTATGTAGTTCAGCAAAATAACTTCACCTGGATTGCACATGTATGGTCTACTGGTTCACTATGTAGCTGGACTCTTCAGCTGGGCTCATTTCTGGCTTCTCATGATTTAGTCCTAGTCTTCCCCCCTCTAGTGTTCTGGAGGACAGCTTTTAATGTTTCCCTCCAATTTCGATGAAATGTGAGATTAGATTTATGAGATGTTCAGCTGTCTTAAGGTGGATGTCTTTAACTTGCTGTGGAAAAATCTGTTGCATCTGTTGCTTTCTTTCATGAAAACGAGGTGCCTATGGTCAGTGCCAGCTCTTCCATATGAGCTGCTGAACTGTAGTCGCCCCAGACACTCACTGGCAGGTGTATGACTCCATCAATCTAACACTAGAATGATAAACAGCTAACAAATGTGTCATAGAAAAAGTCTGCTATTTTCCATATACTGTATTTATAACTGAATTTTGAACATTTTTAATTAAAATACGGGTACCTCAGTTTACGAATTTAATCCGTTCCTGGAGACGATTTGTAACCCGAAAATTCGTAAACCCAAGCGAATTTTCCCATAAGAAATAATGGGAAATGAATTAATCTGTTCCAGACTCCCCAAAAAATTAACTTCAAAGTAAATATAATACCTATTTCACCCAAATCTTAAGTACAAAAGTATGTACGAGTTATTACTTACCTTTATTGATGACTCCTGTTGGCGTATGGAAGACTGTGAGGAGGGAGAGGAGGAGGAGAGGTGTTACTGTTTGGAAGGGGAGTCCCTTTCCATTATAACATCAGGCAGTGATAACTCCTCTGGGGTACACACACTGGCACGTTTTGCCTGCATACCACTAGGACCTGTTTCTGGCTCACTGCTTGATTTTCTCACTAGAGATCGTTCCATTGAAGATTATTTTTCCATTCTTTGTAACACTTTTCTGTAGTGAGACATCACATTGTCATTAATAAGATCAATGCAACGGCCTTCTACAGCTTTATCTGGGTGATTCTTTTCAGCAAAACTTTGCAATTCTTCCTGTACTGCACACATTTTCTTAATTAATGAAGAAGGGACATCCTATACTGCTGCCGTCTCCTCCCTTGAAGATTTGTTGTACTGCCTGTCTAGTTCAACAACATGTGTTCCGTTTTCATGTTTACGAATGATCTCTTGTTTTTTCTCTATTTACATTCTCACATGTGGTTTCTTGCTTGAACCTTACCACTGGCTTTCTTGGGTCCCATGGCGAGATATATAATAACTTTTATGCTCAAATTGCCAAAAATAAAAAAAAAAACTAAATCCTTGCAAAGAATTCAGACGGGATAGTCACTTGGCAGGAGGCACCGGTAAACTGAGGTGCGATCGCCATGCCACCACACGCTAGGTCGGCCATACGCGAACAATCTTGTATCCCGAGGTAAAGTTCGTAACCCGATTCAAATTTTCCGAAGAAATCGGGCTTGTAACCCGAAAAGTTCGTCAAGAGGGGCATTCGTAAACTGAGGTACCACTGTACGAGAAAATTTGAGATTTCATGCTGTACGGTAGTGTTAGACTTAACAGTGCCACATCTGGCAACGTGATGCAGGTCCTCTATTTTTCCATGAGCCACAACTGCCTATGGTGAAATTTTTTTATTTGGACTGAAACTGGTAGGACTTCCTTTACCATTTTTTCTCGTGTCCAGCTCCTCTTCTTGTATTAAGAATTTCAGATTGAAGACATTTGAGGGACACCTCATTCTGCTTGGTTTTCCAAGTTTCTTCCATTCCCAGGACTTTGCCTCTCCCAAGCAATCAAATGCCTTAGCCATTTGTACTGTTATTTTTATGTGGATTAGGTAGCAACTCTTCTAGTGTCGTCTTTGTCCCTTGCTGAAGGGAGCCCCGTCAGCTTCCTGGAGCTATCCAGGCTAATGTGTTACTATTAGTTTTCTGGCATAAGTCAAAATGCATGGAGTTCTTGTCTACCGGGGACCACGAGCCAGAACCTGGCCCCCTCAGAGAGGCGCAAGGAGCAATGGCCTATAGAAACCCCTCATGTGGTTGGAAGCATTCCATGTCTGCCGTCGACTGGGTCTGGCACCCAGAAAGGTAGGCGCCCCAAAACAAACCCCTATTCTGGTCAAAACATTGCTACTGAAAGCCGAACGAGTGGACAGAACTGCCCAAATGAAAACTAGCAACTAGCATGACGTCTCTACAGGTGGTGTGTGATCTAGGAGTCATATTCTACGGTACTCGGGCTGCACACGCCTAGGGGTTTCCTACACCAGGTGCCCTATAAGTACTGCCCTTGGGGCATGGTTGCTTCATACTGAACAAACCCAGTACGAAGCTGGTTAGTTCTTCTCGTGTCTGCGCGTCGGGGGTTTTTGTCTTGAGTTTCTCGTCACTTGTGTGGGCTCTGGTGACTTTGTTGTTGTCCAAAACATGATCCTCTAAGAGAGGAGAAGGGAGCAATGGCCTATGAAACTCACATTTATGAAAGTATTCATGTCTGCCATCGACCGGGTTTGAGCACCCAGAAAGGTAGGCGCTTCAAAACAGACCCCTCCTGGTAGAAATATTACAACCTGATTCCGAACAAAGGCTAGAAACTCCCTTAAAGAAAAACAAGCAAACAAGCGATACGTCATCACACCATACGATGCTTGTTCATGCCGACACTCCCCTCCCCCCCCCCCAGGAGGTTATCTTGAGATGATTTCGGGGCTTAGCAATACCCCGCGGCCCGGTCCTCGACCAGACCCCCTTTTTGTTACACACCCCCCAGGACGCAGCCCGTAGCAGCTGTCTAACTCCCAGGTACCTATTAACTGCTAGGCAGCCGGACCGTCAGTTTGTCGGCTGAAGCTATACGGTGTGGACGCCTGCTCTGGCCTCGATTACCTGATTGGCTTCACTCTGCTGGTGTTCCTTGTGTGTGTTTGTGGTGGTCAGGAGTTCATACCAATGGCTGCATGTGCTTATGGCTCCTTTCCCTAAGCACCCTGTGAATACACCCCTTGGTGTTCAGAGTTTCCTTCTCTGGGTCCTTCAGATCCCCATTCCCATAGGGGTAGTGACTGCTTGGTTCGCTACCTTGCCCTTGGGGTTGGCTTAGGTCTCAGTACTTTTGTTTGGCTCTGGGAAGGGAGTGGTTAGATGCTGGCTGGGGCATGTTGGGCTACCCAGCTTGCATAATCGCAGTGGCTGTGACTCTTTCTGGTCCCCCTGGGTTGTGATGCTTCCTTGGAGTTCTCTTTCAATCTTTAGTTTGCCTTCTTGCCCGTTGGGAAGCTGCTACAGTTCATATTAGGAGTTACTTAGGATCAGCCAGGCAGTCCTCCTGTGGGCCTCTGTGGTTGCTCACCTCACTGGGGTCAGTTTGCCCAGATCAATTATAGGGGATTGAACCGGCTTCCAGTAGGGGGACAATCCCCTTGCGGGCCTTGGAAAACCCCGTCATGACTTTGTTGACTACAATGGACGAGTCTTCCGAGTCCCAACTTGCCTTGTGCGAGTTTGAAAGTTGCTCGTTGCTCTTGTCTCAGGGGTCACGATTACCTGTATTGCCTCTATCATGCTGCTTGTTGGGTCGATAACACCTGCGACCCGGAGTTTTGCAAGACTTGTTCTCTGCTTGTGCTCCAATTTACCCATACTGCTACGGCTGAGGTTAGGGGTCAAGCGTTTTGCGCATTTCATGATAGGTTTAGGTTGCTGCAACGTACACGGTTGGTAGCCCGGTCGAATGCCTTGAGGCTGCCCCATTTTGGTTATAGGGACCCGGACTTGGAGGGTGTTGGTCACTTCGGCCTTGGTCCTGTCCGCTTCCCTTTGTCCTTCCCTTGTCGGTTTGGTTCACCGTTCTCCTCCCCCCCCCCCCCTCCCTTCCTGCTTCTGGCTTCCAAATGCCCGAGGGTTTTGGGGTCAGGGATATTCAACTGGAATAGCAACTGGAATAACACATAGAGTAGGGCAATGCGTATTCAATTTCCTGTCAAACAGCATGCAAAGAGTAACAATCAAACAAAAACAAGTCCAACCACAGTAAAAAGCTCTGTACTGTTGGGCACAGGCCTTGCACCACTGCTTTTTCTCATTCTCATATTAGATATAAACAAAAATACTAGTACATGGTTATTCCACTTCATGGTCACACACTTATCAAATGCCTTTGCAAAGTTCAAGTATACGACAACTGCATTTAGTCGTCTTCTAGTGCTTCCATTTTGTCATAGTGGTTGAGTAATTGTGAAAGATAAGATCTTCCCACTCTAAATCCATATTAACCTGGGTTGTAAAGTTCATTGTTTTCCAAAAAATTTGGATATTTGATTCCTAATCACTCTTTCATAGACGTTTATTGTATGTGAAAGTGTGACTGTAGTCTATATAGTGACTATATGACTATAATCTATAGTTTTTAGTCAAAACTTTACTACCTCCCTTGTTCAGTGGAGCTATATCTGCTGATTTAAGTACTTCTGGTATCTTACCTATATCAAAGCTTTTTCTCCATACTATACCAAGTGCTGTCGCTAGTGGTGCTCTACATTTCTTTATGAATCTGGAGTTCAAGAAGTCATGACCTGGGGCCGAGTGCATAGGCATTTTGTAAATTTATCTTTCTGGTCTGCTGTGCTTGTGTTAATCAGTTTTATTGTCAGGGGCTAAGAAGCTGTCTGGATCTTCAACTTTTATTTTGTTTATTGGGGGTGCTAAACATAGCCTCATGCTGGTCTTTTAGAATAGTGATATTAATATTTTGGATATATTTCAGTGAGAAATGGATAAATAAACACCATAAATATTGTAACTTAAAAGATGAGAGAATAGTATAATATGTCTAACATTTGTATGAACTTGTAACCTCAGGAAGTGCCAGTGTTTGAGGTGATGGTGCCAGCAGTTGTGCTGATGGTCTTAAGTGTTATCCACTCCCAAATTGTGTGTACACGGCACAGTGGAATGTCTTCTCCAAATCACAGCAACATTCCTATGGCAGTTCGTTCCAGTAGGAGACTGAGACCACTTCGCAGAAGTTCCTCCCTTTCTGGAAGAGGTGAGTGCATGAAATGATTATTTTGTAGTGCATATTTGACTTATTTAAATTTTAATTCTAATTTAAAGATTACATGCAAGCATTTTTAATTGTGTGGAACTGAACCTTGTCATCAATTGTAGGCTCAGATTAAGATTTTGTAGGCCCATGGACTACAGATACTGTGAGGCACGGAAAAATTTTACAACATTAGGGAATAAAGAATTTAATCCATTGTTTACTACAAGAGTATGGATATCAGAAGTTTAGTGTGTTTCATGCTTGTGCCTCAATTCATCAAACTTCCCAACAAAGTTCCTGAAGTGAAGAATTTCTGGCATAAATTCAGGCTTCATGTCGTCTGAATAAATCTTCTGAAACTTGGCTGCTGCTGTTGAAATGTCTCCATCACTCATTGATGGAAATACGACCAGGAACCAAATTATGAATGACCATAATGTGCAAATTACATGTCACATAGTGTTAAGGTCATATGCCATATTTACTGCTCTAGGTATTTGGAATGACATTTAAGATTGGCTGCTGCTATGCTGACCACAGCCCAACCAATATATGACGGCATATATTGGATTGTGAACAAGCCAAGTATTATATATGTGCAAACACATAGGCTGATCACATAACTACACACTGTTATAGACGCTAGTGCTGTAGGCAGTATAACAAACTCCAGAAAGAAAATCTTTTCTGGGGGAAGCCCCTTGGGGCTCCTTGCAGCTAAGCTACTATCACTGATAGTGTGCTAACAACTAGGTCACATCAGCCTCGGAGTTCTATGTGGCCTACCAGGGACCAAAAGTCGGAACGTGGTCCCCTCACAGAGGTGGGGGACCACGTTCTGAAATAAATGCCACTGGGAGTAGTGGCATTTATTTGCTTATTGTTCCACCACCAGGAAAGGCACCCAGAAAGTCAGAGACGAAACGCTTTAGAAAAAACAAGCCTCAAGAGCCAACAGAAGAACTCTCCCAACAATGTAAACAAGAGAAGGGAAGGGAACTTTCAGGGGAAGTGCTCAGTCATTATGACTATATAGCACTTGGGAGGGATCAGGATAATGATTTGGGATGGAATGGAGAAAAGGAATGGTGCCCATCCACTTGGATGGTTGGGAATTGAATGCCGACTTGCAAGAAGCGAGACTTTTGCTCTACCGTCCAGTCCAAGTAACAATACTGTATAAACAAACGATCAGAAGGTTTTGAAACTAGCACCAGCTCATTCATCCCACTTCCCCCACTTGTTTTCGGGAGAGGGGGTGGGGAGGTAGCCCATAGTCAGCCAGTAACAACAGCCTCAGTTTTATGCTGATGTGTGTAGCGTGTGCGTGGTCACCTCTGCTACTTTGTCTCTGGTGGTTTTCCTTTTGCACCAAGTGGTGTCTTTGTCTTGTGGGTATTCTTATACTCAATGCAGTGTTGTGTGAGCCTGGACATTAAAGTGTTTCAGTAATATTACTTCTGTAGTAATAATAATAATACAGTTCTTGAATTTTCTTCACCATGACTTAGATATAATTGGTGAAGATGTATGGAAGAAGTAGATTACCTGACTATGAAGGGTAATTACATGACAATATTTATTAATATCTCTGTGGCAGTCTGATGGCTTTGTTGATGGTGTCCAACCAGTGATCTTCACTGATAAAGTATGAGGATTCCTGATACAATTGTTGCCTCTCCCTTTCTCTTCATCGCTGTACTTCAGTTTTGGAGCATGTGGTGCTCTCCTTTCTGTAATGTCTTTTTCACAATTGGCATCTAGTTCTGAATTCTGTCCCTTCGTATCATGTGGCGCTGGCGGAGCTTCTGCAGCTTGTTCAGAGTCGATATTACTGTACCTCGGTTATATTTTGTAAACTGTCTCGTGTGTTGTTTCAGCTCTGGCCTGCTCTTGTGTTGCCTGAGCCTGCTTGGTCTCTGGACTGTGTTCTCTTCTTTGTTTTGCTCAATTTGCGGTGTTCCCTTTGGTTCATGATTGTCTCCTCTAATCTTAATGTTTTGTTTCTCTTGCCTCCTGTGTAGGGTGGGCAAGTTTTATTGTGAGGAGGGAAATGTGATTGAATGGATGCTATTTATACTAATATACATGCAATACTATAAATTAACAGAACATCCTCGCTTCCTTACTTACTGTACGTTTACATCAATTCAAAATGGAAATATTGAACACATGTAAATTCTAGATACACCTTGATCACGAGAGATGAAACACTCAGTGACCGGCACAATTATTTTGAATTTGCAGACTTAAACAAACCAACAGTGTGTGTATTACATTTATTAATTAAGACACAGGGAATGGGACGTAATACAACGTGAAATTGTTTCTCACTCTTCAGATCGACTACTGTACTCAAGTCACATAGAGAGAGAGCCAAGGTAAACAACCTCACAACAGTGAGGTGGGTGTCTTATGAACACATCCACCACACCCTCAGTAGGTTAAGTCCCAGCCCTCTCTGTCCTCGTGAGGTGTGGAGATGCCACCTTCACGAAAATGTGTGAGAAAAACTTTAGGCACACAAAAGGTATAAACGTTACTAACATACAGTTCAATATACTTTACTTGCCAACACTGATAGTTGAATATCAAATTAACAAAATAAACTCACTGATATTTTAACAATGACTAGGTTTAGCCCTGTATAAAATAAAATGCTAGACTTTACATACCATCATTACATCATGCTCATCCTCGATGGTATTCTTTGAACCCTGGTGTATGGTTTGTTAACCCTTAAAGTGCGCCTCACTCATATGATGTGCTAGGCGTTTTACCAGTAAACTGCGCTTCACATCAATGACGTGTATGGGTACCGCGCACGATTTGAATGTCCCGCCGGGTATCTGGGGTTCCCATACGCTGCCCACGGGCTATAGTAACGCGGCCCATTTTGAAAAAAATTCCCGCTCACGCTCCGAAGGCCTGGGAGGCCTCAGTTTAGCGACGGTCACCATGGCGAGCGCACGGTCAAACGCCTCACGGGCACCACACAATCCCTCCCTCACCCCAGAGCAAATAGCCCACGAATTATTTTCTGAAGGTGAGGAAAGTGTGTTTGATGATTCTGACAACGACGAGGATTATACACAGTTGTCGGTGATAGTAGCAGCAGCAGTGAGAGTGAGAATTCTCGCCATGCCAAGGCGAGGCCTCTACCCTCACCCTTGCCTCCTCGCCCAGTTTCTACCCCAGTTCTACCACGACCTCACAGTTCCTGTGGATATTATCTGTTTGAGGATGACGAGTCAGAGGGAGGTGACTCCTTTTCTGGGTTTAGTGACTCAGATCACAGTTTTATTGAGCCTGTGGCTGGTACCAGTGGTGTAACTGGGCGAGAAATTGTCGCGTCAGCAGCATCTCGCCAGCCAAGCGCTACCGCATGGCAGCACATGAGGGACCAAGACCCTCGTGTTTACGTGCATCCACCTCACGTGCACCCACCTCACGTGCATCCACCTCACGTGCATCCACCTCACGTGCACCCACCTCACGTGCACCCACCTCACGTGCACCCACCTCACGTGCACCCACCTCACCCGCATCCACCTCACGTGCATCCACCTCACCAGAACCCACCTTACGTGCACCCACCTCACGTGCACGTAGCCGCCGTGCTTCTCGCAGACGGTGTTCAGCTCCTGGTCGCCGGTATGCATCGCTTCCTCGCCGTCTTTCATCTGCATCTCGCAGGACGCCTGGTGTACTTGAGTGGAGTGATGGTGACGATTTTATTCCTAATATTCCTCACTTTGACGATACAGATGTAGGATTACAAACCTTTTCCCTAATCAAGGTGAGGACATGGCTGAGATGGAATATTTTACAGCATTCTATGATGAACCACTCATGGAATACATTGTACACCAAACGAACCTGCATGCTGCTTACCTGATTGAGAGGGAAATCACAGAATTTTCACGACTGCAGCGTTGGAAAAATACCACAGTTGCGGAAATGTATGTGTTTTTGGCACTCTGTTTGTTGATGAAGCACTGTCACAAACATGCAATAAGTGACTATTGGAGCAAGGACCATACAGTGCCAACACCTTTATTCGGTAAATATATGTCACGAGACAGGTTTCAGATACTCCTCAGGTGTTACATTTTGGAAGTGTTCAGGACCGAACACCTGATGATAGACTGTGGCGAGTGAGGCACTACATGAACGATGTTATTGGAAATTCAGAGATTTTTACGTACCAGCACAGAAGCTGGTGGTTGATGAATCTCTCGTACTTTTCAAGGGACGTGTTCCATTCAAACAGTACATTCCCTCAAAACGAAACCGATTTGGCCTGAAATTTTTTGTTCTTTGTGATTGTGAGACAGGATACGTGTTACACATGATTTTTGTACTCGGCTAGTGATGTAGACATTCCCGGTAACGACGAACATGGATTCTCGGGTAGTGTAGTGAAGACCATCATGGCTCCGTGGATGAACAAGGGACACATTTTATACACGGATAATTACTATACAAGTCCCTTGCTAGCTCGGTTCTTGCTAGAAAATAGAACCGGATTGGTTGGTACAGTAAAGCCACAACGAAGGGAAATGCCTGTGTTTGACACCGACATTGCAGTTGGTGAGTGTCAGAGAAGGAAATGATCAAATTCTGTCAGTTCGGTGGAAAGACAAACGAGAGGTGAACTTGTTGACAACAATTCATGATGGAACAATGGTGAACAGTGGGAAGTGAGCCATAAAACAAACGCACCACTATATAAGCCAAACTGTGTTTTAGACTATAATATCAACATGCGGTTGATTGATAAATCAGACATGATGATTGGCACTGCAGAGTGTGTGCGGAAGACATGTAGGTGGACGAAAAAAGTGTTCTTCCATCTTGTGGACATGAGCATGCTGAACTTTTCAACATGTACCTTGTGAGGACTGGACGTAAGCCCACTTTCCGTGACTTTGTATTTGATGCTGCAATACAGTTATTAGGAAAGTTTGCAAAAGATGTCCCAGGGATTCAGCGGCCCATCATAAACCCACTGTTGCAGCATGCTGGTACTCCACGCCTCGCTCACACTGAAGGCTTCCTAGCACAGACTCAGTATTTGCCACCAGCTGGGAAGCGTGCAATAGGCCAACGTGATTGCTTGGTGTGTAAAACAACGACACGTAGAGACCAGAAACGGAAGCTTGTACAAACATGGTGTGAAACGTGTGGTATCCCATTATGTGCTGTCGACTGCTTCAATGACTACCACAGTCTAGAAAACTTCTAAGTGTGCTGCAAAGTGTACAGCGTGTGCGAGTGTGTAAATATGTAAACATATAAGCAGTTAGCGTGTGCGTGTGTGTAAATATATACAAATATAAGCAGAACATACAATATAATAGACTGTAATGACATATTATATTGCCGTAATTGAAAACAGATGTGTGCGCCTGTGTATACTCAAATATGCAACAATTATTGATACAAAATATGTTCAAACATTATTTGAAACAAATTTAGTGCAAAATAAATGGATAAAATGCGCCTAGACATTGTAAATAAATAGCGCGAAAATATATTTGTGGCAACTCTGGCTGTTGCGGGACGCCGCGCAACGCTCTCGGGCGTCTACTGCATGAGCGAACATGCAGAGTGTGACGTCATCGAGAACTTTACGGCTCTATTGCAACAAAAGTAAGTACAATAGAATTTTTTTTTTATTTTCCCGTGATCAGTGAACGAAACTTAACAGATTAGCAAAAAAAAAAATTTTTTTTTTTTTCAAAATGACATGCGCCTGTGCGGATAGCAGTATATTAGCCCCGAGCATGTTAAGGGTTAAATCTGCAGCTGGCTTCTTTTTCTTGGCACAGATGATGTCGCTTGGCTCCCGAAAGTGTCCTTTGGCCGTTGATACTTGGTTTCGTTTAGCTGAGTGCATCATTGTTGTCTGGTAGCGGTTCTCTGCCGCTATCTTCATACCACCGATTCTGCATAGGTGGATCCTTTGTGGGTTGGTGCTCTCACATTAGTCCTCTGTTTCAAAACTCGTCTTCTCAGATCATCCACAGTGTTATTAATTCTAGCCAACCTACGGTCTACCCTCATTCCCATGATGTTTGGAAATATGCCACTCTTTCAGCTGTGTTCACAAATACAGTATGTCCTGGGCTGATATTCAGGTCCGGGGTTTCGGAGGTCAGGTTATCTTGAGGTTATCTTGAGATGATTTCAGGCTTAGTGTCCCCATGGCCCGGTCCTCGGCCAGGCCTCCTTTTGTTACACATCCCCCAGGAAGCATCCTGTAGTATCCGTCTAACTCCCAGGTACCTATTTATTGCTAGGTAGCAGGGGCATCAGGGTGAAAGAAA
This sequence comes from Procambarus virginalis, assembly GCA_020271785.1. Classification (NCBI taxonomy): domain Eukaryota; kingdom Metazoa; phylum Arthropoda; class Malacostraca; order Decapoda; family Cambaridae; genus Procambarus; species Procambarus virginalis. The sequence continues at coordinate 51,480,400 of WNGS01164858.1, forward strand.
CTCTGCCCATTGTTTCCGGCACCACTGGAGATCAAACCCGGAACCTCAAGACTACGAATCCGAAGTGCTGTGCACTCAGCTGTCAATTTTTGACAGCTGAGGTCAGAGTTCTGGCGGCCCGGTATCTAGTTGATGTGCCAGGGCTCCAGCGCCCATGTGTGGCACTGGAACCATTTGGGCCATGTCTCTTAGCCGGGATGTCTCATCCTTGTCTTAGTTCCTGCAATGCTCCTCCTACTTGTAAGTGCACATTTGTTTTCCCTTCTCTGTGGGTAGTTAGCTTAAGGGAGGCTACTTTTGGAGGTCCTACCTTCTGGAGGTCCCAGGGATCAAGTGCCCTGTGGCCCAGTCTCTGACCAGGTCTCCTGGGAGCCACAAGGGGCTTTCCCCCAGAAAACCGGCATTGAATGTAATGAAATGCCGTTTCTGGGTGATGAGACCTAGTGACTCTGACACCTTTCCTTCCTCCCTCCTTGGGGGTTGGTTACATAGAACGGGTTGGGTAGCTGGCTGACCACGAGCTTCCTACCACTAAACGAGTGGGGGAGATGGGGCAAACTGACTTTTGCTAGTTTCAAGAGATTTTAATCATTTACATTGTTTGGGGGGACACTCTTTTGGCAGTTTTCAAGGCTGTGGTCTTGTTTGATGCCAGCAGTGGTTTTTGTCTCATTGACTTTCTAGGGGCCTTACCCAGTGGTGACATAAATAAGTACTTAAATGTCAGCTCCCCGTGCCTCTGTGAGGGGAGCCAGGTTCTGGCACTGGTCCTGGTAGGTCTACAGGACTCTGTGGCTGATGCGACCTAGTAGATGATAGTAGCTTCAAGGAGCCACCTGGGCTCACCCAGAAATTGGTGTTTAAGTACATTTAATTAAATTAATTTTCTGGGGGGAGCCCCGTCGGCTCCCCGGAGCTTTGACTTTGATTGTCAGACTTGGCATCAGTCATGTGTATGGAGTTCTAGGGCCTACCAGGGACCACGGCCAGAACCTGACCCCCTCAGAGAGGCAATGGAGCAACGGCCTATAGAAACCCCCGTGTGGTTGGAAGCATTCTATGTCTGCCATCGACCGGTCAAGCATCCAGAAAGGTAAGCATTCCAAGACAACCTCTATTCTGGTTAAAATTGCTACCTAAAGCCGAACTAGTGGATAGAACTTCCCAACAGAAACAAGCAAACTAGTATGATGTCACACGTCACCGTGCCGCTGTCTGCGCAGCTCCCCCCTCCCCGGGAGGGGGAAGGGGGAGCCCCAGACCTCCCACGCCGGCTATCCACCCATCAGTTCTTCAGCTGATGCTATAGGCACTGGTTATGTGCTCTGGCTCCAGTAGTTGTTTCAGCACTGTACCTAGAGTGTGGTGTCTGTCTTCTAGGTGGTGCGTGAGCCGGTGTGAGTCTCCAGTACTCGGGCTGCATGCGCTAGGGTTCCCTTCCCTAAGTGCCCTGTAAGTACTGCCCTTGGGGCTTGGGCCACCTTCCACAAGTTCCTTGGGTCCTGCCCCTGCTAGGCCGTTACTGCTTGGTTTTCGGCCGCTCTTTGTGTGCTCGGTGTTCTGTCTCCCTTGTTCGCCTTAGGGTAAGGGGTAGTTTTGCACTGTGGGGGCGCAGGGTACTGTGCAGCTTGTCTTTACCAATCATGGCGCCGCTCTGTTCCGCTTGGGTACGCTATCCTCTTGCGGGGTTTTCTTTTTCTTTGTTTCTACCTGGTGGGGGTCCCTCGTTCTTGCCCCTTGTGTCCCTTGTGTTCTGAGTATTTCTGTGGTGACCCCTGCTAGGAGGTCCCCGTGAGTGTACACGTCCCGGGGTTCAGCTCTTAGAAAGTTGTTTGGTAGCCTTGGGCGCCGTTAGCAGTACCCTGCCTGGGATTACCTGAGCACGAGTCCTCTTATAGTAAATGCTCGGGACCCTGGGAAACCCCTGGGGGCACGTGGGTCTGATGGATGTGACCCCAGAGTCCCCCTTGCTTCAGCGAGTTTGAGGGTTCTCTCTCACCCTTTGTCTCTGGGTGACTCTCTGTTTTGCCTCCGTTTGCTGCCTGTGGGGTCAGTGACACCTTTCGACCCGAGTCCTGCGAGTTTTGTTGCTCGTTGTGGCTCGGTTACCCAGTTGTGCTGACTAAGCGGGGTGCGGGCGGCAGGGGCGTTGCACTTTGAGCCTCGGTGGTGGCAACGCTCTTGTGGTTTATCCCCGGGAGCCCAGGGCTGCCCCGTTTTGGTTCGTGTTGGGACTTGGGGGTGTTGGTTGCTTCGGTTCCTTCCATGCCCCCTTGTCTTTCCCCTGGATCCCCCTTCCTGCCTGCATCTGGTTCCTTACCGTCTGTAGGATCGGGGCGGGGTTTGATGGTGTTGAGACTCAGGCAGTCTCGGGGAATTCTCCTTCCGGGGTAATGACGGGGGCTTTGAGCCTGTTCCTCCAGCCGTGTTGTAAGAGTCTGCCAGTGGCTTCCTTCCTTAGTGTTTTTGCGGCTGCCCCGTTTTTTCTGGTACGGCCGGGCTTTGGGGAACGGCTCGGCCCCGTGCCTGTCGTGTCAGTTCCCGGGGCTGGGGAGGGGCTGACTTGGGGGGCCCTTGGCCCCGTAGGACCCCATGGGGGGGGTTTTTTTCTCCCCCTCTAGGTGGGGCTTGTGGTTATGCGGAGTGGGGTCTATCCTTCCCACTCGCCGTATGTGCTGTTGGTCATCGACCCCTCCCCAGGCTCGGTTCCTTGGCCTTGGTCGGTTGGTTCCGTCCTGTGGTGGATGCTCCCCCCCCCCCCCTTTTTGGGACGGTGTCTTCGTCATGTTTCCCCGTTCTTGGGGTTCTACGTGACTTCTGGTCTCGAGTGCGCCTGCGCCTTTGTGTGCCTTCGGGACTAGTGTTGGCTTCTGTGTTCTCGAGGGTTCGGGAAGGTTTTCGCTACTTCCGCATTATTGGAACGTCTGTCGACTCCTCATCTGGGTTGCTGTTTTGGGCTACTTGTAGCCCGTTTGGGCTGATACCTGGTTGATACCTGGTTGATGGGGTTCTGGAAGTTCTTCTACTCCCAAGCCCGGCCCGAGGCCAGGCTTGACTTGTGAGAGTTTGGTCCACTAGCTGTTGCTTGGAGCGGCCCGCATGCCGACATACCCACCACAGCCCGGCTGGTCCGGAACTCCTTGGAGGAATAAATCTAGTTTCCTCTTGAAGATGTCCACGGTTGTTCCGGCAATATTTCTTATGCCGCTGGAGGACGTTGAACAACCGCGGACCTCTGATGTTTATACAGTGTTCTCTGATTGTGCCTATGCCCCCTGCCTTCACTGGTTCTATTCTGCATTTTCTTCCATATCGTTCACTCCGTACGTTGTTATTTTACTGTGTAGATTTGGGACCTGGCCCTCCAGTATCTTCAGTGTATATTATTTGATATCTCTCTCGTCTTCTTTCTAGTGAGTACATTTGGAGAGCTTTGAGACGATCCCAATAATTTAGGTGCTGTCTATGTTTCTCTGTATTCCCTCTGTTTCAGCAATCTCTCCTGCTCTGAAGGGGGAAGTGAGTACTGAACAGTACTCAAGACGGGACAACACAAGTGACTTGAAGAGTAACAACCATTGTGATGGGATCCCTGGATTTGAAAGTTCTCGTAATCCATCCTATCATTTTTTCTGGCTGTCGCAATATTTGCTTGGTTATGCTCCCTAAAC
>WNGS01164858.1:51484170-51496089 GCA_020271785.1 Procambarus virginalis
TGTGTTTCGCGGTGGTGTGTCCTTGTTCTGTGTCCTGGTTGTGGTGTGGCACTTTGCTGCTGTTTTGTGCCTAGGTTTTGCGTATGGGGATTGCTTGTTGTTTTTTCGTGGTCTTCGGGTTCCTGGCTTGGCCCTCTCATGTGTGTGGGTTTTTCTGTCCCTGCCTGATTGTCCACCCTGGTGGTTTTCCTGGGGTTTTTGTGCTTCAGCTCTTTTCATCCTGCCTCTCCCCAGTGTTTTCCTGGCATCTCCTTTGGTCGGTTTTGCCTGCACTTACTGCTATGTTGGAGGGGGGGTGGTCGTTTCCTCCGCTTCATTTCCTTGTGCGTTCCCTTGTTTCCTCCTCTGCCGCAGGGGTTTCTGCGTGTGTTCCTTGGCTGCTTGGGCGTTTTTTCTGCCTGTGTCCTGTGTGTGCTTCTTTGTCTCGGTCTGTTGCAGTTGCTCGTACCCCTTGGTTCGGGTACTGTTTCTGGCGGCAACCCTTCCGCCTTTGGTTTCCTAGCTTGCCCTTCCGGTTGGTTTTTTAGGATCTCGCGTCAGACCCGTCGTTTCTGAACTCCTGGCGGGCTTGCTTGCTTTGGGGAGTTTTTCTGTTCGGCAGACGTTCCATCTCCTTGTGCCGCCTGGGTTTCGGTGGTCGCGCCCGAGATTCCCGCGGCTCCGCCTTTTCCTGGGCTCGGAGGGGCCTTGCCGGGGCTGCTGACGTTCTGCCTCGCGGTCTCGCCTCCGGTTGGTGGTCGGGTGGCTTCGTGGTAGTTGTCCCACCTGCGTACTTCTCTTGGTGGCAGTATAGGGTATTTTTGGCGGTCCTTCCTTTTCCTGATCCTTCTTAGGTGGCTACTCTTGTTAGCGTCGGCTTGGTTTTCTGGTGGGGGTTGGGGGTCGTCGTCTTGCCACATACTGTCTCGTCTTTTCGTGCAGCGCTGGCGGAGCCGCTTCGGCTTGCTTTCGGTCTTGGTGTTGCTTCTTCACCATTAGTAAGCTGTCTTGTGCGTTGTTTCGCCTCCGGCCTGTTCGTGCGCCGCTTGCACCGTCCTGGTCTCTGGTCAGCGTGCTCTGTCTTCTCCTCGGTTGATAGTGCCCCTTCGGTTCTGGTTTGTTTTTTCGTCGGCTCTTTTTCCTTTTGGCATTTGCCTCTGGGGGTCGGGTTGCTGAGTTTTCTTGTTCCTTCGGTTTTAGCGTTTTGGTTGTTCGGTGGCAGCGGTCTCCATCTTTTCTGGCGCGGGGTGGGGCTGCTGCGTTCTGGAGGGGTCCATGGTTTGTTGGTGCTTGGTTGGTCGGGCTGGGGGCGTGTCGTGTTTTGTGTTCAGTGGTGGCCCTCCGCTGTTGTTTGCGTGCCACGGCATCTGTGTCCGGGGCGTGTTTTGCATTGATCCGGTTCTGTTCTTCCCGGTTCGCGGGTGATGGCGTCCCGGGTTGTCAGCCGTGTTCTTGCGGCTAAGCTGCCTGTGTTCTTCCCTCATGCCCGTGGCGTTTGTGGCTTCGCTGCTCTCGCTGCCGTCTGAGCGATGTGTCCTTGCGGTCATTCGGGCATGGATCTTTGGTGTTCATATGGGGGCTTTGCTGCTCGTTGTGCTCGTGTTGTTCCCGGGACTTTTCGGGGCTGTGGCGCCTTGGGTTGGCGTTTGCTGCCGGTTGTCTCGCTTCCGTGGGGGGTGCGTGGTGTCCGCCTCTCTGTTCCGTCCCTTTGACCTTCCTCTGTGGGTAGTTAGCTCCGGGGAGCCGACAGGGCTCCCCCCAGAAAACCAGCGTTGAATGTAATGAAACGCCATTTTCTGGGTGAGACCCGGAGGCTCCCCGGCAACCCTCCCTCCCTCCGGTCGGCGGTTTTCACGTGTTTTGACATCCAGCTTCAGAACTGATGGGTGGATAGCAGGCGTGGGAGGTCTGGGGCTCCCCCTTCCCCCTCCCGGGGAGGGGGGAGCTGCGCAGACAGCAGCGCGGTGACGTGTGACGTCATACTAGTTTGCATGTTTTCTGTTGGGGAGTTCTATCCACTAGTTTGGCTTTAGGTAGCAATTTTAACCAGAATAGGGGTTTGTTTTGGAATGCATACCTTTCTGGATGCTAGACCCGGTCGATGGCAGACATAGAATGCTTCCAACCACACGGGGGTTTCTATAGGCCATTGCTCCCCTTGCCTCTCTGAGGGGGCCAGGTTCTGGCCGTGGTCCCCGGTAGGCCCTAGAACTCCATACACATGACTGATGCGAAAGTCTGACATTAGCATATCAGCCTGGTAAAGCTCCAGGGAGCCTCTGGGCCTCACCCAGAAAATGGATTTCATTACATTCAACGCTGGTTTTTTAGGGGTGGGGAAATCTGTTCAGAGTGATCCCCTGTTCATATTTAAGCGGGTACACTGTACTGTACTGAACTGAACTTTACAACTTTGCTTTAAATAATTGGAAAAATAAACATGATTTTTCATAAAAGAAAATTTACATACAGATATACATGATAATCTTCTCCATAACTTCAATTTCTTTTATTTTAGGCAAGTGCGTGTTCTGTAGCAGCTGTAAGCGTGATGGATCAAGACTCCACACACACTTTACCAAGAAGAACATGAATTCAATGAAAAATAAGTCTCCATTCAAAACTTATAGGTATGTTTTATATAAAAAATTGCAGTATGTATTTTAGTTGAAATTCTTTGATTTTGACCGTTAACCATTGTGCTGTACATCACATTCCCTGATGTTTGACCCATAATGCACATCACTTGAAACTCCTACATGTACATAGGACTCGTATATGCTTTTTCAGGCCTCCAGTAAACAGACTTCATCTTTATAAAGAATCATGCATACATTGCTTTAGCTGCATGTTAGGTGTATCAAAATCAGCAACCATGCATGGCAAATTTGACTGAAGCTCGCATCCTAGTCATCCTGCTCCATTGATATTTTCACTTACAGATCATAAAATTATTAAAGGTCATGACAAATGTAGGTGAATTTACCTGAGCCACTAACACACTAGTGGCCTCAACTAGGACATAAGCAGGCAGCTTATCAAAGTTCTCCCATTTGCCCTGATGATTGTTTACAGCTGGATTTGAAAATTTAACAGTTTTGGCATTTATGTCTTTGGCTGGTAGGCAGTTCCAAGGGTTTATAAACATTTTGGTGAAAAAGCATCTCATGTTTTCAATCCTACATTGAGGCTTGTTGAGCTTGAAACCATTGAAAAAAATAACAATGTACTGGAGTGAACGACATGGACGAAAATACAGAATAGAACCAGTGAAGAGCAGAGGTGCCATGGGCACAATCAGAGAAAACTGTACAGTATGAACATCAGAGGCCCACGGTTGTTCAACATCCTACCAGCGAGCATCAGAAATATTACAGGAACAACCGTGGACATATTCAAGAGGAAACTAGATTGTTTCCTTCAAGGAGTGCCGGACCAACCGGGCTGTGGTGGGTATGTGGGCCTGCGGGCTGCTCCAAGCAACAGCCTGGTGGACCAAACTCTCACAAGTCAAGTCTGCCCTCGGGCCGGGCTTGGGGAATAGAAGAACTCCCAGAACCCCATCAACCAGGTATCAACCAGGTATTGCTCCTTTTCTGTGTCGCATCTGACCTTTTGAAGAAATTGTCTGGATCAACATCCTCCAAGTTATTCAGTATTTTCAGTTTTGATGAGATCTACCCTGCCATGCCTGGTTTGCAGTGTTATTAGCCCTGAGGCCCTGAACCATTATTGGTACAGGAATTGACAGCCCGATGTTGTACTTTTTCGAGAGCAGCTATGTCCTTCTGAAGATGAGGCCTCCACGCTTTGATACAAGAACCCAAGTGTGGGTGCACCTAAGATTTATACAATTGAATTACCACCTTTTCCTTAAAGTCAAGGGTACCTTGCAGTTACCTTGCAATGATTTCGGGGGCTCAACGTCCCCACTGCCCTGTCCTTGACCAGGCCTCCTAGTTGCTGAAATGGTCACCCAGCCTGTTGGACACAGCTGCTCGCATCCTAACATATGAATCATAGCCTGGTTGATCATGTATCCTTTGGAGGTGTTTATTGTGTTCTCTCTTGAACACTGTGAAGGGACAGCCAGTTATGCCCCTTATGTGTAGTGGAAGCATGTTGAATAGTCTCGGGCCTCTGATGTTACCTTGGAGAATTTCTGGGGAATTTCCTGTGGCCTGGTCGTCGACCAAGCCTCCTCGTTGCTGGACTGGTCAACCAGGCTGTTTGACGCGGCTGCTCGCAGCCTGATGTATGAATCACAGCCTGGTTGATCAGGTATCCTTTGGAGGTGCTTATCCAGTTCTCTCTTGAACACTGAGTGGTCGGCCAGTTATGCCCCTTATGTGTAGTGGAAGCGTGTTGAACAGTCTCAGGCCTCTAATGTTGATAGTTCTCTCTGAGTACCTGTTGCATTTCTGCTTTTCAATGTGGGTATTCTGCACATCCTGCCTTGCCTCCTGGTCTCGTGTTGTGTTATTTCTGTGTGTAGGTTTGGGACCAGCCCCTCTAATATTTTCTACGTATAGATTATTATGCATCTCTCCCGCCTGTGCTCAAGAGAATACAGATTTAGGGTCTTTAGTAGGTCCCAGTAGTTTAGATATTTTACCAAGTGAATTCTAGCAGTAAAGGATCTCTGCACGCTCTCCAGGTCAGCAATTTCTCCAGCTTTGAAAGGGGCTGTCATTGTGCAGCAGTACTCCACTCTAGAGAGCACTAGCATCTTGAAAAGTATCATCATCGGTATAGCATCTCTAGTGTGAAAAGTTCTTGTTATCCAACCTGTCATTTTTCTTGCAGTTGTGACGGCTACGTTATTGTGTTCTTTGAAGGTAAGGTCTTCCGACATGAGTACACCCAAAACCTTTACATTGCCTTTTCGTTCTATGTTATGATTTAACTGCGTTTATTACGTGGTTTCCGTTTTTATATTTTAATTTTTTCCCTAGTGCACGAGCTGGAACTTATCTCCGTTAAACATCATATTATTTTCTGTAGCCCAAAGAAAGACCCGATTTACAGCTGATTGGAGGTTTGCAGTGTTCTCTATGTTATCTACTCTCATGGAAATCCTAGTGTCAACTGCAAAGGAAGATACAATACTATAGAATGTGTCCTTGTCCATGTCCGATATGAGGATGAGAAAAGTACTGGAGGAAGCACAGTACCCTGGGGGACTGAGCTCTTCATGGTTGATGGACGGGATTTTATTTTGTTGACTATTTCACATTGGGTTCTGTTACTCAGGAAAAAATAGATCCATCTGCCTGTTTTTCTGGTAATTCATTTTGAATGCATTTTATGTGCAGTAATGCCATGGTCACATTTGTCAAAGGCTTCTGCAAAATCTGTGTAAACTACATCAGCATTTTCTTTGTCTTCTATGGCATCTAATGCCATGTCATAGTGGTCCAGCAACTGTGACAGGCAAGAGTGCCCTGTTCTGAAACCATGTTGTCTTGGGTTATGGAGATGCGCTGATTCCATGTATGTATTTTGTGATCATACTTCTTTGCACTCTCTCAAAGATTTTTATGATGTGAGATGTTAGTGCTATCGGTCTGTAACTTTTTGCCTTTGCCTTATTTCCTCCTTTATGGAGTGGTGCTATTTCTACTGTTTATAGTATGTGAGGAATAATGCGAGTATCTGGGCTTTGTCTCCAAAGAATGTGAAGGGCCTGTGATAGTGTTTTTTTTTACAGTTCTTGATGAATATGGAGTTTCAAGAATCAAGACCTGGAGCAGAGTGCATAGGCATACTGTTTATGGCTTCCTCAAAATCCAGTGGGGATAGAGTGACGTCTGATATATGATTTGATATTGGTATCATATTAATGAAAAATTCATTTGGGTTATCAATCTTTATTGAGTTTAGTGGCTCGCTGAAAACAGAGTCGTACTGTTTCCTCAGTATCTCACTCATTTCTTTGTTGTCATTGGTGAAAGTTTCATCTCTCTTTCGCAGGGGCACAATACTAGACGTGGTTTTTTATCTTGATTTTGCATCGGAGAAGAAATATTTTGGATTTCTCTCTATTTCACTGTTGGCCTTTTCCTCTCTTTGCTTCTCCTGGGTTTTGTATGATTCTTGTAGCTTTAGTTCAATTGTTTCTATTTCTCTACCTAACCTTCTTCGCCGTTCTTGAGAAAGGATGTGACTCTCAAGTTGTTCCGCGATTCGTTTTCTTCGCCTATAGAGGGAACGATGTTCCTGTTCCAGTCTGCATCTCTTCGTCTCTTTTTCTTAGAGGTATGCAGTTTGAGCATATTTCTAGTGCTACTGAACCTATTTTCTGGGGGGAGCCCTGTTGGCTTCCCGGAGCTATACAGGCTGATATAATAATGTCAGACTTTGGCATCAGTCATGTGTATGGAGTTCTTTGGGTCTACCGGGGACCACGAGCCAGAACCTGGCCCCCTCAGAGAGGCAAGAGGAGCAATCCCCCCCCATTCCCTGCTATCTCCATTCCCCCATCCCACACCCCTCCCCGTTACCTCCACTCCCCCAAATTCACAAGAGAGTCCGCCTGACTCGGAGGTGGATTCTCCTTCTACACCGTAACCCCTCTCCTCCTCCCCACCTCCCCATCGTCTCCCTCAAGCCAACAACAACTCTTCATAAGGTAAAGTATAACTGAAACAGTAAAGTAAAACATTAATAATAATTACAGGTATTATAATTACATTATAAAATTCCAGTTGATGTTTTTCGGGGTGGAACGGATTAATTGTATTTCCATTATTTTAAATGGGGAAGTTCGTTTTGCAAAACGAGTGTTTCACTTGACGAGCTCGGTGCCAGAATGGATTAAATTCGTTAACCGAGGTTCCTCTGTATATACAATGGGGCCTCGACTTCCGATGCTAATCCGTTCCCAGAGACGGATCAGAAGTCGAAATATCGGAAGTCGAAGCGAATTTTCCCATAAGAAATAAAGGGATTTGAATTAATTCGTTCCCCACCCTCCAAAATATTAACATAAAAATACATTTTATACTGAATACAATGTTTTTTTCTAACTACAATACAGTACCAAAGTTACTCTTACCTTTATGGAGGGCTCTTGATGGCGTATGGAAGATGGTGATGGGGGAGGAGGAGAGTTGTTACTGTTTGGAAGGGGAGTCCCCTTCCATTATCACATCAGGCAGTGATGTTTTCGTTGGGGTACTCTCTCTCCTACGTTTTGCCTGAATACCACTAGGACCTGGTTGTGGTTCAGTGCTTGTTTGTCTCACTACAAATTTGTCAAGAGAGATTTGTTTTTCCATTCGTTTTAATATTTGTCTGTAATGATGCATCACTTTAGCACCCATAATGTCCTTTTCCTTAGCTAGTATGGTGGATATCGTTGACTGAGATTTGTTGTACTTCCTAGCCAGTTCACCTACCTGCACACCATCTTCATATTTACGAATGATCTCTTGTTTCTGCTCTACGGTCATTCTTACATAGGATCTTATATGTTGAGCCTTACCACTGACTTTCCTGGGACTCATGGCATATTATATAATAATTACTTTAATGTTCAAAATGCAAAAAATCACCACAAAAGCGGAATTTCTTATAGGCGCGATCGTCACTAAGCGGGTAGCTGTAGTAAACTGAGGCAGGTCGGACCGTGTGACTGGGAACCACGTGCTCGGCCGACCCAAACGTTTACCAGCAAATATCGGATGTCAACGACACCATCGGATGTCGAGTTGCATTTTTCGATGAAATTTATATCGTAACTCGAAATTATCGTAAGTAGGGGCAATCGTATGTCAAGGTGCCACTGTATATGATTTGGTGTAACTGCTTGGAGGGCACATATCATATTCAGGTATATATATATGGTTTAGAGATTTAAAATAATCCAGCACATATACAAGGCTTACATTTGCTTCCTCAGCAAATGTGGCCTTAGGCCTCCAGTAACCATCCCCAATCTTGAAAAAAAAATCCTGAGTCCCTCACTTACCTTCTAGGGCCTTAATAAAACAAATGAGGACAATTTTTGGCAACTCGTTTCAAAGTAGAGGATTTGGCTAATGCACAGGATTTAATCTTGTTCAAACAGGATCTTGAATCCTGGGTGACCCCTTACACAGAACATCTTAAATTTTTCATATTTGTTTGTACATAATTGTTATTTATTTGCACATAAATTCATTATATATTATATGTTTATGTAAAAACATGTACAGTATCACTAGAAGGGGTATCTGGTTGTGCCTAGGTCTCTTCCTGCCATTGTCCCCTCCTCTTCCATCCTGCTTCCCTCCCTCATCCTTATCCCTACCCTCTCCTCTCCCCTCCCAGAAAATTATTATTAGAAAGCACTTTTAACAGCTGAACAACTAAATAGGAACACATCAAAATTTAGTTTTCATGAGAATTGCACGGGGTTCTCTATACATGCCAGTATTTCTTAAAGCATTTCACTTGGACCAGCACTGACTTCCTTTGACACTCCTTTACCCAACATGATTCACATTGAAAAGTTTGGTGAGACTAACTCCAAGCATCTGGCTCGCAACCTCACACAGACACATTCTATGTTATAGATATAAATTTGCTATTGTAATGTACTATTTTTTTCAGATCTCATTCAGAGGAACCAAGGTGTGAAGAAACCTATGCATTACGGCCACGCTCTGCTTCAGAGAACAATGTATCGCCTCGTGTGGACTCAAATGGCAGGCCCAAAATTATTATTTTCCAGTCTTTTAATGATTCAAGAGAAAAACAAGGTGAAAGACCAAGTTCCACCACCACCACCTCATCAAGTGATAGAAGCCCAGTAATTGGTAGCGCTGAAGCTAGTCGAACATTTCTGGAAAAATTGGAAGAAAACAGACTGCCCATTCTCAACTGTGCTAGTAACTCTGACAGTGAAGAAATTACAATGATTGTCAACTCTACAGAGCTTTCAGATGAATACCATGACAAAGAACAAATCAGAAATTGTCAGAATAGAGCACACCTTAAAGAAGAAAAAAATCTACATTCTATTGGTATGACTGAGGGCAAAAAAAATCATGTTCAAAATTGTGGCATGCATCATCATCTACGGCTTCCAGAACCTAGAAGACAAGACATTGATGGTGTGAGTGATGGAGAAGAAGAAAGTGGAATGGGGGATTTAGAAATGCCAACAACAGACACAGACAGTTGGAATCTCAACCAAGCTTTTAAACGACACCATTGTCCTTGTATGACTGAACAGGTATGACTTGAAATAATGAGTTTTCTAAAGAATGCTTAAGCCTTTGTGTGTCTGCTGATGTAAAAATCTTTTTAAGTTTTTTATTGATTTTTTTAGGCTGCATAACTTTCTTTGCTAGTCCTTAATAGCTCCCTGGTGCATTGGCTCTGGTACAATATAATCATCAAGAAAACTAATTGGCCTCTGGACTTGCACAGGTCTACCAATCACCAGGTTCAGAATCTGGTGTGCTTGTGGTGGTGAAGGGAGCATGAGGTTCTAAGATTGCCACAAAACATAGTAAAACTGTCCAGAAAGCATAGACAAAGCAAAACAAACTATGTGTCTTGATTAGAGAGAGAAAAGATGAAAATAAGGGAACAGTAGTTACCAGCACCAAGAAACCATGTGCTAGTAGATAAGCGAACTACCAAGTGGCAGCTGAGGTCATCCTGGGGTCCAGCCTGCCTGCCTCTTGACACTATTCCTCTTCAAGGAAGGGCATGGTTACTGTTCTTTGGGACTTTTTCTGTGGGGAGCCCAGTGGTCTCCCTGAAGCTATCCAAACTGATATGTGCTATTTTAGTTTAGGGTGATCAGTCACAAAAGTCCTTATGCTTACCGAGAACCACGAGCCAGAACCTGGCTCACTCAGAGAGGCGCAGGGAGCAATGGCCTACAAGCACTTTAAATTTAAAGTATGTCGTAATTGCCATCGACCAGAGAAGCACCCAGAAAGATAGGCGAAACAAAACACACCACAATACAATTTGGTGAAAATTGCGACCGACATCCGAAAAGAGCAAAAGAACTCCTCCATAAAGAAATAAACCAGCAACACTTCATCCAACTAGCACTCCTGCTTGTTAACGCTACATCGGGGAGAGGGGGAGCCGTCTCAGGTGAGCCAGCAGCCCACCACCTCAGTTCTTGAACTGATGTGCTCGCGGTCAGCTCAGTCACCTCTAACCTCGATATCCTGTTCTGGATTTTGTCCTCTGTGGCTGTACCAGCAGTGTGTGTGTGTGGTGTGGTGGCGAGGTGTTTTTGTGTACACGGAGCAACATGCACCAAGGGTGACCTTCCCTAGGTGCTCTGTAAGTCCTACCGTTGCATTTTGGGGTTATCTTCCCTTGGGCGTTCGGGAAGTACTTTTGTTTGAGGACTTTGTTGCTTGGGGTACGTTGGGGGTACCCTGTTTTTTTTTTTATTTTCTAGTGTTTTTGCTTTTTGTTAATGGAGGTGGTCTGCCTAGCTTCTTATTATGCAAGCCTAGGTTGTGTTGATGGTCCTCCTGTGTTGCCCCAGAGGTTTCACAGCTGCTTCTGATGGTCAGTTAGCCTGCTGACAGACAGGATTCTACCATCTTAGCTAGCCCCAGTGCCTGGGCTTCCCGTAGGGCTTACTCACCCTTTGGGCCCTGGGAAACCCCAGTGGACTCGGGGGGTACCATGAATGTATATTCAAAAGTCCTCTCTCGCCTTGTGCAATGTTAAAGGTTTTTCGTTGCCCCTGCCTCAGGGAGACAATCATCTGTACTGCCTCCATCACTCTGCCTGTTGGGTCGGTGTCACCTACAACCCGAAGTCTTGCAGGACTTGTTCCCTGCTTGTGCTTCAATTTACCCATTCCCTGTCTGATGATCTTGGGGGTCAGACATTGGCTGCATTGCATGCTCGATTCACTCTTCACTCATCACACCATATTCTGGGTCATTAGCATTTTTTTCAAGCCAATCAACCACATCCTGTCTTCTTGAGTTTTTGCCACCATTTCTGAACATTCAATGGATTTCATCTGTAAATCCTTCAAAAATCATTTCTTATGCTCCTCATTGCTGACCGTAGACATGAGTTTTTTCCAGGAGTTCTTCAAAGTTGATTCCTTTATTTCACTCCACACCTTGGCCCAGTTATAGATGATTGTATAGTTCTTCAAATTCTCAAGTTTTTTTAGTCCTGTTATCCACACCGAGTTCCACATCTTCCGGAAGAGGAAAAATCACCAAAACTTCATTGAGTATTTTTTTGGTGTACAACCTCTTCGTGGCACAGATAACTCCCTGAGCCATAGGCTGGATGAGAGAGGTTATATTAGGAGGAAGTGCCATACACGTTATCTTGCCATCATGTGAGGTTAATGTGTCAATTCTGGGGTGGGGAGCGCATTATCAAGCAACAGCAAAGCCCGAACAACGCTTGGCCTGACTTTGAGTTTAACTTGATAGTCACGAACTTCCCTGCAGAACACATCATGAAACCAGGAAAGAAGAGCTCCTGTGTAAACCGTGCATTCTTTGAGTGTATAATATTTCACTGGCAGTCTGTCCAAGCAATGATGCAAGGTCTTTGGTTTCTTTGATTTGCCAACAATTGCACACGTGATTGTCTGTGCCGTCGGCATTCGCACACATCATGGCCGACAGCCTTACTTTTGACCTTATGGCCTGGCACACAACACTCACTCCCTCATAGCTAGAGTTTTTTTTTCTGGTAACTCCTCCAATACAGCCCGTTTCATCAGCATTATAAATTTGATAAGAATATAATTATTTGACAAAATGTGTGTTTTTAATTTGTTTGAATGGTTCTACACTGCTTGTATCTGCGCTCAATTTTTCACCGACAGTTTTCCTCTTCACAATATTGTGCCTCCCTTTGAACCTTGCAACCCACCCTTCACTAGCTTGGAAATCCTTTATTCCAAGGCTTTCTACAAACCTGTTTGCAGGATTTTGTATT
>WNGS01164858.1:51509181-51520216 GCA_020271785.1 Procambarus virginalis
TCTGTCGAAAGCCTTTTTTAGGTCCAGATAGATGCAGTCAACCCAACCATCTACTTTCCTGTAAATATTCTGTTGCACGATCTTGCCGATCATAAAAACTGAGTAAATTCGATACACAGGATCTTCCAGATCGAAAACCATACTGTCTGTCTGAATTATATCATGTCTCTCCAGGTGTCTACCCATTTAGTTTAATTATTTTTTCCAATATTTTGACTATTACACTTGTCAATGATACCGGTCTATAATAAGGGGGTCTTCCCTGCTTCCACTCTTGTAAATGGAACTATGTTAGCCTTTTTCCACACATCAGCTACAACTCCTGTAAACAGGGATGCCTGAAAAATCAGTGAAGAAGAATGCTGAGCTCAGGTGCACATTCTCTCAGAACCCATGGTGAAACTCCATCTGGACCAACTGCTTTGTTCTTATTTAGCTCCTTGAGCATTTTTTCCACTTTGTCTCTAGAGACACCTCTATGTGCTCTATGTTGTTCTCTGGAATTCTTATTGTATCTGGTTCCTGAAGATTTCATTTTGTACAAACACACTTTGGAACTTTTCGTTTAATGTTTCACACATTTCCTTTTCATTTCCGTGAATCTATTTCCCATATTCAACTCTGAATATTATCCTTTACCTGCAATTTGTTGTTTATGAATTTATAGAATAGACCTGGTTCTGGTTTACATTTGTCTGCAATCCTTTTTCAAAAATTCTTTCTGCTGTCTCCTCACTGCCGGGTAGTTGTTTCTCGCATCTTTGTATCGCTGGTATGTTGGGGGGTTTGGCCTCTTCCTGTATTGATTCATTTTTGTGTCTTTTGGTCTTGGTCTCTCGCACTTCTGTTCAACCAATCCTGTTTCCTAGTTCTGCTTCTCGTTTTGGTACAAATTTTTTGTGCCTTATCATATATTTCACAAACTTGACATACATCTCATTCACTTCCTGCCTAGCAACAATTCTGTCCAATTGTACTCACTAAAAATTCTAAGGGTGCCAGGTGCAACCTTAGAAATAATGTCTCTCCTAAAGTCAGGTTTTTCAATTGCATCAAACGTCATATTTTCTTCCAGATTATAACGCATTGCATACTTTATTCCCAAAAAGACATGGTCACTTTTACCCAAGGGAGGAAGGTACTGAATGTCAAATATTTCTTCCTCCTTCCTGGTAAATATCAAATCTAGCATGGAGGGAAGTCCAATTCCCTCACCTCGTAGCTTGGTTAACATGTTGATACAAGAATGTTTCCAGGATAGGTCTACAATTACAGGTCCAGAAATCTCTGTTTTTTCGCTTCATATAGTGTAATTACCTAAGTGTAATTACCTAAGTGTAGTTACAGGATGAGAGCTACGCTCGTGGTGTCCCGTCTTCCCAGCACTCTTTGTCATATAACGCTTTGAAACTACTGACGGTCTTGGCCTCCACCACCTTCTCACTTAACTTGTTCCAACCGTCTACCACTCTGTTTACAAAACTGAATTTTCGTATATTTCTCCGGCAGCTTTGTTTCGTTAGTTTAAATCTATGACCTCTTGTTCTTGAAGTTCCGGGTCTCAGGAATTCTTCCCTATCAATTTTATCGATTCCTGTTACTATTTTGAATGTAGTGATCATATCACCTCTTTTTCTTCTATCTTCTAGTTTTTGCATGTTTAATGCCTTTAATCTCTCCTCATAGCTCTTGTCCTTCAGTTCTGGGAGCCACTTAGTGGCATGTCGTTGTACCTTTTCCAGTTTGTTGATGTGCTTCTTAAGATATGGGCACCATACAACCGCTGCATATTCCAGCTTTGGTCTAATAAAAGTCGTGAACAATTTCTTTAGTATTTCTCCATCCATGTATTTAAAAGCAATTCTGAAGTTAGAAAGTGTAGCATAGGCTCCTCGCACAATGTTCTTAATGTGGTCCTCAGGTGACAGTTTTCTATCTAAAACCACCCCTAGATCCCTTTCTTTATCAGAATTCTTTAAAGATTTCTCACATAATTTATAGGTTGTGTGGGGTCTATGTTCTCCAATTCCACATTCCATAACATGGCATTTATTCACATTAAATTCCATTTGCCAAGTGTTGCTCCAAATACTTATTTTGTCCAGGTCTTCTTGAAGGGCATGACAATCATCTAGGTTTCTTATCTTCCCTATTATCTTAGCATCATCAGCAAACATGTTCATGTAATTCTGTATTCCCACTGGTAGATCGTTTATGTAGACAATGAACATTACCGGTGCAAGAACTGAACCCTGAGGTACTCCACTCGTGACATTCCTCCAATCCGATACCTTGCCTCTGATCGTGGCCCTCATTTTTCTGTCAGTTAGGAAATTTTTCATCCATGTTAGTAGCTTACCTGTCACTCCTCCAATATGTTCCAGTTTCCAGAACAACCTCTTATGGGGAACTCTGTCGAAAGCCTTTTTTAGGTCCAGATAGATGCAGTCAACCCAACCATCTCTTTCTTGTAAAATCTCTGTGGCTCGATCATAAAAACTGAGCAAGTTCGTTACACAGGATCTTCCAGATCGAAAACCATACTGTCTGTCTGATATTATATCGTTTTCCTCCAGGTGTTCTACCCATTTAGTTTTAATTATTTTTTCCAATATTTTGACTATTACACTTGTCAATGATACAGGTCTATAATTAAGGGGGTCTTCCCTGTTTCCACTTTTGTAGATTGGAACTATGTTAGCCTTTTTCCACACATCAGCTACAGCTCCTGTACACAGGGATGCCTGAAAAATCAGTTGAAGTGGAATACTGAGCTCAGGTGCACATTCTCTCAGAACCCATGGTGAAACTCCATCCGGACCAACTGCTTTGTTCTTACCTAGCTCCTTTAGCATTTTTTCCACTTCGTCTCTAGACACCTCTATGTGCTCTATGTTGTTCTCTGGAATTCTTATTGTGTCTGGTTCCCTAAAGATTTCATTTTGTACAAACACACTTTGGAACTTTTCGTTTAGTGTTTCACACATTTCCTTTTCATCTTCCGTGAATCTATTTCCCATTTTCAACCTCTGAATATTATCCTTTACCTGCAATTTGTTGTTTATGAATTTATAGAATAGACCTGGTTCTGTTTTACATTTGTCTGCAATCCCTTTTTCAAAATTTCTTTCTGCCTCTCTCCTCACTGCCGTGTAGTTGTTTCTCGCATCTTTGTATCGCTGGTATGTTTGGGGGTTCGGCCTCTTCCTGTATTGCTTCCAATTTTGTGTCTTTTGGTCTCTAGCCCTCTCACAATTTCTATTGAACCAATCCTGTTTTCTAGTTCTGCATCTCTGTTTTGGTATAAATTTTTTTGTGCCTTTATCATATATTTCACAAAACTTGACATACATCTCATTCACTTCCTTGCCTAGCAACAAGTCTGTCCAATTATACTCACTAAAAAAATTTCTAAGGTGGCCATAATGTCCTCTCCTGAAGTCTGGTTTCTCAACTGCTTCAACCTCTTTATTTTCTTCTAGCTTATAACGCATTGCATACTTTATTCCCAAAAAGACATGGTCACTTTTACCCAAGGGAGGAAGGTACTGAATGTCAAATATCTCTTCCTCCTTCCTGGTAAATATTAAATCTAGCATGGAGGGAACGTCCCCTTCCCTCATCCTCGTAGCTTGTTTAACATGTTGATACAAGAATGTTTCCAGGATGAGGTCTACAAATCTACAGGTCCAAAAATCTTCTGTTTTAGCTTCATATGCTTCCCAGTCTATGGATTTCAAGTTGAAGTCACCTACTATCAACAGTCGTGATCTATCGTTATCCGCTCTCGCTATAATCTCTCTCATTATTGTTATAAGACCTTCTTGTTTACTATCTAGCTCCTCCTTTGACCATGTGCTGCTTGGTGGTGGACTATATGCATTTATTATCATTAGTTTATCATCCTCATGGCAGATCTCTAGTGCTATTATGTCAACTTCTTGTGGATTGGCAGTCATTATTTCCTTCACCTTTAGGTGTTCTTTTACCAGCACAGCAACGCCACCGCCTTTCCTAATTTTTCTGTCCCGTCTCCAAATTGAGTAGCCCCTTGGGAATATGACCTCATTTAAAATAACATCTTCAAGTTTTGTTTCCGTGAGTGCAACAATGTCTGGTGTCTGCAGCTGTATTATATCACTTAACTCCAGTATCTTTGACCTTACTCCATCTATGTTGGTGTATGCAATCTTCAGGAACTTGTTCCCCCTCTCCTTATTCTTCACTCCTCCTCTCTCTATTGATTTTGTTGGTTTGCCTTTATGTACCACTTTACTGGTTTGCCTACCCCTAACACTTTGTAGAAAAAAGAATTGATTTCTTCTTCATTCCTGTTCTCATTTAAACGTTACCAACGTTTACGAGTGTGTAACGAGTGTAACGTAACGAAACGAGTGTGTTACCAACAACAGAAGACCAACAACACCGCCAACGGACAAGGATGGAGGAATGAATAACCGGGTAAAAGTCGGAATAAGGAATACCTTTACGGGAAACGGGACAAGAGCGGACAGCCTCTCTAGCGGCAGCATCTGCACGCTCATTTAAAACAACACCTATATGGCTGGGAACCCAGCAAAATCCTACGGATTTAAATTTACTAGAGATAAGAATGTTGAATCTCGACGACTACCGGATGGACAGAATTAAAGGACCCCAGAGCCATGAGGGCACTATGAGAGTCAACGACAACCACAAAGGAAGATTGACAACGAGAAAGTGGGAGACGAAGAGCATAGAGAATAGCATAAAATTCCGCTGTGAAGATGCTAGGCTCCAGAGGTAAGCGACATATATAAGTGCTGTCAGGATAAACAATAGAGTAGCCTACACCGTCTGCAGACAGACACATCGGTGAAGATGGAAACGGAGCGAGAGTGTGAAGAAAAGTGCTCAAGGAAAAGGCGTTTCAGAACCGAAAGGAGTGTAAAAGCTTTAGTGATGAGGGTTAAGGATGTACAAAACTGCGGAAGAGGGACTCTCCATGGGGGCCAAAGAAGGAACAACACGAGGAGAAATATTAGAAATACGAACTGAAAGAGAATCCTGTAAGCAAGATAACCGGACAGAAAGAGGGAGGTGGTGAAGAGGAACAGGAACCACAGGAGGGGTAAAAGTTAAAGGAAGACAGAGGCGAGAAGAAGGATGTTGCAAGGACCACACAAGATAGCGAAGACAGCAGCGATCACGGCGGTTCTGGAGAGAGAGGAAGCCAGTGTCAACATACAAGCTGAGGACGGGAGTCGAACAAAAGGCACCAAAACTGAGGTGCAACCCAGTAAGGTGCAAAGCATCAAGACGGCAAAGAGTAGAAAGAAGAGTAGGAGGAGGAGAAGACAAGTAAGCAGGGCAACCATAATCGAGTTTAGACAGGACGAGAGAGAAATGTAAAGCGAGGAGTGCGCACCTATCCGCTCCCCAAGAAGTATGGGACAACATCTGAAGGAGGGTAAGGGCCTTAGAGCGTTCAACTCGGAGGTAAGAGATAAGGGGCGACCAAGACAAACGAATGCCAAAATTCAACTCCAAAAGCTTAGCGGAATCCTTGTACGCTATGGGGTGACCATAAAGCGACAAAGAAGGACAAAGAACGACACGCTTTCGAGTAAAAGTCATAGCACAAGTCTTAGACATAGAGAACCTGAAGCCATGATCGGTGGCCCAAGACGACATGGCATCAATCGCAAGTTGAAGCCGCCATTGAAGGAGAGGCGAATCATCACCCCGACAGCAAAGGGTAAGATCGTCGACATAGAGAGCGGAGAAGACCCCAGGAGGAAGACAGGAAAGAAGACCATTGAGGGCATCCAGAAAAAAGAGTATTGCCGAGCACAGCAATACGAAGGGGCACACCTTCGTATTGCTGAAGAGGCAGAGAGAGCAGTACCAAGCCTCACCGAAAGGAATGATGAGAGAGGTGTGGGAACCGACCTGTGAGATTTATAACTATTAGGGGGGGGGGGTTTATATTAAATTTATATATATGCAGCCAATGAAACTACAGTATTAACTACACATATTAGTATACATTGAGGAGGTTCCTTATCTTATTATACAGCAGCCTTAGTCCATCTGGTATAACTAGGATGTAGACACCAAATTATCCTCATTTGAGGCTACGGCTACCGTCACCCAGTAACTGATGTACCAAGTCTTGCTTCCTCTTCTTGTGCCTTTTTTGAGTCAATTGTGTTCTCACCGGTTCACCTAATATCTACCTAACATTATAACATTGATGGCCAAAAATGATTAGATAACGGGTTTCGGAAATACACTTCCCTTGTGATTGATGACAGCGTGTTGATGAGGAAGACCTTTGGTTTCCATAACACTTCATCCAAGAGAATTATAGGAGCCGAATTTGCCCCACGACTCTGGTCTAACAACAATGGCTGACCTCCCTCACTACTCACGCTCCTGGCCTACTTTGTCCAGATATCAGTAACTGATAGAAGGGTCACATTTACTTTATTTTGATATTAATAATTAAGTTAATTAAAATGAGATGTTTTATGATGGTAAAAGTCCAAAGACTAATGTATTTAAGAATAATTCCCAAAATAGTTGGTGAATTTATAATAGTATGTGGCAATGATATCCCGTTTTCCATTGACGGAAAATTCCACTACAAGTTACATTTTTTATGGTTAACTTATGTACACAACGCAGCAGTATTATCTGCAATTGCATGTAATATTATTAAATGGTGTCGGGTTTTCCGACAATTCCCCAGGGGCTGCTCACGGGTCGAAGTCCTATTTAGAACAGACGAACACCAATACTCCTCCTACGAATTATTAGATTAATTTGATGCTAGTAGTTAGTAATCACACATTTGTGCGTCTGTTCATACAGGACGGATGTCCCGTACTCGAGTTGCAGGGTTAGAAGTCTAATGCGATTTCATTTCCCTGTTAACTCTTGAAAGGCTAAAATTCAAGCCTAAATACATATTATTTAACCCAGAAGACTGAATGTGATCAAGTACTACAGTCAAGTATGATTCAGGGACTGCAATGACATCAGTGACATTAGACATAACATGAAGCTTGTTCAGGTAACTGGTCACTGATATATAAACACTGAGGCCCATGGAATTCATCTTGATTAAATAATAAATGTATCAAAATCAGTCGTCAGATTTATGGGGTTTAATTTAGTTAATTGATTCAGAGGATTGAATAGCCCATCACTAAAGCAAAGAGACTGCAGTGGGTTCAGTGACATTGGTCGCTGTGACTTGTAGCTGTTTAGGCTACTGTTCACTGATTTGCCACTGAAGCCTCATGAACTCATCTTCAGCTTTAAATGATGATATTAACATCAACCTCTGTTGCTATAGTCAGCTGTAATCTCCTTAGTATAATCCTACTGGAGATGTATAATCAGCTGACAAATTTAGATTTCTACTGGTATTGTTTATCTACAGGCATAGGTCTCCTCAGGCTTAATGTGGGAACCGACCTGTGAGATTTATATATATATTAGGAGGGGGGTTTATATTAAATTTATATATATGCAGCCAATCAAACTACAGTATTAACTACACATATTAGTATACATTGAGGAGGTTCCTTATCTTATTATACAGCAGCCTTAGTCCACCAGGTATAACTAGGATGTAGACACCAAATTATCCTCGTTTGAGGCTACGGCTACCGTCACCCAGTAACTGATATACCAAGTCTTGCTTCCTCTTCTTGTACCTTTTTTGAGTCGATCATTTGTGTTCTCACCGGTTCACCCAATATCTACCTAACATTAATGGCCAAAAATGATTAGATAAACGGGTTTCGGAAAAACCCTTCCCTTGTGATTGATGACAGCGTGTTGGTGATGGAAGACCTTTGGTTTCCATAACATTTCGTCCAAGAGAATTTATAGGAGCCGAATTTGCCCCCACGACACTGGTCTAACAACAATGGCTGACCTCCCTCACTACTCACGCTTCTGGCCTACTTTGTCCAGATATCAGTAACTGATAGAAGGGTCACATTTACTTTATTTTGATACTAATAATTAAGTTAATTAAAATGATATGTTTTTTGATGGTAAAAGTCCAAAGACTAATGTATTTAAGAATAATTCCCAACAATAGTTGGTGAATTTATAATAGTATGTGGCAATGATATCCCGTTTTCCTATTGACGGAAAATTCCACTACAAGTTACATTTTTATGGGTTAACTTGTGTACACAACGCAGCAGTATTATCTGCAATTGCATGTAATTATTAAATGGTGTCGGGTTTTCCGACAAGAGGAAGCTTTGGAGAAAGAGAGGGAGATTACCAGGAAGGCCAAAAGAATGAAGTTGGGACAGAATATGATATTGCCAAGTGGTGCTGTAAGCCTCTTCCAGGTCAAAAAGGACGGCAACAACGGAGGTCTTCGCAGCAAAAGCAGTACGAATATAGACCTCCAAGTTTAACATGACATCTGTTGTGCTGCGGCACTTGCGGAAACCAAATTGAGAAGGGGAGAGGAGGTGATGGTGTTCCAGGAACCACATCAGACGAACGTTAACCATACATTCAAAGAGTTTGCAGACACAACTTGTGAGGGCAATACGGCGAAAGTCCTTAAAGGAAGTCCCCAGAGACCCTGGTTTTCGAACAGGGAGGACAACGGCATCGAGCCATCCCTCAGGGACTGACGACGACTCCCAAATCTGATTATACAGATTTAGTAAATACCGAGACATGCACGGAGGGAGATGGCGAAGCATCTCATAATGAATGCCATCGGAGCCCGCCGCCGTATAACCACAGAAGGCCAGGGCAGACCGAAGTTCAGAGAGAGAGAGAAGGGATTGTTATAGGGAAGCCGGAGATGAGTGCAGAAATCTAAAGAACAAGATTCAAGGACAGGTTAACGAAGAAGGAAAGATTGAGGAAGAAAAGTGGGAACCCAGTTCAGTAGTGACCTGGAGCGGGTTCGCCAGAAGAGTACCACGGAGGTGAAGGACCGGTGAGACATCGGGAATGAACTTACCCGCTATCTTGCGGATATGCTTCCAGATCTGTGGCAGAGGAGTTTCAGACGTAATGGTGGAGACACAGACATCCAACATTCACGTTTAACCATAAGGAAGGTGCTACAGGCCACTGTACTCGCCTTCCAAAACAAAACAAAAGAATCGGCCGTCAGCTGGCGGCAGTGTCTCTTCCAGGCTGCAAAAATAAATAGGTTCCAGTCTGCCTTAGCAACTGCCACCTAGGGAAGGAGAGGGTAGGGAGAAAAGGTAACAAGCATGGGGAAATGGTCACTACCATGGAGGTCATCAAGAACTCGCCACATGAAATTCAAGTGAAGAGACGACGAGCAGAGAGAAAGATCAAGACGGGAAAGGGTACGAGTCCGAGAGTCCAAATGAGTGGGCTCACTAGAATTCAGGAGAGACAGGGAAGAAGAGAGGATGAACGGTTCAAGAAGGCGACCCCGGGTGTTTGTCAGAATATCACCTCAAAGGGCATGACGACAATTTAAATCACCTAGCAGGAGCACAGGCTCCAGCAAGGAGTCCAGTAGGTGTTTAAGATAGGGAAGAGAAAGCGGGACACTCGGGAGGAGATAGATAAATGAAACAAACTGTGTACCATTTCCTCTCAAAGATACAGGCAGCAGAACAATGGAGAGGCGATGGAAAAAGTAAGGGGACAAAGGGAACATCAGAGCAAATCAAGAGAGCAGAAGAGTTAGGAGCCCCAGCAACAGCTGGGGGGGGGGGGAGAAAGGAATAGCCACGGAAACGACCAGGGCGAGCACCAAGCATCGGCTCCTGGAGACAGACACAAAGGGCGAAAACCGTGAAGTCAGAAGTTGGAGTAATAACCACGAATGTTCCACTGAAGAATAGACATCGACAAGAAGAGAAAGGACAGCAACAGAGAACAACGAAGAAACAAAGGTTAAAAGGGAACACAGCACGTTAAAGAAGCACAGGACAACGGCATCGAGCCATCCCTCAGGGACTGACGACGACTCCCAAATCTGATTATACAGACTCAGTAAATACCGAGACATGCACGGAGGGATGAACGGTTCAAGAAGGCGACCCCGGGTGTTTGTCAGAATATCACCTCAAAGGGCATGACGACAATTTAAATCACCTAGCAGGAGCACAGGCTCCGGCAAGGAGTCCAGTAGGTGTTTAAGATAGGGAAGAGAAAGTGGGACACTCGGGAGGAGATAAATGAAACAAACTGTGTACCATTTCCTCTCAAAGATACAGGCAGCAGAACAATGGAGAGGCGATGGAAAAAGTAAGGGGACAAAGGGAACATCAGAGCAAATCAAGAGAGCAGAAGAGTTAGGAGCCCCAGCAACAGCTGGGGGGGGGGGGGGGGAGAAAGGAATAGCCACGGAAACGACCAGGGCGAGCACCAAGCATCGGCTCCTGGAGACAGACACAAAGGGCGAAAACCGTGAAGTCAGAAGTTGGAGTAATAACCACGAATGTTCCACTGAAGAATAGACATCGACAAGAAGAGAAAGGACAGCAACAGAGAACAACGAAGAAACAAGGTTAAAAGGGAACACAGCACGTTAGAGAAGCACAGGGTCAGGGTCAGCGAAGTCAGGGTTACGGGGCATGGGTAAACTGAGTAAAGATGGAGGGAAGGGAGCGGGAGGTCAGACCAGAAGGGGATGTGCAGGGACAGGAGGAGGAGGAGGGGGAGGGGGGGGGGGAGACAACCAAGGGTCAAGGACAGCAGCAGGAGGGGCAGAAACCAGGGAGTGCACCTCAGCAAGGGCAGCAACTGAAGGAGAAGCAGGGGCCAAAGAAACCTCCATAGCAGGAACAGGGCGCAACTACCGAAAAACGGGAGGGGATGGAGCGAGTGTCAGAGGTAGGGGCGAGGAAGAAAGCGAAGCCTTCTTACCCGCCGGGAGGAGGAAGAAGAGAGACAGCCAGGCTTTTGCTTCTGACTCAAGAGACAGGTGTCCCAGCAACAATGTACTGGGCACAGATTCGAGCATCTTCAACAGGAAAAGCAGAACGAGAGCAAACATGATGGCCGTTGGGAGAACGAT
>WNGS01164858.1:51521216-51533233 GCA_020271785.1 Procambarus virginalis
CTGTTCACTTAGTAATAGTACCTGGTTGATACCTGGTTGATGGGGTTCTGGGAGTTCTTCTACTCCCCAAGCCCGCCCGAGGCCAGGCTTGACTTGTGAGAGTTTGGTCCACTAGGCTGTTGCTTGGAGCGGCCCGCAGGCCCACATACCCACCACAGCCCGGCTGGTCCGGACTCCTTGGAGGAATAAATCTAGTTTCCTCTTGAAGATGTCCACGGTTGTTCCGGCAATATTTCTTATGCTTGCTGGGAGGACGTTGAACAACCGTGGACCTCTGATGTTTATACAGTGTTCTCTGATTGTGCCTATGGCACCCCTGCTCTTCACTGGTTCTATTCTGCATTTTCTTCCATATCGTTCACTCCAGTACGTTGTTATTTTACTGTGTAGATTTGGGACCTGGCCCTCCAGTATCTTCCAGGTGTATATTATTTGATATCTCTCTCGTCTTCTTTCTAGTGAGTACATTTGGAGAGCTTTGAGACGATCCCAATAATTTAGGTGCTTTATCGCGTCTATACGTGCTGTATATGTTCTCTGTATTCCCTCTATTTCAGCAATCTCTCCTGCTCTGAAGGGGGAAGTGAGTACTGAACAGTACTCAAGACGGGACAGCACAAGTGACTTGAAGAGTACAAGCATTGTGATGTGATCCCTGGATTTGAAAGTTCTCGTAATCCATCCTATCATTTTTCTGGCTGTCGCAATATTTGCTTGGTTATGCTCCCTAAACGTTAGGTCGTCAGACATCATTATTCCCAAATCCTTTACATGCTGTTTTCCTACTATGGGCACATTTGATTGTGTTTTGTACTCTGTATTATGTTTAAGGTCCTCATTTTTACCGTACCTGAGTACCTGGAATTTATCACTGTTAAACATCATGTTATTTTCTGATGCCCAGTCGAAAACTTTATTAATATCAGCTTGAAGTTTTTCAATGTCTTCAGCCGAGGTAATTTTCATACTGATTTTTGTGTCATCTGCAAAGGATGATACGAAGCTGTGACTTGTATTTTTGTCTATATCTGATATGAGAATAAGGAAAAGCAGCGGTGCAAGGACTGTACCCTGAGGTACAGAGCTTTTAACTGCACTTGGACTAGATTTTATATGGTTGACCGTTACTCGCTGAGTCCTGTTTGACAGAAAACTGAGTATCCAGCGTCCTACTTTACCGGTTATTCCCATTGACTTCATTTTGTGTGCTATCACGCCATGGTCACATTTATCGAAAGCCTTTGCGAAGTCCGTGTATATCACATCAGCATTCTGTTTTTCTTCTAATGCCTCAGTGACTTTATCGTAGTGCTCAAGTAGCTGTGAGAGGCACGATCTTCCCGCTCGAAATCCATGTTGGCCTGGGTTGTGAAGGTCATTGGTCTCCATGAAATTGGTGACCTGACTCCTAATCACTCTCTCAAATACTTTTATTATGTGCGATGTCAGTAACCCAAGATGTTGATCAGACCACACACTAGAAGGTGAAGGGACGACGGCCTGGTCGAAGACAGGGCCATTGGTTATCTTGAGGTTATCTTGAGATGATTTCCCCTCCCAGTCTGGCCCGCTGTTGCCTTGAGGGGGGCTTAGTGGGCGGCTGCTGGAGTGTGATGCTCCATGGGTCAGTCCTCTGTCGTTTTGCAGCCTTATTTTCCTGCTGCTGTCTTTACCAATTGTGCCAGACATCTTTTCCTTTTCCTCGTGTTTCATTTTTCTCCCCCTCTTCTCCTTTCAAATTGTCATATCCTGCTGACCTTTTGCCTGTTTTGATCATTCTTTCGGCCTTCTTTTGTTTTGATGCCTGGGTGTTTGAGGAGGCATACTCTTGTACCCGTAGAACTGTAGTACCCAACGTCTCGAGCGAGGGGACCCTTTTATTGCCAATCCTCCTTTTGTCACTGAACCTGTTCTTGACGGACTGACGGTTCTTAAGGTGGCGTTTGTGGGGCGTATACTCACGATGCACTCCTGGAGGGCCCCAGCAAGATCGGCAATAAGTCTCTTGTTGGTTGTCCTGCCTCTAATTGTGGCTCCCTGGTAGGTGTGGGGGCACATGCGTGAATGAAAGTCTTTCCTCGTTTGTATATCAATTAATGTACCTTTTATACCTTCTCAGGCTCGTGGGGTGGGCGACCAAGCCCCCGAGTCAGCCTGTGTTGGAAGACTGGGCTCTGTAGCCCCCGCTACATTAGGCCCCGACCTTGCTCCTCCTTTGTCCCTCCTAACTACTCCCCTCAGCTCCCCTCCCTCTGTGGTTGGGTCGAGCCCCAAGCCCCCAGTGGTGACCACCTTTTCCCCCGGCACAGCTCAATCTCTAGTTGTGACTACTGTGCCTTTTAACCTAACCGAAGGTCACTCTAAGTCAGAGTGCACTTCTCCCCAGGCTCGCTGCCTCAATTGCGGTGAGGTCCACCCTACCTTCTCCTGCGCGTGAGTACATTACAAGCTTGAGGCAGCCGTTCTCAACTTGAAGCGTCAGGAACGTTTGTCTTTTCATGAAAAGAGGCGCCAAGTTCACTGTCTCCCACCTTATGCTAACATCTCTTATGCTCGCATGTTGCGCTCTTCCTCTCCTCGTTCTTCCCGCCTTCCTCAATCTCCTCAATCTCACAACCGTTTCCAGGCCTTAGACCCAGACATGCCCACCACCTCCTCCTCCTCTGTTCCTTTGAGTTCTGTCCTGAAGGGTCTCCCCTCATGGCTCTGTCTGAGGTTCCCCTTCTTTCTGCCCAGTCTGTCATATCTCCTGTGTCTTCTTCCTCGTCTCCCTCCAATCCTCCTTCCCGTCCTTCTCCTCCGTCTCTTAGCTCTCCTCGCCGCCTGTCAGTGTGGGGTGATGTCCATCGTTCTCCCAACGGCCATCATGTTTGCTCTCGTTCTGCTTTTCCTGTTGAGATGCTCGAATCTGTTGCCCAGTACATTGTTGCTGGGACACCTGTCTCTTTGAGTCAGAAGCAAAAGCCTGGCTTGTCTCCTCTTCTTCCTCCTTCCCGGCGGGTAAGAAGGCTTCGCTTTCTTCCTCGCCCCTACCTCTGACACTCGCTCCATCCCCTCCCGTTTCGGTAGTTGCGCCCCTGTTCCTGCTATGGAGGTTTCTTTGGCCCCTGCTTCTCCTTCAGTTGCTGCCCTTGCTGAGGTGCACTCCCTGGTTTCTGCCCCTCCTGCTGCTGTCCTTGACCCTTGGTTGTCTCCCCCCCCTCCCCCTCCTTCTCCTCCTCCTGTCCCTGCACATCCCCTTCTGGTCTGACCTCCCGCTCCCTTCCCTCCATCTTTACTCAGTTTACCCATGCCCCGTAACCCTGACTTCGCTGACCCTGACCCTGTGCTTCTTTAACGTGCTGTGTTCCCTTTTAACCTTTGTTTCTTCGTTGTTCTCTGTTGCTGTCCTTTCTCTTCTTGTCGATGTCTATTCTTCAGTGGAACATTCGTGGTTATTACTCCAACTTCTGACTTCACGGTTTTCGCCCTTTGTGTCTGTCTCCAGGAGCCGATGCTTGGTGCTCGCCCTGGTCGTTTCCGTGGCTATTCCTTTCTCCCCCCCCCAGCTGTTGCTGGGGCTCCTAACTCTTCTGCTCTCTTGATTTGCTCTGATGTTCCCTTTGTCCCCTTACTTTTTCCATCGCCTCTCCATTGTTCTGCTGCCTGTATCTTTGAGAGGAAATGGTACACAGTTTGTTTCATTTATCTCCTCCCGAGTGTCCCGCTTTCTCTTCCCTATCTTAAACACCTACTGGACTCCTTGCCGGAGCCTGTGCTCCTGCTAGGTGATTTAAATTGTCGTCATGCCCTTTGAGGTGATATTCTGACAAACACCCGGGGTCGCCTTCTTGAACCGTTCATCCTCTCTTTTTCCCTGTCTCTCCTGAATTCTAGTGAGCCCACTCATTTGGACTCTCGGACTCGTACCCTTTCCCGTCTTGATCTTTCTCTCTGCTCGTCGTCTCTTCACTTGAATTTCATGTGGCGAGTTCTTGATGACCTCCATGGTAGTGACCATTTCCCCATGCTTGTTACCTTTTTCTCCCTACCCTCTCCTTCCCTAGGTGGCAGTTACTAAGGCAGACTGGAACCTATTTATTTTTGCAGCCTGGAAGAGACACTGCCGCCAGCTGACGGCCGATTCTTTTGTTTTGTTTTGGAAGGCGAGTACAGTGGCCTGTAGCACCTTCCTTATGGTTAAACGTGAATGTTGGATGTCTTGTGTCTCCACCATTACGTCTGAAACTCCTCTGCCACAGATCTGGAAGCATATCCGCAAGATAGCGGGTAAGTTCATTCCCGATGTCTCACCGGTCCTTCACCTCCGTGGTACTCTTCTGGCGAACCCGTTCCAGGTCGCTACTGAACTGGGTTCCCACTTTTCTTCCTCAATCTTTCCTTCTTCGTTAACCTGTCCTTGAATCTTGTTCTTTAGATTTCTGCACTCATCTCCGGCTTCCCTATAACAATCCCTTCTCTCTCTCTCTGAACTTCGGTCTGCCCTGGCCTTCTGTGGTTATACGGCGGCGGGCTCCGATGGCATTCATTATGAGATGCTTCGCCATCTCCCTCCGTGCATGTCTCGGTATTTACTGAGTCTGTATAATCAGATTTGGGAGTCGTCGTCAGTCCCTGAGGGATGGCTCGATGCCGTTGTCCTCCCTGTTCGAAAACCAGGGTCTCTGGGGACTTCCTCTAAGGACTTTCGCCGTATTGCCCTCACAAGTTATGTCTGCAAACTCTTTGAACGTATGGTTAACGTTCGTCTGATGTGGTTCCTGGAACACCATCACCTCCTCTCCCCTTCTCAATTTGGTTTCCGCAAGTGCCGCAGCACAACAGATGTCATGTTAAACTTGGAGGTCTATATTCGTACTGCTTTTGCTGCGAAGACCTCCGTTGTTGCCGTCCTTTTTGACCTGGAAGAGGCTTACAGCACCACTTGGCAATATCATATTCTGTCCCAACTTCATTCTTTTGGCCTTCCTGGTAATCTCCCTCTCTTTCTCCAAAGCTTCCTCTTGTCGGAAAACCCGACACCATTTAATAATATTACATGCAATTGCAGATAATACTGCTGCGTTGTGTACACAAGTTAACCCATAAAAAATGTAACTTGTAGTGGAATTTTCCGTCAATGGAAAACGGGATATCATTGCCACATACTATTATAAATTCACCAACTATTTTTGGGAATTATTCTTAAATACATTAGTCTTTGGACTTTTACCATCATAAAACATATCATTTTAATTAACTTAATTATTAGTATCAAAATAAAGTAAATGTGACCCTTCTATCAGTTACTGATATCTGGACAAAGTAGGCCAGGAGCGTGAGTAGTGAGGGAGGTCAGCCATTGTTGTTAGACCAGAGTCGTGGGGCAAATTCGGCTCCTATAAATTCTCTTGGACGAAATGTTATGGAAACCAAAGGTCTTCCATCATCAACACGCTGTCATCAATCACAAGGGAAGTGTTTTTCCGAAACCCGTTTATCTAATCATTTTTGGCCATTAATGTTGGGTAGATATTGGGTGAACCGGTGAGAACACAAATGATTGACTCAAAAAAGGTACAAAAAGAGGAAGCAAGACTTGGTACATCAGTTACTGGGTGACGGTAGCCGTAGCCTCAAATGAGGATAATTTGGTGTCTACATCCTAGTTATACCTGGTGGACTAAGGCTGCTGTATAATAAGATAAGGAACCTCCTCAATGTATACTAATATGTGTAGTTAATACTGTAGTTTGATTGGCTGCATATATATAGATTTAATATAACCCCCCCCCCTAATATATATAAATCTCACAGGTCGGTTCCCACACCTCTCTCGTCGTTCCTTTCGGGTGAGGCTTGGTACAGTGGTACCTCGGAACACGAGTGTCCCTGTATGCGAGTTTTTCGGAATACGAGCAGGATTTCCTCGAAAAATATGTCTCGGAAGGCGAGGGTTACCTCGGAACGCGAGATTGTTGATACGTGTACAGGCCGACTAGCTTCAGTTTACCAGTGTCTCGTGCCCAGTGACTATCCCACCTGAATTCTTCACAAGGATTTACAGTTTTTTGTCGTTTTTTAGCCATTTGAGCATAAAAGTTGTCATTATATATCTTGCCATGGGTCTCAAGAAAGCCATTGGTAAGGTTCAACCTAAGAAAATAGCAGTGAGTAAAGGCAGTAGAGGATGTCCCTTCTTGATTAAGAAAACGTGTGAAGTATGGGAAGAACTGCAAAGTTTTATTGAAAAAACTCGCCCAGATAAAGCTGTAGCAGGCTGTTGCATTGACCTTTTAAATGATAATGTGATGTCTTACTACAGACAGTGTTAAAATGTAGGGAAAAACAAGTGTCATTAGACAAATTCTTAGTTAGACAAGCAAGTCCTAGTGGTATGCAGGCAAAATGTGCCAGTGTGTGCATACCAGTGAAGTCCTCACTGCCTGATGTGATAATGGAAGGGGACTCCCCTTCCAAACAGTAACTCCTCTCCTCCTCCCCCCATCCTCACCATCTTCCATACGCCTACAGCATTCAACAGCAAGGTAATTAATAACTTGAACATAGTTTCATAGGTTTATTTAGATGAATTAGGTAAAATTTAGTTTGATATGGGGTTTTTGGGGTAGTCAGGAACGGATTAATTCATTTCCCATTATTTCTTATGGGGAAATTAGCTTCGGAATGCGAGTTTTCGGAATACGAGGCGACTCCAGAACCAATTAACTCTTAACTGAGGTATGCCTGTACTGCTCTCTCTGCCTCTTCAGCAATACGAAGGTGTGCCCCTTCGTATTGCTGTGCTCAGCAATACTCTTTTTTTCTGGATGCCCTCAATGGTCTTCTTTCCTGTCTTCCTCCTGGGGTCTTCTCCGCTCTCTGTGTCGACGATCTTACCCTTTGCTGTCGGGTGATGATTCGCCTCTCCTTCAATGGCGGCTTCAACTTGCGATTGATGCCATGTCGTCTTGGGCCACCAATCATGGCTTCAGGTTCTCTATGTCTAAGTCTTGTGCTATGACTTTTACTCGAAGCGTGTCGTTCTTTGTCCTTCTTTGTCACTTTATGGTCACCCCATAGCGTACAAGGATTCCGCTAAGCTTTGGGGTTGAATTTTGGCATTCGTTTGTCTTGGTCGCCCCTTATCTCTTACCTCCGAGTTGAACGCTCTAAGGCCCTTACCTCCTTCAGATGTTGTCCCATACTTCTTGGGGAGCGGATAGGTGCGCACTCCTCACTTTACATTTCTCTCTCGTCCTGTCTAAACTCGATTATGGTTGCCCTGCTTACTTGTCTTCTCCTCCTACTCTTCTTTCTACTCTTCGCCGTCTTGATGCTTTGCACCTTACTGGGTTGCACCTCAGTTCTGGTGCCTTTTGTTCGACTCCTGTCCTCAGCTTGTATGTTGACACTGGCTTCCTCTCTCTCCAGAACTGCCGTGATCGCTGCTGTCTTCGCTATCTTGCGTGGTCCTTGCAACATCCTTCTTCTCGCCTCTGTCTTGCTTTAACTTTTACCCCTCCTGTGGTTCCTGTTCCTCTTCACCACCTCCCTCTTTCTGTCCGGTTATCTCGCTTACAAGATTCTCTTTCAGTTCGTATTTCTAATATTTCTCCTCGTGTTGTTCCTTCTTTGGCCCCATGGAGAATCCCTCTTCCGCAGTTTTGTACATCCTTAACCCTCATCACTAAAGCTTTTACACTCCTTTCGGTTCTGAAACGCCTTTTCCTTGAGCACTTTTCTTCACACTCCCGTTCCGTTTCAATCTTCACCGATGGATCTAAGTCTGCAGACGGTGTAGGCTACTCTATTGTTTATCCTGACAGCACTTATATATGTCGCTTACCTCTGGAGACTAGCATCTTCACAGCGGAATTTTATGCTATTCTCTATGCTCTTCGTCTCCCACTTTCTCGTTGTCAATCTTACTTTGTGGTTGTCGTTGACTCTCGTAGTGCCCTCATGGCTCTGGGGTCCTTTAA
Source organism: Procambarus virginalis (assembly GCA_020271785.1). Taxonomy (NCBI): domain Eukaryota; kingdom Metazoa; phylum Arthropoda; class Malacostraca; order Decapoda; family Cambaridae; genus Procambarus; species Procambarus virginalis. The sequence goes on from WNGS01164858.1 coordinate 51,529,181, forward strand.
TTCTGTCCATCCGGTAGTCGTCGAGATTCAACATTGGCCATTTCTTATCTCTAGTAAATTTAAATCCGTAGGATTTTGCTGGGTTCCCAGCCATATAGGTGTTGTTTTAAATGAGCGTGCAGATGCTGCCGCTAGAGAGGCTGTCCGCTCTTGTCCCGTTTCCCGTAAAGGTACTCCTTATTCCGACTTTTACCCAGTTATTCATTCCTCCATCCTTGCCCGTTGGCGTGTTGTTGGTCTTCTGTTGTTGGTAACACACTTCGTACTCTTAAGTGTAGTATGTCCTCGTGGCCTTCCTCATCCCACCGTAACCGGCGGTGGGAAATGGCTCTGGCAAGGTTGCGAATTGGCTATACTCACTTAACTCACGCTCACTTAATGTAGCGCCGCCCTGCTACGTATTGTCCAAATTGCATTGTCCCTCTTACGGTTGTGCATATCCTTTTTGAATGTCCTGACTTCCGGGACGAGCCTGTGTCTTGTTTTCCGACCGTCCCCCGCGGTCACTTATCCCTCGATAGAATTCTTGGTGACTCGGATACTTTTTATATCGTTTGCCTTATGCGTTTCTGTTCTCATAATGGCATCCTTGGTGATGTTTAGCGCCCTCTGATTATCCCGCACATTTGATGGTGCTACATAGCCTTCCCGGTTCGGTGCTTTCTTTTGATAATTACTTACTTGAGATGATTTCGGGGCTTAGCGTCCCCGTGGCCCGGTCTGCGACCAGGCCTTCTTTTTGTTGCACACACCCCAGGAAGCAGCCCGTAGCAGCTGTCTAACCCTCGAGTACCTATTTACTGCTAGGTAACAGGGGCATCAGGGTGAAAGAAACATTTTGCCGTTTGTCTCTGCCTCCACCTCCAGAGTGAACCCGGAACCTCAGGACTACGAATCCGAAGTGCTGTCCACCCAGCGGTCAGGTGCCCAGCTGTTCGGGTATGCTAAGCCCCGAAATCATCTCAAGGAGCATCCTGGGAAGGGTCAATAGTTGGATCTAGGGGGGAAGGGGGATACCCTGTGTATCTTCTGGGAATCGACAGCCCTGCAGCCTGGTCTTCAACCAGGCCTCCAGGTTAATCGTCTGGTCAAGCAAGCTGTTGGATGTGGCTGCTCACAGTCTGACGTATGAATCACAGTCTGGTTGATCAGGTATTCTTTGGAGGTGTTTGTACAATTCTCTCTTGAACACTGTGAGAGGCTGGCCAGTTATGTTTCTTATGTGTAGTGGGAGTGTTGAAAAGTCTTGGGTCCCTGATGTTGATAAAGTTCTCCCTCAGTGTACCTATTGAATCTCTGCTTTTCAATGGGGGGTATTTTGCACATCTTGCCATGCCTACTGGTCTCGTGTGATGTTATTTCTGTGTTCAGATTTGGAACCTGTCCCTTTAATATCTTCCACATGTAGATTATTATGTATCTCTCTTATTTGCGCTCTAGATCATTCAGATTTTGAACTTTTAATCAGTCCCAATAATTAAGATGACTTAGAGTGGATTCTAGCGGTAAAGAGCACACTCTCTAAGTCGGCAATTTCTCTGGCTCTGAATGGGGCTGTTAGTGCAACAATATTCCACCAAGAGGGCACTAGTTTCTTGAAAAGTATCATCAATGGTATGGCATCCCTTGTTTGGAAGGTCCTTGTTATTCAAGCTGTGATTTTTCCAGCCCGTCCTCCAAAAATGGGGAGGTAAATGTAACGACCCCATAAGTGCAATTATGTACAGTACTATGTAAGGCAGTCAGGAATTGTACTTATTTTTGTACTTAATTGTACTTAAACCGTACTGTCAAATATATTGTGAATATTTGAGTTTACCTGAAAGCTGAATAGAAAACCATGCCCTAACCTAACCATCTAAGTTTTTGAAAATAAGCATTTTATTGCTTCTTAATTACAATTACTACTTAACCTATAGCTACATTGATATTATAGTTTTGGATCATTCCATCTCAAATCACCAAAAAGTCACCTATGGCTTCCACTCGACTCTCTCCAAATGCCATGAAATTTTGTAGTAAGATAGCCCTAGACCCCAAATGACACTTTGGAAAATATTAGAGCTCAATCTGCTTTGGTTCTTAAATAACAGGTTCTTATTCAATAGGCTCTCGTCCCGTTAATGCGCAAGTACCACAAAAATTACCAACTTTGACCCTTTGTTAAATCACTCCTATTGCCTATACGAGTGTGAAATTTGTCATACCAGGACAACTTTTGGTGTAGAATAACGTAGTGTAATCGAAAAAGCAGTATGGGTGGCAATTCAGCTATCCATCCATGCTAAAATCACTACCAAATTTTGTTGCAAGAAATTTGGACCCCAATTTGGAAACCACTTACTCATCAAGAAAAGGTCTAAATGCCATGATCTTATGCAACGATGTATAACAAGCACAATATTATGCAGTGATGCAATAGCAACTCTGTTGTATCCATATGTCCACTCGAAAGTTGGCCAAAAAAATGTGCAAAACTAGCCAACTTTCAAGGTAAAATATCTCAATATGCATCATTCCCAATTTGGTTTTGAATGACACCACTGGCTAGAGCAGATTTTTCTGTACAAGAGTAACTTTTATTTAGGTTGGGATCTGAATTCCTAGTTCAGCCAGAGGACTCTGAAAATGACATACCTTGGTGCGATATTGAAAAAATGGAATTATGATTCTCCATCTTCTTTGTGCACTGATCATGACACTTTTTCTTTCCATTCTTTCCGGGACACATTTGACTAAATTTTTCACCCTCAAAAAACTGTACTACCCTTTCCTTCACTTCCTCAGGAACTGACTTGCCCTGCATTTTCTTAGGAATTGCTAGTATTCCCTGTTCTTCTTTCAGCTTCCTAGTTTCACGAACCATGCATTCTGAAACTTTGAATTGCTCCATTGTCTTTTTGATAGACCAGCTTTGTGGCATGAGGGTTAGGATTTGTATTTTTTCTTGGCGCTTTGCTACATGGAATTTTAGCTTCATTTCTTCAATGAGTTTATTGAAGTGTTGGCAATTTGTGCACTATTGGCTAGAGCTTGGTACCAACAGGTTTTGGCAATCAATATTTCCAATTGCAGCAATCGTCTCGGCAATTATTTCCTGTGCTTGGCTAATCTTACGCTTTGCATAACCATGCTTATCCCTTGCACTAACTCGTTGATATTTAATAGGCGAGATGCCTAATACTGATAAACTTGTGTTTACACTTTCACAGATTTCCATATTATCAGCAGGGCCATCAGATTCAGTAGAGCTAGACTCGCTTGCCTGCTTACTGTCGAATTCCTTTCTGCATGATGTGCACAACTTTTGGCCAGGCTTAATACTGACTTTCAACATATCTGACATTTTCTCTGCAGTAGCTACTGTGATTGGTCGCAAATCTTTTTGCTTTTTTGCAAAAATTCAAATTTCGTCAACAGCAAAGCTTCATGATGGAGGCATACTCCATCTCCATGAAGGTGGATTCTCCATCCAAGTTGCTATCAGTTTTTGATCTTCTGCACTATACTGTTTTAAAAACTTCAAGCCTTTGTTTGGAGTGTAGGTTGTCAAGTGACATTCAGAAGAGCCACGCTCATGGCTAGCAATTGCACATGGCAATAAACCAATGGAATCCTGATTCATGACGTATCTGTAATCGAATTCAAATAAATTATTTAACTAACTGAATACAGTAATTTCAAGTGAGACCTGTAATACATTAATATTAATTTGCTTTTTATTTATTTGTGTATTTATTGCAAGTAAATACACAAATATATAACAACAATTTTTGACCTGCTGACACGATAGTACAAAGATATAAAGATAAATGTAGAACATGAACCTAAAATAGCATTTTTTGCAAATGTTTTGTATGTTAAAATAGCATAGATTGTTTAATAATAATTCTGAATCCCACCCAAAATGTTCTACCCAATGAAGTTTAAAATTTCCAATCAGTTTGGATATCAATTTTCTAGCAGTCATGATCAGTGCACAAGAAGATGGGATCATAATTGGATTTTTTGATATCACATCAAGGTACTGTATGTCATTTTCAGAGTCCTCTG
>WNGS01164858.1:51542888-51556315 GCA_020271785.1 Procambarus virginalis
GATTCGGGTTCTTAGTGAACTGGAGGAGATACCATTTGGTTCCGTCCCAGGTTCGGCCCTGACTGGGTCTTGTTTGGGACTCTCGGACTGCTTCCATGTCTCTTCCTCTGGAGGCATTGCTGCGGCTGCGATCCCGCCTTCAGCTGTTTCTGGGATGTCCTGGATCACTCAGCTTTTGCTCGAACAGCTGGTGGGAGTCTGAACTCGCTGTGATTGTTTCCCGCTGGTCGGTTTGGTTGCGGCTCTGTTCTGGTTCCTTTGAAGACCAGAAGCCTCTCTCACAATCGCTGGGTTGACTCCATGGGCGTTGCATTGCCGTTTTCCTCTTTGGGTGTTTTCGTGGTTAACGCCTTGGCACCTACCTGAGCCCTCACTCGATGTGGTTTACGAACTCCTCGTCTCTTGGTGGGGCTTTGTGTCTGTGCTCACCAGGCTGGCCATGGGCAGTGGGCTCCATCCTTCCATCGTGCTATCAGTACAGTGCGGGATTTTGTAGCAGTTTGGCTTATGCTGCATCGGATTCGGCTCACTCGGGCTCTTATGATCAGCTACATTCGAACTACACTCCAGTGATTCATTGCCTGAACCGTGGGGGATCTCTGCAATCCATGGCTTTTTGGGGCTGGTCACTTAGAGTGGTGCTTCTGTTGAGTTCTCAGGGTTTAGCTCTCCATGCAGTTCATATCCAGGGAGTGTCCAATGTCCTGGCAGACAGCCTGTCATGACTCAGTCCCCTGTCTACGGAATGGATGATTGAAGCCGACTCGTTCAGTTGGCCCTGCCGGATGTTCGGGCCCCTGGAGGTGACCTCTTTGCGTTGGTGTGGTCAAGGCGTCTCCCCATATATGTGGCACTCTTCCCTGACTGTGCGGCCATTGCGGTAGACGCTTTTTGGCAGGACTGGTCAATGTTTGGTTCCCTGTACCTCAACAGCTGTTGCTTCGGGTTCTGGTTCAGCTCAAGTCTTTTTAATCGGGGGGGGGGGGAGTCGGCATGAATGAGCGATGCATGGTGTGATGACATGTTGCTTGTTCGCTTGTTTTCCTTTGGGAGAGTTTCTTGCCTCTGGTCTTAGATTGCAATTTTCTACCTGAGAGGTCTGTCTTGAAGCACCTACCTTTCTGGGTGCCCAACCCCAGCCGATGGCAGACATGGATACCTGGTTGATACCTGGTTGATGCGGTTCTGGGAGTTCTTCTACTCCCCAAGCCTCCCCGAGGCCAGGCTTGACTTGTGAGAGTTTGGTCCACTAGGCTGTTGCTTGGAGCGGCCCGCAGGCCCACATACCCACCACAGCCCAGTTGGTATGGCACTCCTTGGAGGAAACAATCTAGTTTCATCTTGAAGATGTCCACGGTTGTTCCAGCAATATTTCTTATGTTCGCTGGGAGGACGTTGAACAACTGTGGACCTCTGATGTTTATACAGTGTTCACTGATTGTGCCTATGGCACCCCTGCTCTTCACTAGTTCTATTCTGCCTTTTCTTCCATATCGTTCACTCCAGTACGTTGTTATTTTACTGTGTAGATTTGGTACTTTGCCCTCCAGTATCTTCCACGTGTATATATTTGATATCTCTCTCGTCTTCTTTCTAGTGAGTACATTTGGAGAGCTTTGAGACGATCCCAATAATTTAGGTGCTTTATCATGTCTATGCATGCGTATATGTTCTCTGTATTCCCTCTATTTCAGCAATCTCTCCTGCTCTGAAGGGGGAAGTGAGTAATGAGCAGTACTCAAGATGGGACAACACAAGTGACTTGAAGAGTACAACCATTGTGATGGGATCCCTGGATTTGAAAGTTCTCGTAATCCATCCGATCATTTTTCTGGCTAACGCAATATTTGCTTGGTTATGCCAGACATCATTATTCCCAAATCCTTTACATGCTGTTTTCCTACTATGGGCACATTTGATTGTGTTTTGTACCCTGTATTATGTTTAAGGTCCTCATTTTTACCGTACCCGAGTACCTGGAATTTATCACTGTTAAACATCATGTTATTTTCTGCTGCCCAGTCGAAAACTTTATTAATATCAGCTTGAAGTTTTTCAATGTCTTCAGCAGAGGTAATTTTCATACTGATTTTTGTGTCATCTGCAAAGGATGATACGAAACTGTGACTTGTACTTTTGTCTATACAGTATCTGATATGAGAATAAGAAAAAGTAGCGGTGCAAGGACTGTACCTTGAGGTACAGCGCTTTTAACTGCGCTTGGACTAGATTTTATATGGTTAACTGTTACTCGCCGAGTCCTGTTTGACAGAAAACTGAGTATCCAGCGTCCTACTTTTATACATAAGTTTCATAGGCCATTTGAACATGGATCACTAGCCCATGTTCTGGCTAGTGGTCCCCGGTAGGCATGACAACTCCATAAGACTGAAGCCCGTACTAATATTAGTCAATATCAGTCCAATAGCACCAGGGCACTTCTGGTACTTGTGTTAGGATTATGTCTACTCCCAGGACTTTTTCTCTTATTGTTTCTCGTAATTTCCTTCTCCTTATTGTGTGGTTAAATTCGAGTCGCATATCTCCATTACCCATTTACGTTACTCTGCACTTATTTGGATTGAATTCCAGTAGCCATTTATCTGCCCATTCCTGAATTTTCTTAAGGTCACCATCTAGTTCATACTCTTCTCATTAACTTTGCATCATCTGCAAACATTAACATGTGCAAGCTCACACCCTCTGCGAAGTCATATACAAAAATTTAAAACAACAATGGTCCTAGGACAGAGCTCTGTGGAATACCACTTTCCACCCCTCTCCAGCCTGATGTATCCTCTCTGAATATGACTCTTTGTTTCCTGTCTATCTATTACTCCTGCCCCCAGTCCAGTGCCTTCCTGTTATTCCTGCTTTTCTCTCCATCTTATGCATTAGTCTTTTGTAAGGGACTTTATCAAAAGCTTTTTGGCAGTCTATGAAGGTACAGTCTACCCATCCTTCTCTTGGCTTATTTTGGTGATCGTGTCATAGAATTCAGTCAAGTTTGTTAAGCATGTCTGTTTCCTCTCTGAAGCTGTTTTGTGCCTCTGTTACAAAATTTACTCCTCCCAAATGTTCTACAATCCTTTTTCTGATGAATTTTTCTAGAATCTTGCATTCCGTGCAAGCCAATACCACTGGTTGTATAGTTGAGCACTTCATATCTGTCTTTTCTTGAATATTGGAACTACAATTGCCTTTTTCCAGATATCTGGTAATTCTCCCATCTGTGGCATCTTATACTAATTGTAATATATTCCAAGCGAGTATTACTCAATTTTTGTTTTCATCTTTTAATTTTAGACTTACTATGTGAAGGAACTACCAAATGCAAGAGCTCAGAAATAAGGCTCTGAAGCTCCTGAAATGCTCCATTTTTAGCCATACTGTTCACTTGCTCTCGATCCCTGTCTTTTCTTTTTTCAGGCCTGGGTACAGGTTTCATGGCTTACCAGGTCGTATGTGAACTGGCTTGGGGTCAGTGAACACCAGGTTGAGTGAGGTGCTGGCACCTGGTGGCAGGTTTAGACTTGGCAGCCCAATAAATAGTTTGTGTAAGCTTTTGTTTTGCAATTACTTGTAATAACAAACCAGAGATTGGAATGGCTTGGAATTTTTTAATCTTTCAGATAATTATTTCTAGTCTGGATTGAGGTATTTGCCAGTGACTCCTTCACACATTATGATCCTTAATGAATGCTTGAAAATTCCTGTTATGCCTTGATGTAATACTGCACTTGTTTGATTGCTCAATTCATGTCCAAGGACACACTTGGATCTTGCATGATGGACCAGCTGAATGATTCAAATTATAAATAAGCTTTTCACTAAGATTCAAAGCCTTGTTTTTACTCTATGCCTGAACAGCATTTTGACTAGCTCTTTAAATACCCATAAACAAAACATTTATGTTCTCTAGTGTCATGAAAATATAAGGTTAGAGAGCTTAATTTTCTTCAGTACAACCTTGACAATCCATATAAATTGGTTCCAAAGCTTGTTCCCTGATCTTACAGATATTTTAAATTTTAGCATTCTTTGCATTTTTATTATCTTTCACTAAATATTTTTGTATCTTACCGTAAATGATAGAAGACATGTTTGTGCATGTTTAGAGACAATAAACAGGTATTTTTAATATAAAATTATTAGATTTTTTTTGGATAGATCAACCTCATCCTTGTATGCTGCCTGATACAACGCATCAAAATTTTAGCCCCTGAGCATTTTTTCATCAATCTTTGCCACCAGAATTCTCTCTTCTGGCAATATATAAATTCTAAGATCTGTACTTTCTGCTTTTTTATTTCAGAAACAGTGCTTGTGCCAACACCACACTATTTTGCCAGGCAACTCACTCCCACAACAGTCATCACTTTTTCATTATTTTAGGATTTTGTCTGTTAACCTTAAACTGCGCAAAACCTCATATGATGTGTGTGACGTTGAACTCAGTTTTTAAAATTTCTGAAACTCTTTCAAATGTTTTGTGAATAATCTACTAGGCAAATGCTCCAACTTTGTCTAAATGATACCATTGTAACTTGAAAAACAAGAAAATAAAAAAAAATGATAAAATTTAATATTGAAAACTTCAGATTTGAAATTAGCTGCAAAAATATAAAATATCACCAACTGTTCATTTGGTGTTATTATGCTCTCAGAATAGCATGTGATCTTCATTTTGATATATTTAGAATACAGTATAGGTTTTCACTATAGTTTACTGTAAAAAAAAAATTGTCAATGTGGCATTTAAAATGTGCGAGTTTAGACAACAAAAATTTATAACTCCAAACATTTAGAGTGTGTAAACAAATCAATTTTATAGGGATTGTAGAACAGACAGCTGTGCACACTGTATGTAAAAATGGTGAGAATCGGTCAGAAACTAGATTTTTAGATACTGAAGTAAGTTGAAACTCTAGTTGTAGATATAATTGAAGTTGAAGTTATCAACAATGAATAAGGCAGTTTTAATTCATGAATTACTTGTACAGTGGCACCTCGACATACGATTGCCACTACTTACGATAATTTCGAGTTACGATGTAAATTTCATCGAAAAATGCGACATCCGATGGTGTCGTCGACTTCCGATATTTGTTGGTACACGTTCGGGTCAACCGAGCGCGTGGTTCCCAGTCACGCGACCGACCTGCCTCAGTTTACTACAGCTGCCCTCTTAGTGACGATCGCGCATATAAGAAATTCCACTTTTGTGGTGATTTTTTGCATTTTGAACATTAAAGTAATTATTATATATCACGCCATGAGTCCCAGGAAAGTCAGTGGTAAGGCCCAACATATGAAAACCCATGTAAGGATGACCATAGAGCAGAAACAAGAGTACAGAATGTCTCTTCCTCAATTAAGAAAATGTGTGCAGCATGGGAAGAATTGCAAACCTTTGCTGAAACGACTCGCCCAAATCAAGCTGCAGTAGGTCGTTGCCTTAACCTATTCAATGACACTGTGATGCATCATTACAGACAAATGTTAAAATGAAGGGAAAAACAAATGCCTCTTGACAAATTTGTAGTGAGACAAACAAGCACTGAACCACAACCAGGTCCTAGTGGTATTCAGGCAAAACGTAGGAGAGATTGTACCCCAGAGAAAAATCACTGCATGATGTGATAATGGAAGGGGACTCCCCTTCCAAACAGGAACAACTCTCCTCCCCCCCCCCCCCCTCATCCCATCTTCCATATGCCATCAAGAGCCCTCCATAAAGGTAAGAGACACTTTGGTACTGTATTGTAGTTAGAAAAACATTGTATTCAGTATAAAATGTATTTGTATGTTAATATTTTGGAGGGTGGGGAACGGATTAATTCAATTCCCTTTATATTCTTATGGGAAAAATCGCTTCGACTTACGATCCGTCTCTGGGAACGGATTAGCATTGTAAGTCGAGGCCCCATTGTTTGGCATTTGTACTCAAGTATGTGAAAGTTGTAGGTCAATGTGTGTAGAAATGAAGTCAAGAAAAAATAACCCCCCCAAAAAAAACAAAATATAGGGATAATTATAATAATGATTTAGGGAATATATTTAGGGTATACTTTATATAAGTAAAAAAGCCCTAATCTGGTCCCTGATCATCAAAACAACCTAAAGAAACAAGGAAAATAGTTTGAAATCTGTAAAAAAAATCAGTCAAAAAAATTCAAAGTCCCAAGTTCTGAGTTGTAACTTGATTTATTTGTTGACCAATTTAATTCTGGCTTCATATAGTTTGGGATGAGTATGCAGTCTCCAGGATGTAAAGGTCAAAATAAATTCAAATAATAAACAAAGGAGGAAAAAAAAAAAATTCTAACAAAAAAAAATTCCCATAAAAATATTTTTTGACATGGTTGAAAGTACAGTAACTGATTACTTTCTGATTAAAATTTGGCAATGTATTTATATGATATATAACAAAATGGATCATAATAACAAAATTACTCATGATTTGTGTTTTATGTATTATTCACCAATGCTATAAAGGCACCAGCTGTATATCCACTTTGTGGACACTTCTTACTACTATTCTTCTCTGTGTGTGGGACAGGTGCTTGCATCTCTTTATTATTGCATTATCCATCAGTTCCAGTTAATAGGAGCCGTTCTCTTTATCAACAAAACATTTTTTTTTTTTTTTTAAATTTTGCCTAAAATCAATTTCTGAAAATATTTTTATGAAAGTTTCACGAAGCTGAAGCCAATAAGTTGGAGATTTAACATTTTTAAGTAATTTTTACATAATTCAATTATTTTTTTAATTATGCCCCCTTCAATGTCACACACATCATATGATGTTTTGCACAGTTTAAGGGTTAAGATACATCTTCCTCCTCCTATCTGATCTAGTCAAAGAACTCTTGCTAACAGATATATTTTCTATGCGTAAGTAATTTACTATTACAAGAATAATGGATGCAATACCTTGAGTAACAAGATATAATGCCACACATGGATTGGACATGTCCAGTGTCAGTAGTACTTGGCCACTAAAAAAAACTCACACACATTATACTGTACATGTTGAGTTCTGTATAGTACAAGTCTTGTATGGACACAGCAACCATGATCAGATATCACCATAGGAGAATCACTGAAGGAAGCTGATGAGATCTTGTGTTACCCATTAACTAAAGTGTTCAACACCACTAGAGACAGGAGAGCTATTGGAAATCTGGGAAAAATAAAGGGAAATGTAGTATGAGTATTCAAGATAAGGGACAGACATGAAGCACTAAACTATAGACCAGTGTCATTAACATGCATTCCAGGCAGAATGCTGAAAAAAAATCATCAGTGAAAAGGATTGTAGAACATTTGGGGGGAAGTCAATTTTATAACAGGCACAACACAGCTTGAGAGAGAGAGAAAATCATGCTTAAGAAACTTGGCTGAATTCTATGACAGGAGCACCCAAATAAGATACGTGAAGAATTGATTAGTAGTCTGCATCTTCCTAGACTACTAGCAAGTATTTGATACAGTTCCTGGCGGTGACAGCTCCAACAACTGTAAAACATTTTAGGAGACCAGAAAGTCATTATATTTTTGTATTGGCTCATATAAGATATTGACTGGGGTTAGTTAATATCATGGAATGCCAGCAATATCAACAGGATCTCGATATTACAGTCGGTTTTGTTCTAGACTCACAATAGAGAATTCCAGGTTCAAATCCTGGGCAGCACTGAAATGGTTGGGTGCATTTCCTTTCACCTCATGCACCTGTCCACTTAACAGTAAATAGGTATCTAGGAGTTGACCGTGTGTGTGTGTGGGGGGGGGGGAAACATTGATATAAGTATGTTATACATACTGTATGTATAAACTGGCTGCCTGTCCCCTGACACAATGAATTATTATTAACATTATTATCTAGGAATGTGATATAGTAATTTCAACTGGGAGGGAAGGGGATGAGGGCAGTAGCCCTTGTATTCTGTGCAACTTTTATATGGGTACGTCAATGACAATTGGTAAATCTGCTGCATTATCCTCACCTTCACATTATGTGCTGTCAATACAGCTTACTCTCACAATTCTCTATTATTTTTTCAGCATACTTTACTTGTACCATTCTGTCTTTTCATGTTTCTTTTTTTTAATATCTCGCTTGCATGTGCTTGCCGAGGACAGCCTAATTTTTTGTACATTCTTGTTTCTTGGTGTAAGCAGATGGGCGCTGCTTCACCTTTATGCTTGCCAAGCCAGCATGTAGAATCTTTAACAAATGTTTCAGGTGCTCATTCAAGAGTCTTTAATAAACACTTGAAGGCATTTGAATGTCTGGGGAAGAATATACATGTGGCCACCCCTTCAAGGATGGGGAGTTCCCAGAGGGAATGCGGCACCAATGATATAGGTAGAATATACTTTTACAGTTTTTTGTTTATGTTGGCTGTCCTTGCACACTCTGTTCTTAATTTTGCTTTCAAGGTTATTTTACAATTTTTTTATTTTTTATTTTTTTGTGCATAATTTTACATAAATAGCCATCTGTATTATAAACATTTAAAATTAGGTTATTAGTTGCAATTCTTTATGGCATTACTTTTTAATTTCAGGTAATCTCAAATTGTTTTCATCTAGAGAATCTCTTGATTAATACTTTGTGGATGTTTGGCATAATAGTTTGTTGGAATCAATACCTCATCCTAAAATGATAGTACTTATTGGAACTATTTGGTTGAGCTTACAAAATGGACTATTGCAGCCAACAATGTTCACATTTTGTACTGTTAACTTTGCAGAAACTTGAAAAATCTAAACTGAACTTAAACATTCCTAGGCCTAGTATAGTACATGTACTTTGAGGCCGAAGATAGCATATGTTGGCCTAGGATTATTTATGCTTTGGACAGGTTGGGTTGGATTCGCTACTTACTTTTCCATTTTTTAATGCCATTTGGGCTAATTCAGTAATACAAAGCATGAACTTTTTGAAGTCCTACAATCCATTTCTGGAGAGGAGAATGATGGCTCCCTGTTCAACCTGTCCTCTTACAAAGAATGTTGCATTTCGATTATATGTTACATAAGGCCAAAAATTGTCATACTTGAAAATGTAAGCGGCTCGCGAAAGTGATTTGGGTCCCATTTTCTCTTTTGGGTCCTCTGATAGATTAGGAAGGACACTTTAATTTTACCATTTTCTTGACATTGGGAAACCTTAGGAGGACAGGCTGCCCTGTTGCTGTGCTACACTGAGATAGTTCCCACCTGTGAAAAAGGTGACACCCCCAGGGTCAACACTTGCAGCAGAGGAGCTCCAGCATATTTCAACAATCCTAAGTATTGTAGTACAGGTTGATGATAGTGAGTGGTGTCCCAGAGAACATAAAGGTATAGTGCTCTTGAAAAATAGGTGAGATAACAGGAATGTGCTAAGGAAGTGAAAAATCGGATGAGAAAAAGTTGCCCCTAGTGTTTACAGTGCAGAGAACAACATTCAAGATGGCCAATGGCAAGTGGAAAAACAAAACAGAGCTTGATTTTGAGGGATTCAATGAAGAAAGCATTGATATTAGCAGTCTACATAACAAGTTGGTAAATTTAGATAGTAGTGAACTCTCATGTAGAAATAATTCGTAAATTGAAAGAAAGTAATGACCATTTGAATAGCAAAGTTTTATGTCTTGAGGATATAGTGAAAGACTTGCGCAAGGATAAGAATCAATTGGAAACAAATTGCAAAGACATGGAAGAAGAAAATAAACTCTTAAAAATAGCTTTGGAAGAAGTTAAAGTAAATTTAAGCCTAAATGACTACAATAGGTTAGGCAAGGAAATTCAACAGGAGAAACAGCTTTTGTCAGCACAGATGGAGGAAGTTACACAGGGAAGAACAGTGCAAGAAAGATATGCAACTCACCTATGCACAAGTGGCCAAGGAGAAGGAAAGAATTGAAGAAGCTGTAAAGGAAGTCAAACACTGCAGCAACCAAGATAAAACAAACATTAGGCTAGAAGTGAGAAAAGAATTGGCATCTAACCCGAAGTTGGTGCAAAACACAGTTGATCGGAGTAAGTCCCTGATCATTTTTGGTTGCAAAGAAAAGGAGATAACATCTAGGTCAGAAAGAGCTGTCGAAGAAGCTAAAGTAGTAGATAAAATTGTTGGCCTCGTAGAAGGTCTCACTACCATAGAGAATGTGTGCGACTACAGGAGAATAGGCAGGTACGTAAAAGGGAAAGATCGACCTTTGAGGATCACCCTAAACGGTGCCAAACAGATGGAAGAAGTACTAAGGAATGCTAGAAAATTGCAAAGTGATGAGGATGGGAAAGGGTGGTCGTTAAGACGAGATCTTTCAAAAGAAGACAGAGAGAAGCTGAAACTGAACCTCGCCGAGGCAAAACGTTTAAATGAGAACAGGAATGAAGAAGAAATCAATTCTTTTTTCTACAAAGTGTTAGGGGTAGGCAAACCAGTAAAGTGGTACATAAAGGCAAACCAACAAAATCAATAGAGAGAGGAGGAGTGAAGAATAAGGAGAGGGGAACAAGTTCCTGAAGATTGCATACACCAACATAGATGGAGTAAGGTCGAAGATACTGGAGTTAAGTGATGTAATACAGCTGCAGACACCAGACATTGTTGCACTCACGGAGACAAAACTTGAAGATGTTATTTTAAATGAGGTCATATTCCCAAGGGGCTACTCAATTTGGAGACGGGACAGAAAAATTAGGAAAGGCGGTGGCGTTGCTGTGCTGGTAAAAGAACACCTAAAGGTGAAGGAAATAATGACTGCCAATCCACAAGAAGTTGACATAATAGCACTAGAGATCTGCCATGAGGATGATAAACTAATGATAATAAATGCATATAGTCCACCGCCAAGCAGCACATGGTCAAAGGAGGAGCTAGATAGTAAACGAGAAGGTCTTATAACAATAATGAGAGAGATTATAGCGAGAGCGGATAACGATAGATCACGACTGTTGATAGTCGGTGACTTCAACTTGAAATCCATAGACTGGGAAGCATATGAAGCTAAAACAGAAGATTTTTGGACCTGTAGATTTGTAGACCTCATCCTGGAAACATTCTTGTATCAACATGTTAAACAAGCTACGAGGATGAGGGAAGGGGACGTTCCCTCCATGCTAGATTTGATATTTACCAGGAAGGAGGAAGAGATATTTGACATTCAGTACCTTCCTCCCTTGGGTAAAAGTGACCATGTCTTTTGGGAATAAAGTATGCAATGCGTTATAAGCTGGAAGAAAATAAAGGTTGAAGCAGTTGAGAAACCAGACTTCAGGAGAGGACATTATGGCCACCTTAGAAATTTTTTTAGTGAGTATAATTGGACAGACTTGATGCTAGGCAAGGAAGTGAATGAGATGTATGTCAAGTTTTGTGAAATATATGATAAAGGCACAAAAAATTTATACCAAAACAGAGATGCAGAACTAAAACAGGATTGGTTCAATAGAAATTGCGAGAGGGCTAGAGACCAAAAGACACAAAATTGGAACCAATACAGGAAGAGGCCGAACCCCCAAACATACCAGCGATACAAAGATGCGAGAAACAACTACACGGCAGTGAGGAGAGAGGCAGAAAGAAATTTTGAAAAAGGGATTGCAGACAAATGTAAAACAGAACCAGGTCTATTCTATAAATTCATAAACAACAAATTGCAGGTAAAGGATAATATTCAGAGGTTGAAAATGGGAAATAGATTCACGGAAGATGAAAAGGAAATGTGTGAAACACTAAACGAAAAGTTCCAAAGTGTGTTTGTACAAAATGAAATCTTTAGGGAACCAGACACAATAAGAATTCCAGAGAACAACATAGAGCACATAGAGGTGTCTAGAGACGAAGTGGAAAAAATGCTAAAGGAGCTAGGTAAGAACAAAGCAGTTGGTCCGGATGGAGTTTCACCATGGGTTCTGAGAGAATGTGCACCTGAGCTCAGCATTCCACTTCAACTGATTTTTCAGGCATCCCTGTGTACAGGAGCTGTAGCTGATGTGTGGAAAAAGGCTAACATAGTTCCAATCTACAAAAGTGGAAACAGGGAAGACCCCCTTAATTATAGACCTGTATCATTGACAAGTGTAATAGTCAAAATATTGGAAAAAATAATTAAAACTAAATGGGTAGAACACCTGGAGGAAAACGATATAATATCAGACAGACAGTATGGTTTTCGATCTGGAAGATCCTGTGTAACGAACTTGCTCAGTTTTATGATCGAGCCACAGAGATTTTACAAGAAAGAGATGGTTGGGTTGACTGCATCTATCTGGACCTAAAAAAGGCTTTCGACAGAGTTCCCCATAAGAGGTTGTTCTGGAAACTGGAACATATTGGAGGAGTGACAGGTAAGCTACTAACATGGATGAAAAATTTCCTAACTGACAGAAAAATGAGGGCCACAATCAGAGGCAAGGTATCGGATTGGAGGAATGTCACGAGTGGAGTACCTCAGGGTTCAGTTCTTGCACCGGTAATGTTCATTGTCTACATAAACGATCTACCAGTGGGAATACAGAATTACATGAACATGTTTGCTGATGATGCTAAGATAATAGGGAAGATAAGAAACCTAGATGATTGTCATGCCCTTCAAGAAGACCTGGACAAAATAAGTATTTGGAGCAACACTTGGCAAATGGAATTTAATGTGAATAAATGCCATGTTATGGAATGTGGAATTGGAGAACATAGACCCCACACAACCTATAAATTATGTGAGAAATCTTTAAAGAATTCTGATAAAGAAAAGGATCTAGGGGTGGTTTTAGATAGAAAACTGTCACCTGAGGACCACATTAAGAACATTGTGCGAGGAGCCTATGCTACACTTTCTAACTTCAGAATTGCTTTTAAATACATGGATGGAGAAATACTAAAGAAATTGTTCACGACTTTTATTAGACCAAAGCTGGAATATGCAGCGGTTGTATGGTGCCCATATCTTAAGAAGCACATCAACAAACTGGAAAAGGTACAACGACATGCCACTAAGTGGCTCCCAGAACTGAAGGACAAGAGCTATGAGGAGAGATTAAAGGCATTAAACATGCAAAACTAGAAGATAGAAGAAAAAAAGAGGTGATGATCACTACATTCAAAATAGTAACAGGAATCGATAAAATTGATAGGAAGAATTCCTGAGACCCGGAACTTCAAGAACAAGAGGTCATAGATTTAAACTAACGAAACAAAGCTGCCGGAGAAATATACGAAAATTCAGTTTTGTAAACAGAGTGGTAGACGGTTGGAACAAGTTAAGTGAGAAGGTGGTGGAGGCCAAGACCGTCAGTAGTTTCAAAGCGTTATATGACAAAGAGTGCTGGGAAGACGGGACACCACGAGCGTAGCTCTCATCCTGTAACTACACTTAGGTAATTACACTTAGGTAATTACACTATAAGACACACTTGCTCTCCTACCG
>WNGS01164858.1:51567332-51578863 GCA_020271785.1 Procambarus virginalis
AAAAAAACCAGCGTTGAATGTAATGAAACGCCATTTTCTGGGTGAGCCCCGGAGGCTCCCTGGAGCTTATCGGGCTAATGTATGTTATGTTAGACCGGGACACTAGCTATGGAGTTCAGACCTACCAGGGACCAGCGCCAGAACCTGGCCCCTTCAGAGAGGTTTCAGGGAGCAATGGCCCTGGAAAACCCCATATAGTGGGGGTTTTCCTTATCTGCCATCGACCGGGGTTAGGCACCCAGAAAGGTAGGCGTAACAAAACAAACCCCACATGGTAGAAAACTACAACAAACCGAACAGAAAGGTAGAAAAACTCCCTACAATCACAAGGAAAAACAATCAAACAATCACTTTACTGCCGCGCCGGTTGTCCGCGCAGCCCTCCCCTCCCCGGGAGGGGGGGGCCCCGGACCTCACCGCGCCGGCTGCCTTCAGTTCGGAAACTAGGCTTCAACCAACGCGAAAAATCCGCCGACCGGACGGGAGGGAGGGTAGCCAGGGAGCCTCCGGGGCTCACCCAGAAAATGGCGTTTCATTACATTCAACGCTGGTTTTCTGTGGGGAGCCCCTACGGCTCCCTGGAGCTAATTACCCAAAGAGAAGGAAAAAAGGGGACTTACCCGGGAGGCGGCGGCCACAAACTCCTCAACGCGAAGTCGAGACAACTGGCTGCAACCTGCGACCCAAAGCAACACAAGAACGCCGAGGAGCAGGGACGTTCACCAAATAACGGGCGGCCAGGACCCTGTTCGATTTCCAAAAACCACGCGCCCGAATATGTGCCCAAGACATATTACCAAACACAGCAGCCAAAGCCGCAAACTTCCTAACGTCATGGGCGCGAGGATAGACCGCAGGCTGGCTAGATTTAATAACCCTGCGGACAACCTGGGAGACCCGAGCCCTGGAACAGGGAACGAGGGAAACTGGATCAACCCAAAGCGCATCCCCAGCCACACCGGCCGAAGCGCGCAAGTAACGGCGAAGCGCCGCAACAGGACACAACACATGATGCACCCCCGGCCGAACCAACCAAGCATCAATGACCCATGGACCCCTCCGGAAAGCAGCCGTCTCGTTCTTCGCCAGAAAAGAAGGAGAAGGCTGTAAACGGACAAACCTACCCCAGGACCGAAAGAGCAGAAACCCCTGCGCCGGAGGAGAGCATGAAGCTCCCCTACCCGGCCCCCAGAGGCCAAAGCCAACAAAAACAAAGCCTTGGAAAAACAATCAGGAACCGAAGGGGCCACCACAAAACGAGAGGAGGAAAGATAGGAGAGCACCCGGTCCAAGGACCAGGACGGCTCAGGAGGCGCATGAGCAGGCCGGAGGTGAAACATAGCACGAGAAAGCTTACGAAAAGGGGCGGAAGTGACATCCACCCCAAAAGCAAGCGCGAGCGGCTCCGCCAGCGCCGCACGATACGAGGCGACAGTATTAGGCATCAAATGACGGTCCTGAAAAAGCAAGAAAGAAAGAAAGGACAAAACAACCCGATCCGAAAGAAAAGACAACCTACGAAGAGCCAGAAAGTGGCGAAAAGAACGCCAGGAAACTTCATACTGCCGCCTAGACGAAGCTCTCAGGTGGGACACCATCAATGAAGCCACCTGATCACCATAGAAATGGTGATACACCCGCGTCAAAAAGACCAGACGCGAAGAGCAGAGGAGAAGAGCGAACCAGCCCTGTACCGGACCGGACCGACCTTC
Source organism: Procambarus virginalis (assembly GCA_020271785.1). NCBI lineage: Eukaryota > Metazoa > Arthropoda > Malacostraca > Decapoda > Cambaridae > Procambarus > Procambarus virginalis. The sequence goes on from WNGS01164858.1 coordinate 51,569,045, forward strand.
TGAAAGAGGCGGAGCCGCGGGAAACGTCCCGGGTTCGGGCACCGAGCGAGGAGCACAGGAAACCAAGGCTGGGCTGGCCACCAAGGGGCCACAAGGACTACCCTCCTGAGAAAGTCTCCAATTGAACCAGAACTCGAAGCAACAGCTGGACCGGAGGAAAGAGGTACAGGTAACCCCACCTCGACCAGTCCTGCTGAAAGGCATCCACCGCGAACGCCTCGCAGTCGGGGAAGGGAGTCACATAAATCGGGAGACGCCGAGACCACGCCGACGCGAAGAGGTCCACATCTGGGAGACCGTACGTCTGGCAGATCCAACGAAACGAGTCGTCGTCGACCGTCCACTCCGTGGAAAGGGGAATGAAGCGAGACAGACCGTCCGCCAGAACGTTGGACACTCCCCGGACGTGAACCGCACGGAGAGCCAAACCCCGAGAATCCAGGAGACGAGCCACTCGAAGGGACCAACCCCACAGAGCCAAGGACCGAAGAGAACCTCCGCGGTTCAGGCAATGAACCACCGGAGAGCAGTCCGAATGGAGGCGAATGGTCGAACCTTGAGCGACCCGAATCCTCCGAAGGGCGAGCCAGACAGCCGCGAACTCCCGAACCGTGCTGTGAGCCCGACGGAATGACGGACCCCACCGACCCTGGCCTGCCTGGTGAGCACTGGTCACAAAACCCCAGCCGAGGGACGACGCGTCCGTGAACACATCGAGCGAGGGCTCGGGGAGGCGCCAAGGCACCGAACCCCGAAAAACCCGAAGAGGAAGCCGGTGACGCAGCAACCGGCGTAAGAACCACGGAGGACGAACCCAACGATCGCGAGAGAGGCGGAAAGGACGTCCCGAAGGAACCAAAACAGACGCCGAAGCCAAACCCGACCCGGCGGGTAGACTAGCATGGCGAAGTTGAGACTCCCGCACAACTGCTCGAGCAACCGCCGAGTGACCCGGGACCCCTTCAGAAACAGCAGACGGCGGTCCTGCAGCCGCTGCAACGCCCCAGGAGGGAGAGACAAGGAAGCAGTCCGAGAATCCCAAAGAAGACCCAGCCAGGTCCGAACCCGGGAAGGAACCAGATGGGACTTCCTCCAGTTCACCAGGAACCCGAACCGGGCGAGCTGGGAAAGAACCACATCCCTGGCGAGCAGACACGCGGACCGACTGGGAGCCCACACCAGCCAGTCGTCGAGGTAGGCCAAAACCCGAATCCCTAGAAGACGCAGACGGGTCACCACAACCCGGGTCAGACGCGTGAAAACGCGAGGTGCCAGATTCAAGCCAAAAGGGAGGCACGAAAACGGTAAGCCTGATGCCCCACCACGAAACCTAACCAGTCCCTGAACCCCGGATGAATAGGAACGTGCCAATACGCGTCCTTGAGGTCCAGGGACACCATCCAAGCACCCGGCTCCAACAGAAGCCGGACCTGAGACAGAGTAGTCATCCGAAAGGAGGGGCAAGGAATCCAGAGGTTCAGACGGGACAAGTCCAGAATGAACCTCAGATCCGCACAGTCCCGTTTCGGCACTGGAAACAGACGGGAAACCCATCTGAGGGACGTAGTCGTTTCGACCACGCCCAAGCGCACCCACTCCAAGATGACGTGACGAAGCGCAGGGGAAGAAACCTGCCCTGTTAACCCCGACCCCCAAAGGAGGACGAGTCGCCCAACGCCACCGCAGGCCGGATGACACGACCGAAAAGGCCCACAAATCGTGGGACCAAGCGTGGGCAAACAGAGCGAGCCTCCCCCCCATCGCCCCGTCAACGGGGCAAACCGCGAAAGGGCCGACGCCCCTTACGAGAACCCAACCGTCGAACAGAGCGATCACCGCGCCGACCAGACGACGCAGGCCCCGAAGGGAACGACGGCTCAGAAACTGGCACCAATGGCCTACCCCGACCAGCGGACCCCGGAACCCTGGCACGACCTCTCCGAGACCGACGAGAAGTACCGCTCCGGAGAAGCAACAAGTCCGCCATAGGGCGACAACTAGACGAAGCCGCGTGCAGAAACTGAGAGACCGCAGACTCTGCAAACAGCAACGGACAAAACGGAGACGAAAACCTAAGAGCCAGGGCCCAAGCGGAATCCAAAGAGAGGGCGAGCACAGCCTGACGGCACGCGAGGCGAGAAGCAAAGAACAGAGACACCGCTTCCTTCAGGATGGGCGCAAAAAGCTTCAACAGAGCAGCAGAAGCCCGAGCTGCCGAAGACAGCGCCCCGGACGAAGGCCCTTCACTCAACGCTCCCACATCCTCCTCAAGCCAAGCCGAAGACAGCTCGAGAAGGGAAAAGAAACGCAAGACCGAAGCCAAATGCCCACGGGAGCGCAAATCCTCCGCAACCAACGAAGCCGAAAGCTGAGGAACCTGCACATGAAGCTGGAAAAGACCAACATCCCGAGAAAGCACGGGAGCGAATAAACACGCATTAAGGTGCTCAAACTCGCCCCCCAAGTAAACCTGCAGAAAACTAGCAGTTTCTCGCCAATCAAGCGTGCGGGTCCGACAGAACCCGTGCCACGCCCCCAACGAAAAGAGAGGGCAGTCTGCTAGCCAGGAAGACTCCGGAACCTCCAAACGCACCCAAAAACGGGAAGAAGAACCGAACTCAAACGAGGACGGATCCATTGGGGAGGCATAATCCGGGTCTCGGCAGAGGTATGCAGCAAGAGCTTCCCGAGCCACCTTCGCGGAGAGCCGGGAAGTAGCAAACCCCTGAAAAGACGGATCCGAAGTACCCAAAGGCACCCGGAACCGAACCCGGGGAGGAGCCGAACCCAAATCATACTCATACAGGGAAGGGGGGTAAGAAAACCCCTCCCCCTGCAACAGTAAGCCCCGCGGGGAAGGCAAAAGCACCCAAGCAGGGTCACAAGGAGCCCAAGGCCCCCAGGTCGACTCCTCCCCAGCCCCAGGATCCCCCACATCGGGACCCGGGGCGGAGCCGTCCTCCAAACCCTCCACCCCTGAAGAAAAGGCAGAGTCCAAGGGAAAGGCTGACAAGAAGGGGGTCTGCTGGTGGGACCCAGAAGCCTCGGTAGGAGGTATCGGCTCAAATGCCTCCGTCCCCCACCCGGATGGGGCAGCCCCCGAAGCAGCCCGAGTCTCACCACCAATGAAACCCTGCGCCGATGCCGAAACCTTCCGACGCTTAGGAGCCGGACACAGGGGGGAGGCTCAGGAAGAACCACAGGGGAAGGACCAGAGGGCGCGGCTGGAGTCAGAGCCATAGCGACCAACGCCCCCAGGTCAGGGTCCCGAAAACCAAAACGGGGCAGCCTCGGGGCATCCAGGTGGGAAACTAACCTAGCGCGTTGCAATAACCTAAACCTAACATGCAACGCTGATGCTGCCTGTACCCTAACGGGGACATCCTCAGAGTAAAACTGGAGCACAAGCAGAGAACACGACTCGCAAGACTCTGGGTCAAAGGTGTCATTGACCCAACAGGCAGCATGACGGAGGCAAAACAGGTGACTGTCACCCTGAGACAAGGGCACATCGCAACCTTCAAACCCGCACAAGGCAGGCTGGAACTCGGGAGACGCATCCATGGGTCCCCGAGCCCCGACAGGGGTTTCCAGGGCCCGTAGGTTAGCAACTACGGGAAGCCCGGGCAAGGTGTGCTAACCGTGAAAGGTGAAGAACCCAAAAACAAGGGTAAAGATTAATACTGAAAACCCCTGGGACGTGTACAAGCACGGGGGCCTAGCAGAGGGCCACCAAAACAATACCAGGGGAACTATGGGCCCACAAGGCAGAGCCTCCACCAGGCAAAGTAAAACAAAACAAAGAAAAACCCCGCAAAAGTACACCGTCCCCAGAGGCAACAGGCACCGGTCGCCGCGTAGGTGGCAGGCAGCGCAACACCTTGGCGCCCTAACCAGCACAACACCACTCCCTACCCAAGGCCAAACAAGAGCCCCAAGCCCCAGCTGGCCCCAAGGGCGAGGCAAATGCCGAGCAGCAAGAACCTCTACGGGAGCGGTTCCCGAACGCCCCAGAGAAGATAACCCTGACACGCAAGGGCAGTACTCACAGGGCGCCTAGGGAAGGAAACCCCTAGACGCATGCAGCCCGGCACTGATGAAGTACTCCTGGCCACCGCAAACCACAAAAACAGCAGAGAACGCCACACGAGGCAAAAACCGCCAAGGAATTGAGGCCAGAGAAGCGTGTATCCCGGTTGACACTAGCTTGCGAACTGACGGCAGCCGGCGCGGTGAGGTCCGGGGCCCCCCTCCCCCTCCCGGGGAGGGGAGGGCTGCGCGGACAACCGGCGCGGCAGTAAAGTGATTGTTTGATTGTTTTCCTTGTGATTGTAGGGAGTTTTCTACCTTTCTGTTCGGTTTGTTGTAGTTTTCTACCATGTGGGGTTTGTTTTGTTACGCCTACCTTTCTGGGTGCCTAACCCCGGTCGATGGCAGATAAGGAAAACCCCCAACTATATGGGGTTTTCCAGGGCCATTGCTCCCTGAAACCTCTCTGAAGGGGCCAGGTTCTGGCGCTGGTCCCTGGTAGGTCTGAACTCCATAGCTAGTGTCCCGGTCTAACATAACATACATTAGCCCGATAAGCTCCAGGGAGCCGTAGGGGCTCCCCACAGAAAACCAGCATTGAATGTCATGAACCACAATTTTTTGGGTGAGGCCAGAGGCTTCGGAGCTATCAGATGATATTGCTATATTGTCGGGGGCTTTAGTGATAAGGTAGTTATTATGCTTACCGGGAATTCGAGGACAGAGCCTGGATCCCTCAGAGGGCAAAGGGAAAGCAATGGCCTATGAAAATTCTACGTTTGAGAGAAAGAGTATATTCATGTCTGCTGTAGGACCAGATTAGACCGACCATCACCGTAAGAGCTCAGTCCCCCAGGGTACTGTGCTTGCTCCAGTACTTTTCCCACTCATATCGGACATAGACAAGGACACAACCTATACAGTGGTACCACGGTTTAAGAGTTTAATCCGTTCCTGGAGACAGCTCGTATTCCGAAAACTTGTATTCCGAAGCTAATTTCCCATAAGAAATAATGGGAAATGAATTAATCTGTTCCTGACTACCCCAAAAACCTCACTTCAAACTAAATTTTATACCTAATTCATCTAAATAAACCTACGAAACTATGTTCAAGTTATTACTTACCTTGTTGATGAATGCTGTAGGCGTATGGAAGATGGTGAGGAGGGGGGAGGAGGAGAGGGTTACTGTTTGGAAGGGGAGTCCCCTTTCATTATAACATCAGGCAGTGAGGACCTTCTGGTGTGCATTCCCTGGCACGTTTTGCCTGCATACCACTAGGTCCTGTTGTGGCTCACTGCTCGATTTCTCAACAAATCTGTCCATGGAAGCTTGTTTTCCCTTCTTCGCAAGCTGTCTCTGTAGTAAGGTATCACATTGTCATTGAAAAGATTAAGGCAATGGCCTACTACAGCTTTCTCTGGGTAAGTCTTTTCAATAAAAGTTTGCATTTCTTCCCACAGTTCAATAACCGTGTACCATTTTCATGCTTCCGAAAGATCTCATGTTTCTCCTCTATTGTCATCCTCACATGGGCTTTCTTGCCTTGATCCTTACCACTGGCTTTCTTGGGACCCATGGTGAGATATATAATAACAACTTTTATGGTCAAATGACCAAAAATCCAACAAAACACTGAAAATCCGGGTGAAGAATTGACGTGGGATAGTCACTGGGCGCGAGGCACTGGTAAACTGAGGGGTGAGGGGCGACGATCGCCGTACCACCACGCGCTAGTTCGGCCTGTATGTGTAATTACCTAAGTGTAATTACCTAAGTGTAGTTACAGGATGAGAGCTACGCTCGTGGTGTCCCGTCTTCCCAGCACTCTTTGTCATATAACGCTTTGAAACTACCGACGGTCTTGGCCTCCACCACCTTCTCCCCCAACTTATTCCAACCGTCTACCACTCTGTTTGCGAAAGTGAATTTTCTTATATTTCTTCGGCATCTGTGTTTAGCCAGTTTATATCTATGACCTCTTGTTCTTGAAGTTCCAGGTCTCAGGAAATCTTTCCTGTCGATTTTATCAATTCCTGTTACTATTTTGTATGTAGTGATCATATCACCTCTTTTTCTTCTGTCTTCTAGTTTTGGCATATTTAATGCTTCTAACCTTTCCTCGTAGCTCTTACCCTTCAGTTCTGGGAGCCACTTAGTAGCATGTCTTTGCACCTTTTCCAGTTTGTTGATGTGCTTCTTCAGATATGGGCACCAAACAACAGCTGCATATTCTAGCTTTGGCCTAACAAAAGTCATGAACAATTTCTTTAGTATATCGCCATCCATGTATTTAAAAGCAATTCTGAAGTTAGAAAGCATAGCATAGGCTCCTTGCACAATATTCTTTATGTGGTCTTCAGGTGATAGTTTTCTATCTAGAACCACCCCTAGATCTCTTTCTTTATCAGAGTTCTTTAAAGATTTCTCACATAATATATAGGTTGTGTGGGGTCTATGTTCTCCTATTCCACATTCCATAACATGACATTTATTAACATTAAATTCCATTTGCCAAGTGGTGCTCCATAAACTTATTTTATCCAGGTCTTCTTGAAGGGCATGACAATCATCTAAATTTCTTATCCTTCCTATTATCTTAGCATCATCAGCAAACATGTTCATATGTGTATTGAACATATGAACATATGAACATGTTCATGTTCATGTGTATTGAACATGTTCATGTGTATTGAACATACACATATGAACATGTTCATGTTCATATGTGTATTGACAAACTTGTGTTCTGAGGTAACTCTCGCCTTCCGAGGCACATTTTCCGAGCAAATCCTGTTCGTATTCCAAAAAACTCGGATTCAGGGACACTCATATTCCGAGGTACCACTGTAGTACTGTATCATCCTTTGCAGATGACACTAGGATTTTTATGAAAGTAGACAACACAGAGGACACGGCAAACCTCCAATCAGATGTAAATCAGGTCTTTCTATGGGCTACAGAAAATAACATGGTGTTTAACGAAGATAAGTTTCAGCTTATGCGCTACGGAAAAAATGAAAATATAAACGGAAACCACATACTGTACAAAACTCAGTCAAATCATAACATAGAACGGAAAGCAATGTAAAGGATTTGAGTGTACTGATGTCGGAAGACCTTATATTTAAAGAACACAATAAAGTAGCCGTCACAACTGCAAGAAAAAATGACAGGTTGGATAACAAGAACCTTTTACACTAGAGATGCTATACCGATGATGATACTTTTCAAGACGCTAGTGCTCTCTAGAGTGGAATACTGCTGCACAATGACAGCCCCTTTCAAAGATGGAGAAATTGCTGACCTGGAGAGCGTGCAAAGATCCTTTACTGCTAGAACCCACTCAGTAAAACATTTAAACTATTGGGACCGACTAAAGAGCCTAAACCTGTATTCTCTTGAGTGAAGGCAGGAGAGATACATAATAATTTACACATGGAAAATAGTAGAAGGGCTGGTCCCAAACCTGCACACAGAAATAACAGCACATGAGACCAGAAGGCATGGCAGGATGTGCAGAATACCCCCATTGAAGAGCAGAGGTGCAACAGGTATTCTGAGAGAGAACTCTATCAACATCAGAGGCCCGAGACTGTTCAACACGCTTCCGCTTCACATAAGGGGCATAACTGGCCGACCCCTCACAGTGTTCAAAAGAGAACTTGACAAACATCTCCAAAGGATACCTGATCAACCATGCTGTGACTCATACATCAGGCTGCGAGCAGCCGCGTCCAACAGCCTAGTTGACCAGTCCAGCAACGAGGAGGCCTGGTCGACGACCGGGCTGCGGGGTCGCTGAGCCCCGGAATCACCTCAAGGTAACCTCAAGGTAGGCACCTAGAAAGGTAGGCACCCCAAAACAGACCCCAGTTGGTAGTTAAGTGCAACCCAAGACCGAACAGAACCCAAGGACTCCCCCAAAGAAAAAAAAGGTAACAAGCAAATCATCATCAACCCGACGCACTGCTCGTTTGCGCCCCCACCCCCTGGGAGGGGGTACACTTCCGCCACACCGTGCCGACTGTTAGACTGCCAGTTTGGAGACAGATCAAACGGAAACAAAAACTGGCGACTGGAGGGAGGGAGGGAGGATGCCAGGATACCCCCCGGGGCTCACCCAGAAAATGGAGCTTCATTACATTCAAAACTGGTTTTCTGAGGAGAACCTCATTGGCTCCCTAGAGCTATCTACCCAAAGATAAGTAAAAGAGGGACTTACCCGGGAGATGGCAGCACTGTATGCCTAAAGATGAAGGCAGAACAACTGGCTGCAACCGAAGGCCCAAGGCCATGCAAGACTCCCGAGGGCCCAGAACATTTATGAGATAACGGGCGGCCTGGACCCCAGTTTGACCTCCAAAATCCCTGCGACCGAATGTCAGCCCAAGACATATTCCCAAACACAGCAATAAGAGTGCAAACTTCCGAACATCATGGGCACGAAGGTAGACCACAGGCTGGCTAGACTTGATAACCCTGCAGATGACCTGAGAGACCCGAGCCCTAGAACAGGGAGCAAGAGAAACCGGGTCAACCCAAAGCAAGTCCCCAGGCACAGAACCTGAGGCGCACAAGTAACAGCGTAAAGCCGCAACCGGACACAAGATATGATGCACCCCGGCCTGACCAACCAAGCATCAATGACCCACGGAAATCTCCAGAAGCCCCCCTTCACCAGAAAATAAAGACATGGCTGCAAACAAACAAAATGTCCACCTGGACCAAAAGAACAGAAACCCTGCACCAGAGGAGAGCATGGAGCCCACCGACCCGACCCTGAGAGGCCAAAGCCAACAAAAACTAAGCCTTTCGAAAACAATTTTGGACCGAGGGGGTCACAACAAACTAAGGGGAAGAGAAAAAGAGAAATGATAGCACTCGCTCTAAAGACCAGGACGGCTCAGGGGGTGCATGAGCAGGCCAGAGGCAGAAAAATGCACAAGAAAGCTTACAGAACGGAGCCGAAGTGACATCCACCGCGAGTGCAAGCTGGAGCGGCTCCACAAGCGCTGCACAATAAGAGGCAACAGTATTCAGCAAAAGATGTCGGTCCTCAAAAAAACAAGAGAGGAAAGACAAAACATGAACAGAAACAGAAGTCAATCTACAAAGGAGAAAGGAAGTGGTGAAAAGAACGCCAAGAGACTTGATACTGTCGCCGAGAAGAAGACCACAGGTGGGACACCATGAGAGAAGCCACCTGAACACTATACAAGTGGAGATACACATGCATCAGAAATACCAGAAGCAAAGAGCGGAAGAGTAGATTAAAACCATCAAGGTACCTCACCGGCCCGATCTGCTGAAAGAGGCAGAGCCATGGAAAACGCCCCGGGTTCGAACACCGAGCAAACAGTGCCTGAAACCAAGGCTGGGCCAGAATGAGAAGCCTCTGCTGATAGGACTCCAGCTGAGCTAGAGCCCGAAGCAACAGCTGGACTTTGGGGTAAGAGGTACAGGTAAACCCCACCTTGACCAGTCCTGCTGAAAAGTGTCTACCGCGACGGCTTCGCAGTTGGGCACCACATATATTGGGAGACACTTTCACCATGCCAACACAAAGAGGTTCACCTCAGGAGGCCCCAACATCCAGCAAAGCCAACTGAAGGAGTCGGCGTCAACCATTCATTCCCTGGACAGGGGAATGAACCGAGACAGGCCGTCCGTTAGGACATTGGACACGCCCCTGATGTGAACCGCACGGAGAGCTGAACCCCGAGAACTCAGCAGAAGAGATCCACCCTCAATTCAGACAATGAACCACTGGAGCGCAGTCCGAATGA
>WNGS01164858.1:51596285-51624479 GCA_020271785.1 Procambarus virginalis
CTCATGTGACAGTTTTCTTTCTATCTAAACCACCCCTAGATCCTTTTCTTTATCAGATTCTTTAAAGATTTCTCACAAATTTATAGGTTGTGTGGGGTCTATGTTCTCCAATTCCACATTCCATAACATGGCATTTATTCACATTAAATTCCATTTGCCAAGTGTTGCTCCAAATACTTATTTTGTCCAGGTCTTCTTGAAGGGCATGACAATCATCTAGGTTTCTTATCTTCCCTATTATCTTAGCATCATCAGCAAACATGTTCATGTAATTCTGTATTCCCACTGGTAGATCGTTTATGTAGACAATGAACATTACCAGTGCAAGAACTGAACCTGAGGTACTCCACTCGTGACATTCCTCCAATCCGATACCTTGCCTCTGATTGTGGCCCTCATTTTTCTGTCAGTTTAGGAAATTTTTCATCCATGTTAGTAGCTTACCTGTCACTCCTCCAATATGTTCCAGTTTCCAGAACAACCTCTTATGGGGAACTCTGTCGAAAGCCTTTTTTAGGTCCAGATAGATGCAGTCAACCCAACCATCTCTTTCTTGTAAAATCTCTGTGGCTCGATCATAAAACTGAGCAAGTTCGTTACACAGGATCTTCAGATCGAAAACCATACTGTGTCTGTCTGATATTATATCGTTTTCCTCCAGGTGTTCTACCCATTTAGTTTTTATTTTTTTTCCAAATTTTTGACTATTACACTTGTCAATGATACAGGTCTATAATTAGGGGGTCTTCCCTGTTTCCACTTTTGTAGATTGGAACTATGTTAGCCTTTTTCCCACACATCAGCTACAGCTCCTGTACACAGGGATGCCTGAAAAATCAGTTGAAGTGGAATGCTGAGCTCAGGTGCACATTCTCTCAGAACCCATGGTGAAACTCCATCCGGACCAACTGCTTTGTTCTTACCTAGCTCCTTTAGCATTTTTTCCACTTCGTCTCTAGACACCTCTATGTGCTCTATGTTGTTCTCTGGAATTCTTATTGTGTCTGGTTCCCTAAAGATTTCATTTTGTACAAACACACTTTGGAACTTTTCGTTTAGTGTTTCACACATTTCCTTTTCATCTTCCGTGAATCTATTTCCCATTTTCAACCTCTGAATATTATCCTTTACCTGCAATTTGTTGTTTGAATTTATAGAATAGACCTGGTTCTGTTTTACATTTGTCTGCAATCCCTTTTTCAAAATTTCTTTCTGCCTCTCTCCTCACTGCCGTGTAGTTGTTTCTCGCATCTTTGTATCGCTGGTATGTTTGGGGGTTCGGCCTCTTCCTGTATGGTTCCAATTTTGTGTCTTTTGGTCTCTAGCCCTCTCGCAATTTCTATTGAACCAATCCTGTTTTCTAGTTCTGCATCTCTGTTTTGGTATAAATTTTTTTGTGCCTTTATCATATATTTCACAAAACTTGACATACATCTCATTCACTTCCTTGCCTAGCATCAAGTCTGTCCAATTATACTCACTAAAAAATTTCTAAGGTCACCATAATGTCCTCTCCTGAAGTCTGGTTTCTCAACTGCTTCAACCTCTTTATTTTCTTCCAGCTTATAACGCATTGCATACTTTATTCCAAAAAGACATGGTCACTTTTACCCAAGGGAGGAAGGTACTGAATGTCAAATATCTCTTCCTCCTTCCTGGTAAATATCAAATCTAGCATGGAGGGAACGTCCCCTTCCCTCATCCTCGTAGCTTGTTTAACATGTTGATACAAGAATGTTTCCAGGATGAGGTCTACAAATCTACAGGTCCAAAAATCTTCTGTTTTAGCTTCATATGCTTCCCAGTCTATGGATTTCAAGTTGAAGTCACCGACTATCAACAGTCGTGATCTATCGTTATCCGCTCTCGCTATAATCTCTCTCATTATTGTTATAAGACCTTCTCGTTTACTATCTAGCTCCTCCTTTGACCATGTGCTGCTTGGCGGTGGACTATATGCATTTATTATCATTAGTTTATCATCCTCATGGCAGATCTCTAGTGCTATTATGTCAACTTCTTGTGGATTGGCAGTCATTATTTCCTTCACCTTTAGGTGTTCTTTTACCAGCACAGCAACGCCACCGCCTTTCCTAATTTTTCTGTCCCGTCTCCAAATTGAGTAGCCCCTTGGGAATATGACCTCATTTAAAATAACATCTTCAAGTTTTGTCTCCGTGAGTGCAACAATGTCTGGTGTCTGCAGCTGTATTACATCACTTAACTCCAGTATCTTCGATCTCACTCACTCCATCTATGTTGGTGTATGCAATCTTCAGGAACTTGTTCCCCCTCTCCTTATTCTTCACTCCTCCTCTCTCTATTGATTTTGTTGGTTTGCCTTTATGTACCACTTTACTGGTTTGCCTACCCCTAACACTTTGTAGAAAAAAGAATTGATTTCTTCTTCATTCCTGTTCTCATTTAAACGTTTTGCCTCGGCGAGGTTCAGTTTCAGCTTCTCTCTGTCTTCTTTTGAAAGATCTCGTCTTAACGACCACCCTTTCCCATCCTCATCACTTTGCAATTTTCTAGCATTCCTTAGTACTTCTTCCATCTGTTTGGCACCGTTTAGGGTGATCCTCAAAGGTCGATCTTTCCCTTTTACGTACCTGCCTATTCTCCTGTAGTCGCACACATTCTCTATGGTAGTGAGACCTTCTACGAGGCCAACAATTTTATCTACTACTTTAGCTTCTTCGACAGCTCTTTCTGACCTAGATGTTATCTCCTTTTCTTTGCAACCAAAATGATCAGGGACTTACTCCGATCAACTGTGTTTTGCACCAACTTCGGGTTAGATGCCAATTCTTTTCTCACTTCTAGCCTAATGTTTGTTTTATCTTGGTTGCTGCAGTGTTTGACTTCCTTTACAGCTTCTTCAATTCTTTCCTTCTCCTTGGCCACTTGTGCATAGGTGAGTTGCATATCTTTCTTGCACTGTTCTATACCCTGTGTAACTTCCTCCATCTGTGCTGACAAAAGCTGTTTCTCCTGTTGAATTTCCTTGCCTAACCTATTGTAGTCATTTAGGCTTAAATTTACTTTAACTTCTTCCAAAGCTATTTTTAAGAGTTTATTTTCTTCTTCCATGTCTTTGCAATTTGTTTCCAATTGATTCTTATCCTTGCGCAAGTCTTTCACTATATCCTCAAGACATAAAACTTTGCTATTCAAATGGTCATTACTTTCTTTCAATTTACGAATTATTTCTACATGAGAGTTCACATACTATCTAAATTTACCAACTTATGTAGACTGCTAATATCAATGCTTTCTTCATTGAATCCCTCAAAATCAAGCTCTGTTTTGTTTTTCCACTTGCCAGTGGCCATCTTGAATGTTGTTCTCTGCACTGTAAACACTAGGGGCAACTTTTTCTCATCCGATTTTTCACTTCCCTTGGCACATTCCTGTTATCTCACCTATTTTTCAAGAGCACTATACCTTTATGTTCTCTGCTCTGGGACACCACTCACTATCATCAACCTGTACTACAATACTTAGGATTGTTGAAATATGCTGGAGCTCCTCTGCTGCAAGTGTTGACCCTGGGGTGTCACCTTTTGAGGTTGTGGCGAGGTTGGTTGTGTACGAATGGACTCTTAGCAGAATGCCTTAGGGCCAGCAGCCCTAGGGCATTCTGGGAATTTTTCCAAGATGGCTGCCTCTCACTGTAGGTCCCAAGAGTCCTTTTTGTACACAACCTACTGCACGCGCATTTTGAATGGGTACGAAATATTAAAAAGGTGTTTTCTCTGTTGTGGCGCAGCTCAGTGGTTAATATCCGCAACTACAGACTGAGATGTTACTGGTTTTAGGAGTGGTCTTCCTGTCTTCACTGCCTGCCGATTCCACACTCCTTAATTTTCCCTGATCTGCAGCAAGCAAGCTAACCACACCTACTGGCTGGTCTCCCTTAATTGCTACCGTTCACTACAATAACTAATTTGTATTTGCTAGGCAACTAAGAGTGACTGAATCTTTATTCTCAAAACTGATGGTAATTACATACAGTAAACCATAGTTACTTTCAAATACAATATTGAATAGTAATGTGGATTACTCTTATTTTATGAATTAACAAACGAGAAGGAATGTGGTACTCCGACCACATGGAACTCTCTTTATCCGAGATGAGTCATGGCTTGGCCTGATCAAAACTAGTTCCCATCCTAAATGACTCTTCTGCATTTGGTCGACTAAGGGGAGTTGACTGTACTCTAAATTCATGTTAATTTAATATAAATACTTAACAAAAGAATATATTAACCATAATTACTATTAATCCATGAATTTCTCCAAATTAGTGAATTAAACACAAAGGAAGACTGTGGCAGTCTTGCCTAGATCACTCCACTGCTAATCCCTTGGGAATGAACCCTTCCCAGCTTTCTAGGTAGAAACTACATTCTGACTGCAGAAACTAGATTACTCATGTATACAATACATTCAATACAAGATATATGAGCTTCTCTATAAACAGCTAAACTGTTACAAGATGATGGTGACAAACCTAGGATAAGAGGATATAGCCAATCAAACATTGGGTAAGGTGTTGGATAAAACTCTGGTACTCTCCGTGGACAGGGAGACCTTCCAGTAGGAACGTCGTCATTACCCAGTGATATGTAGTGAGATCTGGGTCTGAGTGGTGGCCAGGAAGCGAAGTAAATATTATGTGAAAGACCTCCAGGAATTGCTGCGAATAAACGTTCTTCTTACCGAAAACTCGGTACAGTAATTAATTTTACTTACAAACTATGCATCGATAGTACATTCCCTTTCCTCAATGTTTCGGTGAGAACCAACAGCAACACGTTCCTCATGGAAAGCTTACACTAAATCTACCAACACTGCAATGTGTATGAGTGGCCACAGTGAATGCTTAGATGTAAGACTAGTGTGGTAAATACATATATATGAAAGCCCATACATTGTTCTGCCTGGCATAACATACATGAAAAATTGTGCAGAAACCTTCAAGTATTAATAAACAATGGATACTCAAGAAAAGTCGACACCCATATTAGAGGAGATACCAAAAATGGCTCAACAGAGAACAACAAAAAACAGCCCCCTACTATAAAGCTCTACTACGGACCCACTGTGAGCCCACAGTATAAAACAGAAGAAAGAATAATCAAAAACATATTTTCAAATGGAGTGAAACTGACAGCCCCAGACCCAAGTTTGTACTCATTATCTGCTACCTATAAACTTATTACTTCCTTCTACTTTATATAGGTATGACCGCCACAAAGCTTTCAAAAAGACTGACTTGCCATCCACAAGCTGGTGTCTCAGAAATCATGTGTGAAGTGAACATAACAAGACACTTATTAGGAAAATGCTAGTAGATAATACAAAAATCCTTGGGCCAGATTCACAAAATAGTTACGCAAGCACTTATGAACCTGTCCATCTTTTATCAGTCTTTGGCAGCTTTGTTTGCAATTATTAGACAGTTAATGAGCTCCGAAGCACCAGAATTCTGTTTATAACAATAACAGTTGATTGGTAAGTTTTCATGCTTGTAAACTGTTTAATAAATGTAATCAAAGCCGTCAAAGATTGAGGAAAGATGTGCATGTTCATAAGTACTTGCGTAACTGCTTCGTGAATATGGCCCCTGGAATCTACCACTAACCAAAGAAGACTACAAATCTTGGAAGCTATACTTACAAGAGAAAAAGACCCACCTTAATTGTACAGAATAACTATTTCATTTCCATGTCAACACTCGGACTCGTATCTCGCCAAATATCACCTGATAATGACGTCACTACCGAGATCTCCCCCACCCACCAGAGTTGTACCCAATATCATACCAACTATTTGATTGACCCTACTTCCCCTTTCCCTATGTTTAATTGGCCCTATCCTGCTTACCCTGTGTTTGATTGCCCCATCACCTCACCACATACTCCTTCAGATCTTTCAAATGTGTATTTAACTAAAAATTTTACATATATCCATTCTTTACCTGAAGATGTTCCAGAGAGGAACGAAATGTTATAGAAAATAAATGCTTTCATTTTCTTTTGGTTATTTTACCATGAATTTTGGTAACTTGATTGCTCCTCTTAATACTGATACTAAGAAAACCGTTAGAAGATTAGAACAGTTAAAAGTTCAGATAGAGAATGTTAACTTTAGCAATAAAAATGATGGAAAGTCCCTTGGCCAATACATAGACAAGCGACTAAACTCCAGCTTCCACATGCAACACATTGCCAAAAAAGTTGCAAAAACTGTTGGTATACTCTCTAAAATCATATATGTTTCCCCACTATGCTCTACTCTCATTATACTATGCACTAATCTATCCCTATCTTACATACAGTATTTGTGCGTAGGGTTAAGCCACTGCAAATTACCTCGAGCCCATCATCACCCAGCAAAAATCTGCTATCAGAACTATAACAAACTCTGTTTTCAGACAACACACAGCCCCTCTGTTTAAATGCCTAAACATGCTAAACATACATTCCCGCCACATTCTCTCCACATTCTCTTGTGCTATTTACTTGTACAAAACCTTGTTCCTAAATGCAAATCTTAAGCTTAAACTCTTCCTTGATAAATGTAATAGAACCCATGAGCACCACACCAGAAATAAAAATCTTTGATATCCTCAGAGTTGACCTAAATCCGTGCAAACACTCCATGCAAATAAAAGGACCCAGTCAATGGAACTCGCTCTCTAATGAATTAAAAAATTGTCCGACCTATGCATTATTCAAAAGTAAAACCAAAAAGTACCTAAATTCATCCTCGAAGTTTCTTAACTTGGGAGTCAAACTCTCACTGGTACACCCCCAATATTGGTACTTAAGACATGCAACTTCACCAGTGTAATAATTTCCATCAATTTATATGGTAGTTATTATGTTGAACTCAAATTTTGCTACAGTGTACCTCTTAATAAATTTATTTGTTAGATTAAGGACCTGCCCAAAATGCTATGCATGTTAGTGGCTTTGCAAGAATGTAAGCATAGAAAGCTTACATTTTAAGATTAACCCCAGCAATGCAGGTCATATTTAACCAAATACAGTACAGTACGTTGAAAAGAATGCCTACTGTCCAAGTATACAAATATATAGATTTGTAAATGCTCAGAAAAACATGATTTTGTTTATGTAAATGAAAGCATGGAAAATCTTGTTTACTGTTCTATGAGTTCACAAGTTTATATACTATTCATGGTACTATTGTGGTTTAAAGAAATAAATGTGTGTGCATACTTGAATGGACATATCCATTGGCATCTGTTTTGTGATTCATTTCAATAAATGATAATTTATAATTTAATAATTCTTGGTGAATAAGGATGAATCATTGTAGAAGAATATACAGTGCTCTCATTTATTCACTGTAAATATATTAAGAATTCAAAGGAATGGGGAAAAGATAAAGGTGAGTGCCATTGATTCATCACATTTATTTTTGGAATTAGAGAAGCATAAGCAATAGAAATTGGTAATCTAGTTGTCTAAATTTCTTTGACTTTTAATATTACAAGTATTTATAATTTTAAAATGTTTTGCAACTGTATTTCTCTTTGGCATGGCAAAAAAATGTTAGAAATTTTGCTATGATCTTGTAGTGAAATGTTTTGTGCAAATTAACGCAATTCTGAACTGGCATAAGGTTGTTAAAAATACCAAAAATAACAAAAATTTGTAAAAATAAGAACCAATAAGTTGGTTGGTTTTGTGGCTCATTTGTCAGCCAAGATGGCCGACCAGTTGGCCTCATTACCTATGAAAGCACTACTTAATAAATGTGTAGAACCCTTTCTTGACTATCATTGTTTAACTACTCTCACCTTTTACTTCCACTTACCAGCCCACTCCATATTATGCACCGAAACATTGGCCTTTCATTGTTTCTTTTTTTCCTGTTACTCTTAAACTTTTTCCTGTGTCCTCTCTATTTTCCTTCAATGCACTCTTGTTTCTCAGTGCAAGCCAGGCACAGCTGCTTCGATTAAAGAGTAGCTAATCCAGAATATGGAATTCTTTGGCAAATGTTTCAAATGTCTTTAGTGTTTGAAGGAATGTGAAATGTCTGGAGAAGATTATTCATGTGACCACCTCCTTCAGGAGGGTGAGGTCTTAAATGAATGAAGCATCATAGAAATGGCTCTTGAATTATTTATTTACTAGTTTATGTAGGATATTTTCATAGCCATTTCTTTCAAGTTACTATTTAAAATAATTCTTCATATATTCTTTTAAATTAGAATTCAAATAGCCACAGGATTTTTTATTATTATTGCAACATTACACCTAAATATAGTTTTCCTTTAGGGATAGTATGTTTTATCTTAAAGGTCATATAGATTTTAAGGTTGTACTGTAATTGATTTTTGAATATATGAAACATATTAATCTGTCTAGTTAGCTGCAAGATTTGGGAAGAAGTAGAAGCGAAGAAAGTAGATCTCTCCGTGCTGGATATCTCTTCTGCAGTCATCTCCAAGGTGGACAGCCTTCAACATACAACTCACTATCTACAGTTTGGTGAGACACACTACTTGTGCTTCATGTTTAGCATGCTAAAGTTTTACATTTTTTTCAGAATATTACTTGGCACTCTGAATCAGTCAATATTCTTATTAATTAACATTGTTATGCACCTAAAAATTGCATGGCTAAAAGAGAATGAGCAGGATGATCCTCAATGACAGTCAACTACACTCCTGTGGAGTTACTTTGTTTCTCTGTAAAGATTGGATTGGTGAAAGTGTTTTGTTTTTCACTTCAAGATATGTACACTAAAAAGATCAGAAGCAGGTTTCACACAGTGGTGGGAGCAGTTGGTTAAGTACATGTGATACTCTGAAGTCTTCTAAATAAGTTTTTTTGTTTATTCTTAAGCTACATGACCAAATCACACAGCAGAAGATGGAGAAACGACAGGGATGCCTGAAAAATCAGTTAAATTGGAATGCTGAGCTCAGGTGCATATTCTCTCAGAACCTAGGTGAAACTCCATTTGGAGTTTCACTGCATTGTTCTTTCTTAGGTCCTTGAGCATTTTTTCCACTTTGTCTTAAGACACCTCTATGTGCTCTGTTGTTTTCTGGAATTCTATTGTATGGTTTTCTGAAATTTTAATTTTGCACAAACACACTTTGAAACTGTTTGTTTAATGCTTCACACATTTCTTTTTAATTTTCGTGAATCTGTTAACCATTTTCAACCTTTGAATTTTATCCTTGTCCCACAATTTGATTATAATCAATTTATAGAATAGTCCTGGTTCTGTTTTATGTTTGTCCACACTCCCTTTCTCAAAATTTCTTTTGGCCCCTCTTCTCACTGCTTTGTAGTTGTTTTAGGCTTCTTTGTATTGCTGGTATGTTTGAGGGCCTCTTCCTATATTGATTCTATTTCTGGGGGGAGCCCCATCGGCTCCCCGGAGCTATCCAGGCTGAATGGATATGTTTAACTTTCTGGGATGAGACAAGTGCATGTAGTTCTTGCCTACCGGGAACCATGAGCCAGAACCTGGCCCTCCTCAGAGAGGCACAAGGAGCAATGGCCCTCTGTGCTTGGCACCTGTGAGTGGACACGTCCCAGGGATAGAAGTTTGTTTGGTAGACTTGGGTGCCGGTTTGCAGTATCCTGCCTGGGCTTCTCTTAGCATGTAACTAAGGCTAAGGGCCCTGGGAAACCCCATGGGGGGCTACGTGGTCCGATGGATGTGACCCCTGTGTCCCCCTCGCGTCTTGCGAGTTTGAAGGTTGCTCTGGCCCCTTGTCTCAAGGTGACACTCACGGGTTGTGCCTCTGCCATGCTCCCTGTTGGGTTGGTAATTCTTTGGACTTGAAGTCATGTGATGTGTGTTGTCTGTACGTGCTCCAGTTCACCCAAACCACTGATCATGATATGCGAGTGCAGACGGCTGTGGCATTGCATGCTAAATTTAGGTTGCTATAAAGCACTAGGTTGGCTGCGGCCCCGGATGCCCCGAAACTGCTCCGTTTTGGTTATAGGGATCTGGACTTGGGGGTGGGAGTTGCTTCGGCTCTGGTTCTGTCCAGCCCTCCTAGTCCTTTCCCCTCTGTTGTTAATTTAACACTTTCGCCCAGGCATGACGCAATGCTGCGTCATCCGTTTACTGTCGGTAATCACGGGCATGACGCAATGCTGCGTCGTCCACTAAAATAATTGCCAAAAATCAGGTTTTTATCCGATTGTTTTGGGACTGTTTGGTAACTGTCAATAAGCCGAATGCAATCTGTGACTACAATACAAACATGAAAGGTGTTGATCACTTTGACCAAATGATCAAATATTATCACTTCATAAGGAAAACTCACAAATGGACGAAGAAAATGACCTTCTATTTTGTGCAAATGGCTATCTATGTTGGGGACAAAATGTTGGGTATCTGGGGCTTGAACTTGTATACTAAATTAATTGATTATTGTATTTAAATAAATCGAAAGACCACCCACTTTTGAGAAAAGAGGGAAAATGAATAATAGTGATCATTAGAATGACACTAGAGAACCAGTGTCTATGGAAACTAATTCAATGAATAATCACTTGAAAATAAAAAATAGACTATTATTAATTAAAGCCAAAGCCTCAAATATCAACATTGGAGGGTTATTTCTAGAAGTTCATATATATCTAGGAACCAGTGTGGTTCGTCACTAGTTCATTGTTGAGTTAATAACATAGTAAATCTAAACTACAATAGATTCAAAGATATGATAACTCAAATTATGAATATTAAAGATCATGAATCACTGAGCAACAGTTAGAGCATAAACATTAATTACCAAATCTGGCAATAATTATTCAATGTAAAGATCCTATATGAATTATATAGCAGTCAGCAAATTATGAATTTGTACGAAAAATATGTCTTAGCTGTAAGACGATTTCTATAATGCCAGTTCGTCATTCGTCCTCGTGGTCACAGGATCCCAATAAAGAAAGAACCCGAGGTGAATAACGCGACTGATGAGAAACAACTTGTAGGGTCCTCATGTACAGGCTGAAATCAGATGAATTTACGTAGCATTTAATGAGGCTATGAATTATTTCAAGTATTCATTCAAATTGAAATAAAAGAAGAACTTTACTAACTTTGTATTGTTGTTGATTACACATCCTAACGACAGACTACTCATAAATATACAACCTAAGATGATGCATCAAGTGAGGAAATATACTTAATGTGAGCGTATCAAATACTGAGGTCTGCCGAAAACCGCGTCTGCCAGTCCCAAGCGTCCACAGTGTGTACACGTAATTACGGGTCGTGGCTTTAATTGTTGACACGTTATTAACTGGCAAAGCACTGCAGAACACGTGGGGAGGTAATTGGTGACTATTGGGGGAGTTTCAACGTAATTCTTGTTGGAAAACTCTTCAGTCACACCACCACGTGTCTCGTCTCTCTGATCGTCAGAGCTGCCTCGTGAGTAATGGCGTCTGTCTTCCTTTCTCAACCCGCTCTGCATTCACCACAGAAATTATTAATCACGAATTATTCTTTTCCGCGCAATTATGGATGAAATGCATTAATAGGAACTGGGTTGCAATTATAGGGATTTAATAATTATCATATTCTCGATAAATGATCTCAAACGAGAAATGGAGATGATATTTATACTCTCCATAGCATTCGATCGTAACAGATAAAACTGTTACTAAATAATTTCAATTAATAACTCTCGGTTTTAGATGATCGGGAGTCATATTATCAGCAATGGGCTCAGATTAAATTATATTAACACTACCGTTAGTGGTATTAATAACTACTGTAATTAGTGTAATGATGATAATTTATTATAATACAATAGTAGTTTATTAGTGTTGGAAATTTCCAACAATCTACAATGCTTATGTGATGTACAGCTACTACACAAAAAATACTAAACTATAATACTAAATATACTAAAATACTAAATACTAAACATTTGTGGGCAGGAATTGGGAGTGTAGCTGGAAGGCGTCTGGGCGCTCACTCGTGGTTAACGTGTGGCCCGTCTTCAACTCGTCGGCGGGTGGAGCGTGACCAGGTTTTTTTATTTTATATGCTAATATTCCTCTAGAGAATTCTATTGCGAACGCATTGATACCAAAATGAAATACCTAGGACGAAAATTGAGGTGACCAGAGTGAAAAGAGTGAACACATTTTATCGCTTTTGCGCGCTCCTGGGTAACTCGTTCTCATTTTCTCTGTTTGCTGCGGGTAATTAGCCGGGCTTTTGGAGTTTATATGCATTTAGTACTGTAGAGAATTCTATTGCAAACACAATGATACCAAATGTAATCTCGTAGGACGAGAATTGAGGTGACAAAGTTGAAGAGAGTATACACTTTTCAGAATTAACGCTTGCTCCCGTGAAACGCTGGGACCCAAATCGCATAGTTGAGGGGTGGCGCACTGGGTACGCCAAAGTGTTAATCTGGTCCCCCCCCCTCCCTCTTTGCTTCCGGCTCACGAGCGTCTGAGGGTTTCGAAGTCGGGGCAGGGTCTAGTTGGTGTTGAGACTCTGGCGATCTCGCCGGTGTTCTCTTCTGGGGTTGCGGCAGAGGCATTCGAGCTTGGTCCTTCAACCGGAGTTTCTGGGTCTGGTAAGTGGGGGCCCCCCCCCCCTTTGTTCCTGCTTTTTCTTTAGAGGCGGGGGTTTGGAGGCTGGCTCGGCCCCGGGGCTGGGGAGGGGTTGACTTGGGGGGGCCTTGGGCCCTGTTGGACCCCCCTGGATTTTTCTGCCCTCTGAGCAGGGCTTAGTGTTACAAGGAGAAGGGTTCTCTTTAGCTCCCTCCTCGTACGAATTGGATTTGGTGTCTGCCCCTCCTCGGGTTCGGTTCCGTGATCCCGCGTGTTCCTCGGTTCCGTCTTTCCCGAGGTTTTTGGCTTCCTGCATCCCGTCTTCTGAGGTGCGGGAAGCCCTTGCGGCTTACCTCCTGCACGACCCGGATTATGCTTTCATGATGGATCCACGTTCCTTCGTGTATGGTGGCCTGCTTGCTTCGGCCCTGCATTTCTTTTCCCTCCTTGAACTGACTTCAGATTAGCTTGAGTTGGATGTGGGGGGCGCTTGGGGCCGCTGCCGAGTCTGGTGCGCTGCTCTCTGCGGTACAGGCGTCGTCTGCTTTGTTGAAGCTCTTCGCGCCACTCTGCGTGATGCGGTTTCGTGGTTCTATGCTTCTCACCTCGCATCTCGGCAGGCAGTGCTTGCCTCTTCCTTGGAATCCGCTTGGGCCCTGGCTCTTTGATTGTCTTCGCCTTTTTGTCCTTTGCTGTTTGCGGAGTCTGCGGTGGTGCAGTACCTGCAGGTGGCTTCGGTTAGTTGTAGGCCTATGTCTGATTTGTTAGTACTCGGGGCTCATGGGGATCCTTCCTGGAAGGGACGTGCCAGGACTCTGGGTTCCGTTCATCGTGGTAGGCCAGTGGTGCCAGATTCAGGGCAGGCGCAGCCTTCGGTTCTGTCTTTTTCTGGTCGGTGCGGGGATCACCTTGTCCGCTTCTTAGGTTCTCATAAGGTGCGTCGGCCCTTTCGCTGTTCATCCCATTGACGGAGTGATGTGGGGGAGGCTCGCCCTGTATGCTCGCATCTGGTCCCACGATTCGTGGGCTTTTCAGGTCGTGCAGCCTGTGGTGGCGTTGGGTGGCTCCTCCTCCCTTGGGGGGTTCGGGGCTGGCGGGGCAGGCCTCTTCTCCTGCACTCTGTCGGCTCATCTCAGAGTGGGTTCCCTGGAGTGTGGTCGAAACGCCAATGACCCTCAGGTGGGTGTCCCGCTTGTTTCCGATCTCGAAACGGGACTGCGCAGACCTCCAGTTCATTCTGGACTTTTCCCGTCTGAACCCATGGGTTTATTGCCCCTGCTTCAGGATGACTACTCTCTCCCAGGTCCGTCTTTTGTTGGAGCCGGGTGCTTGGATGGTGTCCCTGGACCTCAAGTACATGTACTGGCACGTCCTGGTTCATCCGAGGTTCAGGGACTGGCTCAGTTTTGTTGTGGGGTGTCAAGGTTACCGCTTTCATTGTCCTGCCTTCAGGTTGAATTTGGCGCCTCGCATTTTCACACGCCTTACTCGGGTCGTGGTGGCTTGCCTGCATCTCTTGAGTGTTTGGGTTCTGGCCTACCTTGACGACTGGCTGGTCTGGGCGCCCAGCCGGTCCGCTTGTGTGCGCTCGCCAGGGATTTGGTTCTTTCCCAGCAAGCCGGGTTCGGGTTCTTAGTGAACTGAAGAAAGTCCCATCTGGTTCCCTCTCAGGTTCGGTCTTGGCTGGGTCTTGTGCTGCTTCCTTCTCTCTTCCTCCTGTGGCTCTGCTTTGCCTGCGTTCCTGCCTTTGTTTGTTCCAGAGGGGCTAGTCTATCCGCTGGGTCGGGTGTGGCATCGTCGGCTGTTCTGGTTCCTTTGGGAACGTCCCTTCCCTCTCTCGTGCGTCCATTGGGTATAGCCTTCGGGGGCTTTGCGTCGCTGGCTTCTTCTTAGAGTTTTTCGGGGTTCAGTGCCTTGGCACCTACCTGAGCCCTTGCTCGGTGTGTTCACGAACGCGTCATCTCTTGGCTGGGGCTTTGTGACCAGTGCTTACCAGGCCACCCAGGGGCGGTGGGGTCCATCCTTCCGTCGGGCTCACAGCACGGTCAGGGAGTTCGCGGCAATGTGGATGTCGCTCCAGAGGGTTCGAGTCACTCGGGGATCGACAATACTGCTCCTCGGTGGTTCATTGCTTGAACCGAGGGGGTTCGATGTGGTCCTTGGCTCTTTGGGGCTGGTCGCTTCGGGTGACTCGTCTGCTGAGTTCTTGGGGTTTGGCTCTCCTGACAGTTCGAGGGGGTGTCCAATGTCCTCGCGAATGGCCTGTCTCGTTTCCCTCCTTTTTCCACAGAATGGATGGTCGACGCTGACTCCTTCAGTTGACTCTGCCAGACGTTCAGGACTCCGGAAATGAATCTCTTCACGTCGGCATGGTCAAGGCGTCTCCTGGTATATGTGGCGCCCTTCCCCGTCTGCAAGGCTGTTGGGGTTGATGCCTTTCGGCTGAACTGGGCGAGGTCAGGTTACCTGTACCTCTTCCCTCTGGTTCAGCTGTTCCTCCAGGTCCTGGCTCACTTGGAGACTTACCAGGGAAGGATTGTCCTTCTGGCTCCTTGGTGGCCGGGTCAGCCTTTGTTTCAGGTGCTGCTTGCTCGGTGTCCGAACTTGAGGGTCTTCCCACGGCTTCGCCTCTTTCAGCAGATCAGTCCAGCCCGGTACAAAGCTGGTTCGGTCTTCTCGAGTCTTCGCGTCTGGAGTTTTTGACTTGAGTTTATCATCACTTGTATGGTGCGCAGGTGGCACCATAGTTCATTTGCATCTGGCTCCTTATTTTCTGTTGAAGAACCAAGTCAGTCGGCTTCCGAATGGGGTCCTTTGGTCATTGATGCTTGGTTGGTCCGGTCGGTTGTACATCATGGATTGTCTCCAGTTGCGGCTCTTCGTTGCAATCGTCGTGCCATTGGTTCTGCCTGGGTAGATTGTCTGTGGGTAGATCCTGTCACCTTGGTTCCTTGTTCCAAGCTCATCAATCTCAGGTTGTCTGCAGTGTCATTAAGTCTAGCCAGCCTTTAGTCTACCCTCGCACCCATGATGTTAAAAAATATGCTCCTCAGCTGGCTGTCTTTGCAAACATATCCTGGGCTGATATACGGGGTGAAGCAGATGTGAACCCTGTGTGCCTTCTGGAGTTTCAAATTTTACATGGTGCTTTAAGTTCCTTAAAAGCAGATTTCATTAGATTCAACATTAAAAATTAGCTTGATGTAGGTTTCAATTGCTATAAGGCAAATGTGTTCTGTATATGCCAAGCAGTCATTGTAGGCTCTCCCAAAACAGTGGCAGGAGAAATTAAAAAAAAAATCCTAGTGGGTGGTCAGGGCCAGAGCAGATTCAATGATTTCAACTCTCCACTGAATCATTTCTTCCATATACTGGGGGTTGTTTCAGTTTCATATAGCAAATTAGATAAGACTATTAAACACGCTTGCAAACACTTTTTGCTGGCAAAACATTATCAAATAAAGTCAAATGCAACACATCATGTTACCTTGAACAATGGTTATTTCAGGTCTGACGATGGCTACTGTGATTGCTCTAGTACCCAGCATCTACCGTGTGGACTACTCTGCATTAGGTACATTGTTGGATAATGTAGTCATTAATGGATCACAAGAATGGGTTCAAGCTCTGCAAAAGAGTACGGGGACAGTTTTCATGGGACTATGGTGCATTGATGGATGGTAAGCTCTTAATATTTGTATTAAATTTCTGCTAACTTTAGATTATTTATTTATTTATTTTATTCATTTATTCATTCCACCACTAAGGAAAGTACCCAGAAAGTCAGCAAGACAAAACAAACCTCAGCTGGCTGCTTCCGATATCTGCAGGCTCGAACATGACAATAGAACTCCCCGAACTATGTAAACAAATGATTGAAAATGTTATAAACCAGCACCCACTCATTTGCCCCCCCCCACCTCCTCCCACTCCTCATTTGGAAGTAGGATGGGGCAGGCCACAGCTCTCAGGCTGCTATGCTGTCAAAATGATGACTGATGCAAGAACTCGACTTCTTTGGGGAGGGAGGGCATCAGGGAGTCACTGGGGTTCACCCAGAAATTGGTGTTTCATTACATTCAACACTTGTTTTCTGGGGGAGCCCTTTGTAGCTCCCTGAAGCCAACTACCCACAGAGAAGAAAGAAATGGTCACACACTGGGGAGGAAGGAGCACCGCAAGTAGCAAATCGAAGACAAGACCACCGGACAAGAAAGCTGACCCTAGGCCAAATAGGGGCGCAGATGCCCAGAAACACAGTCCAAGCACTGGGCCACCAACACCTAGGATAAGAAATTTAGATGATTGTCATGCCCCTTCAAGAAGACCTGGATAAAATAAGTATATGGAGCACCACTTGGCAAATGGAATTTGATGTTAATAAATGCCATGTTATGGAATGTGGAATAGGAGAACATAGACCTCACACAACCTATACATTATGTGAGAAATCTTTAAAGAATTCTGATAGATCTAAGGGTGGTTCTAGATAAAAAACTATCACCTGAGGACCACATAAAGAATATTGTGCGAGGAGCCTGTGCCCATATCTTAAGAAGCACATCAACAAACTGGAAAAGGTGCAAAGACATGCTACTAAGTGGCTCCCAGAACTGAAGGGCAAGAGCTACGAGGAGAGGTTAGAGGCATTAAATATGCCAAAACTAGAAGACAGAAGAAAAAGAGGTGATATGATCACTACGTACAAAATAGTAACAGAAATTGATAAAATCGACAGGAAAGATTTCCATCGACCTGGAACTTCAAGAACAAGAGGTCACAGATTTAAACTAGCTAAACACAGATGCCGAAGAAATATAAGAAAATTCACTTTTGCAAGTATAGTGGTAGACGGTTGGAACAAGTTAGGTGAGAAGGTGGTGGAGGCCAAGACAGTCAGAAGTTTCAAAGCGTTATATGACAAAGAGTGCTGGGAAGACAGGACACCACGAGCGTAGCTCTCATCCTGTAACTACACTTAGGTAATTACACTTAGGTGTAATCAGCCCGGGTTAGAGACACGAGGACTGCCGAGAATGGCAAACTTTTGAACCCCATTAGTGTGAGGAAATCAAATCAATCAAATAAACACTGTGGACAACCTAAAAAAGGAAAACCCCAAAACTAGGGACCCAGGAGACCTTAGCAATCTACAAAGCAGCCACCAAGGCAGAATTGGTGGCACAAAGGGCTTTACAGAAACAGTCACCTGAGAAGAGGTGAAGCACCCCCTAGCCATACCAACAAACCCCAAAGTTTTAAGGACCCTTCTGGAGCCCACCCGACAATCTCAGCCAGAAAAGAAGAGGCCAGCAGCAAGGAGTAAATGACCCAATTAGGCAAATGACCAAGAACTAGAGCTGGAGAAGAGCACCAAGCTTCGGAACAAGCAACTGGAAACAAGCTGAACAGAAGAGGCCAGGAAAATGGCGTGGAAAGAGAAACAAAGAAATGCGGGCCAAAGACCAAACCAGCCCAGGCAGTGCAATGCAGGCTGGAGGTGAACAACACCCAAAACATCCAGCAAAACAGAGCCGAGGAAGTATCAACCCCAAACGGGACTGTGCGAATTTTCGGTTCGTTCGGGACTTATTCCGTCTGAACTGCTGGATTCCTTGTCCCTCCTTTTGGATAACCACTCTGTCCCAGGTCCGGCTTCTATTGGAGCTGGGTTCGAGGATGGTTCTCTGGACCTCTGGGACTCTTACTGGTATGTCCCCATTCATCTGGGGTTCAGGGACTGGTTAGGTTTTGTGGTGGGGCAGCAAGCTTACCATTTTTGTTGCCTTCCCTTTGGGCTGAATCTGGCACCTCACATTTTCACGCGTCTTACCTGGGTCGTGATGGCTCGTCTGCATCTCCTACAGGTGTTCGGGTCTTGGCCTACCTCGACGACTGGTTGGTATGGGCTCCCAGCCAGTCCTCTTGTCTGCTCGCCAGGGGTTTGGGTTCCTGATGAACCCAAAGGACATTCCATTTGGTTCTGTCCCAGGTTCAGACTTGGCTGGGGCTTGTCTGGGATTCTCGGACTCCGTCCATGTCTTTCCCTCCTGCGGCTTTGCTCCAGCTGCAGTCCTGCCTTTGGCTGTTCCTGAGGGGGTCCAGGGTCACTCGGCAGTTGCTCGAGCAACTGTGCGAGAGTTTGAACTTCGCCGTGCTGGTTTACCTGCTTGGTCGAGTGTAACACTATAAATGTGTTAGTTGATATTCACAAACAACAGTCAGTCAAACAGTAGAATTTGAGAACTCCAGGTGTGCCGGTCCCTAGGAATTAAGGGGATCTCACCTTTTAGAATAATGACCACAGATTAACCAAGGGTCAGGTCAGGTCAGGTAACCTTGCCTTCCGGAAAGCTGATAATTGCAGACGGCTGGCTGGGGTGTGTCCTTCAGACACACTGCCGCCTAGGTTATAGGTAGAGAGCCTGAGGCTACCTTACTGGTGGGCGGGTTTAGTTCCAATATTTCCCATATATACTAAGAGAAATGTAGATTCGGGAGGATTCGACAGCAGACAGAGACTAGCGGTTCGAAGGTCGTGCTGGAAGTGAGCCCACAGCCGGTCCAAGCTGTGGTGGCTGGGTGGGGTACTCCTGGCTGTCTCGGAGCTCCCCCCCCCCTCTCTCTATTCAGTTTAGACACTTGGTGAGTTGAACATAAGGTGACGTATTTGTGTTTCCTCAAACTAGGTGATAGTAGGGACAGACAGCCGTATTGTTCTCAAATTCTTGTGTGATGACTCACCTTGTATTTTAATCTGGACATTATGAACCTTAAGTTCAATTGCCTGAATTATGAGATATATCATGTTAAATATGTACTTGATTAACTTACTTGTTTAAATGGGCTTTAGTTTTGTTCCCTGGAGCTTTGTGAGTTGAGGCGAGAGAGCCTTTGAGTTTACAGATTTTATGAGTACATGGTTAGAATTGGTGCATGAACTCATTGGGCAATTTTGTGATACAGACAAGTGCCATTCCTTGTCTTGTATGTACTTGGATGAATGACAATAGATGGTGGTAGTCTTTTTTTCTACTATTTACTTTTCTACTTCCACTTATCTACCCTTCTACCTCTGCTACTATCTTTTCCTACTCCCTCTCCTCTCCCACCGCCTCTCTTCCCCTGTCCTTTTCACCTGACGACCCTCCTTACTCCTTCCACCCACTCCTCCCTACCGCCCTCACCTCAAACCCTCACTAATTACTGTTTTATTCCTCTCTTTCCTTTCGTTTCTCTGATTCGTTCATGGCAGTGAACTGTTCTAGAGTTCTCTAGAGTCACGAGGAGCTGATCAAGCTTTGTGTTCGTGATACCTAGGTAATCAAATACCTAAGTCACAAGGTGTTGAATTAGAGAGGCTGCAGTAGGGACTCTTGGGGAGATCTAGACTGAGCTAACGGGGGGGGGGGGTGGAATAATGGACAACAGAGAGCTATTTCTCCCACCCCCTGTTAGGATAGTTAACTAGGGGAGGAATAATGGACTAAAGAGAGCTATTTCCCCCCCCGCGTTACACGGGTTTGGCTTCGGAGTCTGTTCTGGTTCCTTTGGGGCCATCCCTTTTGCTGCTCTCGCGATTGCTACGGGGGCCTTGCGTTGGTTGTTGCGTCTCCGGCTTCCTCTTCGGGTTTTGGAGGGCTCGGTGCCTTGGCGCCTTCCGGAACCCTCACCCGATGTGTTCACAGGCGCCTCGTCTTGAGGTTATCTTGAGATGATTTTGAGGCTTTAGTGTCCCCGCGACCCGGTCCTCGACCAGGCCTCCACCCCCAGGAAGCAGCCCGTGACAGCTGACTAACACCCAGGTACCTATTTACTGCTAGGTAACAGGGGCATAGGGTGAAAGAAACTCTGCCCACTGTTTCTCGCCGGTGCCCGGGATCGAACCCGGGACCACAGGATCACAGTCCAGGGTGCTGTCCGCTCGGCCGACCGGCTCCCTCTTGGGTCTCTTGGCTGGGACTTTGTAACTAGTGCTCACCAGGCCGGCTGGGGCAGTTGGCGCCATCGGGCTCACAGCACGGTGCGGGAGTTTGCAGGAGTGTGCATTTGGCAGTGAATCTGCTGTGGCAGATTCGGCTTGTTCGAGGCTGTATGATCCGGCTTCATTCGGACTGCGCTCCAGTGGTTCATTGTCTGAATTGAGGGTGGATCTCTTCTGCTGAGTTCTCGGGGTTCAGCTCTCCGTGCGGTTCACATCAGGGGCGTGTCCAATGTCCTAACGGACGGCCTGTCTCGGTTCATTCCCCTGTCCAGGGAATGGATGGTTGACGCCGACTCCTTCAGTTGGCTTTGCTGGATGTTCGGGCCTCCTGAGGTGAACCTCTTTGTGTTGGCATGGTGAAAGTGTCTCCCAATATATGTGGTGCCCAACTGCGAAGCCGTCGCGGTAGACACTTTTCAGCAGGACTGGTCAAGGTGGGGTTTACCTGTAATCTTACCCCCCAAAGTCCAGCTGTTGCTTCGGGCTCTAGCTCAGCTGGAGTCCTATCAGCAGAGGCTTCTCATTCTGGCCCAGCCTTGGTTTCAGGCACTGTTTGCTCGGTGTTCGAACCCTGGGCGTTTTCCATGGCTCTGCCTCTTTCAGCAGATCAGGCCGGTGAGGTACCTTGATGGTTTTAATCTACTCTTCCGCTCTTTGCTTCTGGTATTTCTGATGCATGTGTATCTCCACTTGTATGGTGTTCAGGTGGCTTCTCTCATGGTGTCCCAGCTGTGGTCTTCTTCTCGGCGACAGTATCAAGTCTCTTGGCGTTCTTTTCACCACTTCCTTTCTCCTTTGTAGATTGACTTCTGTTTCTGTTCATGTTTTGTCTTTCCTCTCTTGTTTTTTTGAGGACCGACATCTTTTGCTGAATACTGTTGCCTCTTATTGTGCAGCGCTTGTGGAGCCGCTCCAGCTTGCACTCGCGGTGGATGTCACTTCGGCTCCGTTCTGTAAGCTTTCTTGTGCATTTTTCTGCCTCTGGCCTGCTCATGCACCCCCTGAGCCGTCCTGGTCTTTAGAGTGGGTGCTATCATTTCTCTTTTTCTCTCTTCCCCTTAGTTTGTTGTGACCCCCTCGGTCCAAAATTGTTTTCGAAAGGCTTAGTTTTTGTTGGCTTTGGCCTCTCAGGGTCAGGTCGGTGGGCTCCATGCTCTCCTCTGGTGCAGGGGTTTCTGTTCTTTTGGTCCAGGTGGACATTTTGTTTGTTTGCAGCCATGTCTTTATTTTCTGGCGAAGGGGGGCTTCTGGAGATTTCCGTGGGTCATTGATGCTTGGTTGGTCAGGCCGGGGGTGCATCATATCTTGTGTCCGGTTGCGGCTTTACGCTGTTACTTGTGCGCCTCAGGTTCTGTGCCTGGGGACTTGCTTTGGGTTGACCCGGTTTCTCTTGCTCCCTGTTCTAGGGCTCGGGTCTCTCAGGTCATCTGCAGGGTTATCAAGTCTAGCAAGCCTTTGGTCTACCTTCGTGCCCATGATGTTCGGAAGTTTGCACTCTTATTGCTGTGTTTGGGAATATGTCTTGGGCTGACATTCGGGCGCAGGGATTTTGGAGGTCAAACTGGGGTCCAGGCCGCCCGTTATCTCATAAACGTTCTGGGCCCTCGGGAGTCTTGCATGGCCTTGGGCCTTCGGTTGCAGCCAGTTGTTCTGCCTTCATCTTTAGGCATACAGTGCTGCCATCCCCGGGTAAGTCCCTCTTTTACTTATGTTTGGGTAGATAGCTCTAGGGAGCCAATGAGGTTCTCCTCAGAAAACCAGTTTTGAATGTAATGAAGCTCCATTTTCTGGGTGAGCCCCGGGGGCTCCTTGGCATCCTCCCTCCCTCCCTCCAGTCGCCAGTTTTTGTTTCCGTTTGATCTGTCTCCAAACTGGCAGTCTAACAGTCGGCATGGTGTGGCGGAAGTGTACCCCCTCCCAGGGGGTGGGGGCGCAAACGAGCAGTGCGTCGGGTTGATGATGATTTGCTTGTTACCTTTTTTTTCTTTGGGGGAGTCCTTGGGTTCTGTTCGGTCTTGGGTTGCACTTAACTACCAACTGGGGTCTGTTTTGGGGTGCCTACCTTTCTAGGTGCCTACCTTGAGGTTACCTTGAGGTGATTCCGGGCTCAGCGACCCCGCAGCCCGGTCGTCGACCAGGCCTCCTCGTTGCTGGACTGGTCAACTAGGCTGTTGGACGCGGCTGCTCGCAGCCTGATGTATGAGTCACAGCATGGTTGATCAGGTATCCTTTGGAGATGTTTGTCAAGTTCTCTTTTGAACACTGTGAGGGGTCAGCCAGTTATACCCCTTATGTGAAGCGGAAGCGTGTTGAACAGTCTCGGGCCTCTGATGTTGATAGAGTTCTCTCTCAGAATACCTGTTGCACCTCTGCCCTTCAATGGGGGTATTCTGCACATCCTGCCATGCCTTCTGGTCTCATGTGCTGTTATTTCTGTGTGCAGGTTTGGGACCAGTCCTTCTACTATTTTCCATGTGTAAATTATTATGTATCTCTCCTGCCTTCACTCAAGAGAATACAGGTTTAGGCTCTTTAGTCGGTCCCAATAGTTTAGATGTTTTACTGAGTGGGTTCTAGCAGTAAAGGATCTTTGCACGCTCTCCAGGTCAGCAATTTCTCCATCTTTGAAAGGGGCTGTCATTGTGCAGCAGTATTCCACTCTAGAGAGCACTAGCGTCTTGAAAAGTATCATCATCGGTATAGCATCTCTAGTGTAAAAGGTTCTTGTTATCCAACCTGTCATTTTTCTTGCAGTTGTGACGGCTACTTTATTGTGTTCTTTAAATATAAGGTCTTCCGACATCAGTACACTCAAATCCTTTACATTGCTTTCCGTTCTATGTTATGATTTGACTGAGTTTTGTACAGTATGTGGTTTCCGTTTTTATATTTTCATTTTTTCCGTAGCGCATAAGCTGAAACTTATCTTCGTTAAACACCATGTTATTTTCTGTAGCCCATAGAAAGACCTGATTTACATCTGATTGGAGGTTTGCCGTGTCCTCTGTGTTGTCTACTTTCATAAAAATCCTAGTGTCATCTGCAAAGGATGATACAGTACTACAGTGGTACCTCGGAATATGAGTGTCCCTGAATCCGAGTTTTTTGGAATACGAACAGGATTTGCTCGGAAAATGTGCCTCGGAAGGCGAGGGTTACCTCAGAACACAAGTTTGTCAATACACATACAGGCCGAACTAGCGCGTGGTGGTACGGCGATCGTCGCCCCTCACCCCTCAGTTTACCAGTGCCTCGCGCCCAGTGACTATCCCACGTCAATTCTTCACCTGGATTTTCAGTGTTTTGTTGGATTTTTGGTCATTTGACCATAAAAGTTGTTATTATATATCTCACCATGGGTCCCAAGAAAGCCAGTGGTAAGGATCAAGGCAAGAAAGCCCATGTGAGGATGACAATAGAGGAGAAACATGAGATCTTTCGGAAGCATGAAAATGGTACACGGGTTATTGAACTGTGGGAAGAAATGCAAACTTTTATTGAAAAGACTTACCCAGAGAAAGCTGTAGTAGGCCATTGCCTTAATCTTTTCAATGGCAATGTGATACCTTACTACAGAGACAGCTTGCGAAGAAGGGAAAAACAAGCTTCCATGGACAGATTTGTTGAGAAAATCGAGCAGTGAGCCACAACCAGGACCTAGTGGTATGCAGGCAAAACGTGCCAGGGAATGCACACCAGAAAGGTCCTCACTGCCTGATGTTATAATGAAAGGGGACTCCCCTTCCAAACAGTAACACCTCTCCTCCTCCCCCCTCCTCACCATCTTCCATACGCCTACAGCATTCATCAACAAGGGTAAGTAATAACTTGAACATAGTTTCGTAGGTTTATTTAGATGAATTAGGTATAAAATTTAGTTTGAAGTGAGGTTTTTGGGGTAGTCAGGAACAGATTAATTCATTTCCCATTATTTCTTATGGGGAAATTAGCTTCGGAATACAAGTTTTCGGAATACGAGCTGTCTCCAGGAACGGATTAAACTCTTAAACCGTGGTACCACTGTATAGGTTGTGTCCTTGTCTATGTCCGATATGAGGATGAGAAAAAGTACTGGAGCAAGCACAGTACCCTGGGGGACTGAGCTCTTTACGGTTGATGGTCCGGTCTAATCCTGGTCTACAGCAGACATGAATATACTCTTCTCTCAAACAGTAGAATTTTCATAGGCCATTGCTCCCTTTGCCTCTCTGAGGGATCCAGGCTCTGTCTCGTAATTCCCGGTAAGCATAAGAACTACTTATAACTAAAGCCCCCGACTAATATAGCAAATATCAGTCTGATAGCTCCAGGAAGCCTCTGGGCCTCACCCAAAAAATTGTGTTTCATGACATTCAATGCTGGTTTTCTGTGGGGAGCCCCTACGGCTCCCTGGAGCTTATCGGGCTAATGTATGTTATGTTAGACCGGGACACTAGCTATGGAGTTCAGACCTACCAGGGACCAGCGCCAGAACCTGGCCCCTTCAGAGAGGTTTCAGTGAGCAATGGTCCTGGAAAACCCCATATGGTTGGGGGTTTTCCTTATCTGCCATCGACCGGGGTTAAGCACCCAGAAAGGTAGGCGTAACAAAACAAACCCCACATGGTAGAAAACTACAACAAACCGAACAGAGAGGTAGAAAAACTCCCTACAATCACAAGGAAAAACAATCAAACAATCACTTTACTGCCGTGCCAGTTGTCCGCGCAGCCCTCCCCTCCCCGGGAGGGGGAGGGGGGGCCCCGGACCTCACCGCGCTGGCTGCCGTCAGTTCGCAAGCTAGTGTTAACCGGGATACACACTTCTCTGGCCTCAAATTCCTTGGCGGTTTTTGCCTCGTGTGGCATTCTCTGCTGTTTTTGTGGTTTGCGGTGGCCAGGAGTACTTCATCAGTGCCGGGGCTGCATGCGTCTAGGGGCTCCCTTCCCTAGGCGCCCTGTGAGTACTGCCCTTGCACGTCAGGGTTATCTTCTCTGGGGCGTTCGGGAACCGCTCCCTTAGAGGTTCTTGCTGCTCAGCATTTGCCTCGCCCTTGGGGCCAGCTGGGGCTTGGGGCCCTTGTTTGGCCTTGGGTAGGGAGTGGTGTTGTGCTGGTTAGGGCGCCAAGGTGTTGCGCTGCCTGCCACCTACGCGGCGGCCGGTGCCTGTTTCCTCTGGGGACGGTGTACTTTTGCGGGGTTTTTCTTTTGTTTTGTTTTACTTTGCCTGGTGGAGGTTCTGCCTTGTGGGTCCATAGTTCCCCTGGTATTGTTTTGGTGGCCCTCTGCTAGGCCCCCGTGCTTGTACACGTCCCAGGTGTTTTCAGTATTAATCTTTACCCTTGTTTTTGGGTTTCTTCACCGGTTAGCAACACCTTGCCCGGGCTTCCCGTAGTTGCTAACCTACGTGCCCTGGAAACCCCTGTCGGGGCTCGGGGACCCATGGATGCGTCTCCCGAGTTCCAGCCTGCCTTGTGCGGGTTTGAAGGTTGCGGTGTGCCCTTGTCTCAGGGTGACTGTCACCTGTTTTGCCTCCGTCATGCTGCCTGTTGGGTCAATGACACCTTTGACCCAGAGTCTTGCGAGTCGTGTTCTCTGCTTGTGATCCAGTTTTACTCTGAAGATATTCCTATTAGGGTACAGGCAGCATCAGCATTGCATGTTAGGTTTAGGTTATTGCAACGCACTAGGTTAGTTTCCCACCTGGATGCCCCGAGGCTGCCCCGTTTTGGTTTTCGGGACCCTGACCTGGGGGCGTTGGTCGCTATGGCTCTGACTCCAGCCGCGCCCTCTGGTCCTTCCCCTGTGGTTCTTCCTGAGCCTCCCCCCGTGTCCGGCTCCGAAACGTCGGAAGGTTTCGGCATCGGCGCAGGGTTTCGTTGGTGGTGAGACTCGGGCTGCTTCGGGGGCTGCCCCATCCGGGTGGGGGACGGAGGCATTTGAGCCGATACCTCCTACCGAGGCTTCTGGGTCCCACCAGCAGACCCCCTTCTTGTCAGCCTTTCCCTTGGACTCTGCCTTTTCTTCAGGGGTGGAGGGTTTGGAGGACGGCTCCGCCCCGGGTCCCGATGTGGGGATCCTGGGGCTGGGGAGGAGTCGACCTGGGGGCCTTGGGCTCCTTGTGACCCTGCTTGGGTGCTTTTGCCTTCCCCGCGGGGCTTACTGTTGCAGGGGGAGGGGTTTTCTTACCCCCCTTCCCTGTATGAGTATGATTTGGGTTCGGCTCCTCCCCGGGTTCGGTTCCGGGTGCCTTTGGGTACTTCGGATCCGTCTTTTCAGGGGTTTGCTACTTCCCGTCTCTCCGCGAAGGTGGCTCGGGAAGCTCTTGCTGCATACCTCTGCCGAGACCCGATTATGCCTCCCCGATGGATCCGTCCTCGTTTGAGTTCGGTTCTTCTTCCCGTTTTTGGGTGCGTTTGGAGGTTCCGGAGTCTTCCTGGCTAGCAGACTGCCCTCTCTTTTCGTTGGGGCGTGGCATGGGTTCTGTCGGACCCGCACGCTTGATTGGCGAGAAACTGCTAGTTTTTCTGCAGGTTTACTTGGGGGGCGAGTTTGAGCACCTTAATGCGTGCTTATTCGCTCCCGTGCTTTCTCGGGATGTTGGTCTTTTCCAGCTTCATGTGCAGGTTCCTCAGCTTTCGGCTTCGTTGGTTGCGGAGGATTTGCGCTCCCGTGGGCATTTGGCTTCGGTCTTGCGTTTCTTTTCCCTTCTCGAGCTGTCTTCGGCTTGGCTTGAGGAGGATGGGGAGCGTTGAGTGAAGGGCCTTCGTCCGGGGCGCTGTCTTCGGCAGCTCGGGCTTCCGCTGCTCTGTTGAAGCTCTGCGCCCATCCTGAAGGAAGCGGTGTCTCTGTTCTTTGCTTCTCGCCTCGCGTGCCGTCAGGCTGTGCTCGCCCTCTCTTTGGTTTCCGCTTGGGCCCTGGCTCTTAGGTTTTCGTCTCCGCTTTGTCCGTTGCTGTTTGCAGAGTCTGCGGTCTCTCAGTTTCTGCACGCGGCTTCGTCTAGTTGTCGCCCTATGGCGGACTTGTTGCTTCTCCGGAGCGGTACTTCTCGTCGGTCTCGGAGAGGTCGTGCCAGGGTTCCGGGTCCGCTGGTCGGGGTAGGCCATTGGTGCCAGTTTCTGAGTCGTCGTTCCCTTCGGGGCCAGCGTCGTCTGGTCGGCGCGGTGATCGCTCTGTTCGACGGTTGGGTTCTCGTAAGGGGCGTCGGCCCTTTCGCGTTTGCCCCGTTGACGGGGCGATGGGGGGAGGCTCGCTCTGTTTGCCCACGCTTGGTCCCACGATTTGTGGGCCTTTCGGTCGTCCATCCGGCCTGCGGTGGCGTTGGGCGACTCGTCCTCCTTTGGGGGGTTCGGGGTTAACAGGGCAGGTTTCTTCCCCTGCGCTTCGTCAAGTCGTCTTGGGTGGGTGCGCTTGCGCGTGGTCGAAACGACTACGTCCCTCAGATGGGTTTCCCGTCTGTTTCCAGTGCCGAAACGAGACTGTGCGGATCTGAGGTTCATTACTGACTTGTCCCCCTGAACCCCTGGATTCCTTGCCCCTCCTTTCGGATGACTACTCTGTCTAAGGTCCGGCTTCTGTTGGAGCCGGTGCTTGGATGGTTCCCTGGACCTCAAGGACGCGTATTGGCACGTTCCTATTCATC
>WNGS01164858.1:51642647-51662008 GCA_020271785.1 Procambarus virginalis
ATCCCCAGGAAGCAGTCTGTAACAGCTATCTAACTCCCAGATACCTATTTATGCTAGGTAACAGGGGCATCAGGGTAAAAGAAACTGTCCATTTGTCTCTGCCAATGCAGGGAATCGAACCCGGACCCACAGGATTACGAGTCCCGCGCACTGTCCACTCAGCTACCAGATCCCTGTTGTGTATGGAGGTAAGTGTTGAAAAGTCTTGGGCCTTTTCAACAGTCCAAAACTCTGTGTTTTCATACCACTGAGTCCCTAAGCACCAATCGGGGCAGCTCTGGGGGCATCCTACTGGGAAACCCCAAGCATAAAAAACCTGAACCTCAACACAAGGGTTTGTAATGTTCTGAGACAATTCCCACACGTTTGTGGGTAAAAGTTGTCCATGACCCAGCAGGTAGCATGAAAGGCTACCTGCTACTAGGTAAGTAATTATCAAAAGAAGGCACCAAGCCGGGGAAACTTGTAGCACCATCAGAAGTGCCAGATATTCAAAAGGCACTAAATATTACTGAGGATGCCAATACGAGAGCAAAAATGCACAAGGCAGATATCAAAGGTATCTGATACACCAAGGATTCTATGGAGGGACAAGTTACCGCGAGAGAGAGTCAAAAAGCAAGACACGCACGTCCTGGAAGTCGGGACATTCAACAAGGATATGCATGACCGTAAGAGGGACAGTAAGGGTAGGGCGACGTTCCATTAAGTGCTCGTGACTTAGCCCTTAAGCTGCTAAGGGGTCCTGAGAAGATTTACACCCCTGTGCGCAAGAAAAAATTCAAATTTTTTTTTTGTCTTCTAAAAATGTTAATTTGTGTTCCCTGAGCACAGGAAAAATAAATAAAAATCTATTGTACTTACCAATGACCTAATTGAGCCGACAAGTTCACCAATGACGTCACTAATAAAGAGCGCTCAAGGGTGCTGCGTCAGGGAGCCATTGCATGCGGTGGCTCAAGAGGCCCGAGTTAGCACGAATTTATTTCCGCGGCATTATTTACAGTATCTATGGCACATTTTTCAACAAATTTTTTCACTAGTATTGTTCCAATTATTGTCACCTGACGTTATATTATAATATAACTGGTATAAATTCGCTACGCGCTCACATATTATTGTCACAAGTATGCGCACCAAAATGTATATTTACAGGTAATATACAATGTATTTGTTTTTTCAATATATACACTAAAATTCACTTGATATGTACATGTATTTACAAAGTATTAGATATTTAGTAGTCCTGGAGACTGACACTGCTAAACAGTCGACTTGGCACAGAGGGACTGCACACGCTTCGCACCATATTAACACCAATTTACGTTTCTGCAGCCTCATTTTTGTGCTGTAACACACAACGCACCGATGCTGGCCTGCTGCACACAATCCAGTTGGTGGTAATTTCTTGATTTGGTGTACCAGAAAAGCCTTCCTGTAAGCGAGCCTGGGTGCAGGAGCATGGTCCAATATTGGGTCCCGAATGGGTCTTTGTATGCCAGAGGTGTCTTTGCCAAGCTTACCTAGTATTGTTTCACAACTTGAAACTAAACAAACGGAAATATGGTTTTCTACCGGTTTTCACAAGATACGTGTTGTAACTGTTCAGCATTGTTACATCAGTAAGATGGAAAATCATCATCTTGGTCCACTTCACTGTTTTTCGTACACACACTACAGCACCCACCATCATGTCACATTTATTGACTAAACACATGTTGATGTTGTAGTCCATCACACAATCTGGTTTATATATTACAGTATTTGTTTTGTTGTAGTCCATCACCCAATCTGGCTTATATATTATTTGTTTTGTTGTTCTGTTCACCTTGCCACTGTCCATCATTGTACCAGGGTGAATGGTGGTCAACATGTTCACTTCACGTCTGTCTTTCCACCAGACTGAATGCATTGCACCACATTTTCTTACCTCGCAATCACTTACTTGCATAGCAATGTCAAACACATGCATTTCCTTTTGTTTTGGCTTTACTGTGCCACTCCTTGAGCACTTTTCTTCTCACTCCCGCTCCATTTCTGTCTTCACCGATGGGTCCAAGTCTGCAGACGGTGTTGGCTACTCTGTTGTTTTTCCTGATCGCACTTATATATGTCGCTTACCTCCGGAGACTAGCATCTTTACAGCGGAGCTATATGCTATTCTCTATGCTCTTCGTCTCCTGCTTTCTCGTTGTCGGTCTTCTTTTGTGGTTGTTGTTGACTCTCGTAGTGCCCTCATGGCTCTCGGGTCCTTTAATCCAGTTCATCCAGTAGTTGTTGAGATCCAGCATTGGCTGTTTCTTGTTCACAGTAAATTTAAGTCTGTTGAGTTTTGTTGGGTTCCCAGCCATATTGGTGTGTCTTTAAATGAGCGTGCGGATGCTGCCGCCAAGGAAGCTGTCCGCTCTTGTCCCATCTCTCGTAAAGGTATTCCTTATTCCGACTTTTACCCGGTTATCCATTCCTCCATCCTTACCCGTTGGCAGGCTTCTTGGTCGTCTGTTACTGGTAACAAACTCCGTACTCTTAAATGTTGTGTTTCCTCGTGGCCATCCTCCTACCACTGTAACCGGCGGTGGGAAACTGCTCTGGCGAGGTTGCGTATTGGCCATATTCGCTTAACCCATGGTCACTTGATGGAGCGCTGCCCTGCTCCTTATTGTCCTAATTGCATTGTCCCTCTTACGGTCGTGCATGTCTTCCTTGAATGTCCTGACTTCCGGGATGAGCGTATGTCTTACTTTCCGACCGCCCCTCGTGGTCACTTGTCCCTCAATAGAATTCTTGGCAACTCGGATACTTTTGATATCGTTCGCCTTATGCGTTTTTGTTCTCGTATTGGCATCCTTGGTGATATTTAGCGCCCTCTGATTATTCCGCACATTTGATGGTGCTACATAGCCTTCCCGGTTTGGTGCCTTCTTTTGATAATTACTTACTTACTTTACTGTGCCACACACTCCAGTTCTATTATCAAGCAAGAACCTGGTTAGCAAGGGACTGGTATAATAGATATGTGTACAATATGTGGCCCTTGTTCAGATATGGTGCAAGCAGTGCCTTCACCACACTACCTGAGAAGCCATGTTGGTCATTAGCAGGAATGTCTACATATGTAGCCGAATACAGTATCATGTGTAACACCATTCCCGAATCACAGTCACAGAGCACAAAGAATTTCAATCCAAATCGATGGCGTTTTGAGGGAATATACTGAAGGCAGCACGTCATTTGAAAAGCACAAGGGATTCATCAATAACCAGCTTCCGAGCTGGTATATAGTAATCTCTGAACTTCCCAATCAGGTCATTTAGCACATGCCTCACCCTCCAAAGCCTATCATCCTGTCTCTTGTCTGCAGTATTTGCAAAATGAAGACACCGTAGGAGTATCAGAAATCGGTCTCGGGACATATATTTCACGAACAATGATGTTGGAACAGTGTTGTCTTTGCTCCAATAATGGGATATTACCTGTTTCACCAACACACATATGGTGAAAAACATACAGTTCACCTACAGTCGTCTCTCTTCAACGCTGTAATTGTGAACATTCTGATGCATCCTCACCTTCAATGAGATCAGCCGCAAGTCTGTTCGTTTCGTGAACGGCTCATCAAAATACGTAGTGAAGTCCATTTCACTCATTTTGTCACCTGTATCAAGGAAAAGACCTGTAATTCCCACATCTCTATTGTAAAAGGTGGGAATTTGTCAAACAAAATCTTCCCCATCACTCCACACAAATAAACCTGCTGTCATCCCATAGCCAACAGCTGCACTACGGCAAGGAATCTGTGGACCAGGAGCTGAAGCAGGTCTAGCAACAATAGGGGCAGGAAGGGACGATAAGGGAAAAGGATTGGAAGATGAGGGGATTTGTTCCTCATTGTCGCCATTTTGTTCCATGTAGCGGTGCTTAGCTGGGCGGGCAGCTGATGTGACGAAACTTCGACTGGCACTAGCAGGCGTAGCAAAACTATTCTCCGATTCTAAATCACTAAAACCAGAGAATGATTCACCTGCTTCAGACTCGTCGATCATATCATCATAATCTGGCAATGGAACACATGAACTATGTGCTTGGGCACGAAGTAGTGTCGAGTGGTGTCGAGTAGTAGTGGGTGACACTCGTGGCATCCTCACCCTCATGGAACCAATGTGTTCACTCTCACTGTCCATTGTTTCAATATCCACAGGCTGTATATAGTCCTCATCTATATCTGAGTTGTCAATATCAGATTAATCAACGTCTTTGAACAATTCATTAGTAATTTCGTCTTTGGTCAATGACTGTGGTGCGCTGAGCAAGATCGGATGCTTGGTCGTGATGCGCTCACCATGGTGTCAGCCAGTATCTAAGGCCTGGGAGACAAAGGAGGCCTGCACTAGATTTTTTTCAAGATGGCGTCTGTTTACAATCGCCCTTGGCTACGATATGGGTGACCCCTTTACACCGCAAGACATTTGAATCGTGCCTGGCACCCTAAGACATATATATATACGCCATGCACACAGTGGGACATATTACGCATGGCGTATATATATACGCCATGCACAGTTTAAAGGTTAAACGTGCCTGACTAATACCTAACCTCGCCAGAGCCGTTTCCCACCGCAGGTTACAGTGGTAGGAGCAAAGCCATGGGGACACGCTACCCTTAAGAGCACACAGTTTGTTACCAGTAACAGAAGACCAATAATCTCCTAATGGGCACAGATTGAGAAATGAATGAATAGGTAGAAGTTGGAATAAGGAATACCTTTGTAGGAAAGAGAACGTGTGGATAGCCTCCTTGGTGCAACTTCTGCATGCTTACTTAACCCTTAGACCGCGCATATTTCTGCGAATATAGGGGGTATAGTAGCGAAAAATATAAAAATATTCAAATTATGTAAAAATAACTGTAAATTTGTTAAACAAATCTCCAACTTATTGGCTTCAGTGTCGTGAAACTTTCATCAAAATATTTTCAGAAATTGATTTTAGACAAATTTTTGAAAAATAAGAACATTTTATTGATATGGAGAACAGCTTTTAATAACTGGAACTGAGGGATAATGCAGTAATAAAGAGATGCAAACACCTGTCCGACGCTCAAAGAAGAACAATAGTAGTAAGACGTGTCCATAAAGTGAATATGCAGCTGGTGCCTTTATATCATTGCTGAATAATACAAAATAACACAAACAATAATGCTATGTTAATATGCTCTATTTGTTATATATCATATAAATACATTATCCAATGCTAATATATGTTACTTTCATCAATGTCCCAAAAATATTTTTTTCAGGGGAATTTTTTTTTTTAATTTTAAGTTTTTTCTCCTTTGTTTATTTTCTGATTTTGTTTTAACCTTTACATCCTGGAGAATGCATACATTTCCAAACCTATGTGAAGATAGAATGAAATTGGTCAACAAATAAATCGGTCACAACTCGCAAAACTTGGAACTTAATTTTTTTTTGCTGTTTTTTCTCCGATTTCAAACTACTGTATATTTTCTTTGTCTCTTTAGGTTTTTTGATGTTTAGGGACCATATTAGGGCTTTTTCACTTATATAAAATATACCCTAAATATATCCCCTAAATCATTATAATTATCCCTATATTTTGTGTTTTTTTGTGGTTATTTTTTCTTGACTTCATTTCAACACACATTGACCTACAACTTTCACATATTCGAGTACAAGTGCCAAACAATGTTTGTTAAAACATACAATTAAATTAATGAATTAAAACTACCTTTATTCATTGTTGATAACTTCAACTTCAATTATCTCTGAATCTAGAGTTTTAACTTTAGTGGCTTCTAAAATTCCAGTTATTAACCAATTATCACTATTTGACATATTGTGTGCTCTGCTGTCTGTTCTACAATCCCATGAAAATGGATTATAAATCATAAATTTATACATTTGGAGTTATAATTTTTTTTTGCTCTAAATTTTCTGCATACTGTATTTCAAAATGCTCTATTTATGATTTTTTTTACAGTAAACTTTTTTACAGTAAACTATACTGAAAACCTATATTCTAATTTGATGGAAATGGAGATCATATGCTATTCTGA
This sequence comes from Procambarus virginalis, assembly GCA_020271785.1. Lineage (NCBI taxonomy): Eukaryota > Metazoa > Arthropoda > Malacostraca > Decapoda > Cambaridae > Procambarus > Procambarus virginalis. Next base: position 51,648,724 of record WNGS01164858.1, read on the forward strand.
GAGAATAATAAAATTAAATGAACAATTAATAATAGTTCATATTTTTTATCCCAAATTGAAAATCTGAACTTTTCATTATTCATTTTTAAAATTAATTTTGATTCTCTTGTTTTTCAAGTTACTCTGTGATCATACGCTCCAACAAAGTTGGAGCATTTGCCTAGTTGATTATGCAAAAAAAATGGAAAGTGTTTGTGCAAGTTTTAAAAACTTATGTTGAATTATTTTTTGTCAAATCATACATGTATGTATTGCGCAGTCTAAGGGTTAAGGAACGCCAATATGGCTGGGAACCCAGCAAAACTAGTCTTAAATCTGGAGAAAGAAACAGCCACTGTTGAATTTTGACCACCACAGGATGGACTGGATTAAAGGACTCCAGTCATGAGGGCATTGCGAGAGTCAACTACAAAGTAAAATTGACCGAGAAAGCAGTTGATGAAGAGCATACAAAATTGCATAAAGTTCTAACGTGAAGATGCTAGTCTCCAGGGGCAGGCGACACACAGGTGTGGTCAGGTAACCTCAAGATGCTGCGACTTTTACTCGAAAACAGGTCATTCTTCGTCCCCCTTTGTAACACTATAGTAATCCTCTTTTTGTATAACGAGTCTGTTGTAATTTTAGGGTTCTCAGCTCTGGTGCCATTCAATCATCCTTTACCCTTAGCCTATATGCTAAGACACTAGGGAGCCGGTCGGCCGAGCGCTAGGGAGCCGGTCGGCCGAGCGGACAGCACGCTGGACTTGTGATCCTGTGGTCCTGGGTTCGATCCCAGGTGCCGGCGAGAAACATTGGGCAGAGTTTCTTTCACCCTATGCCCCTGTTACCTAGCAGTAAAATAGGTACCTGGGTGTTAGTCAGCTGTCACGGGCTGCTTCCAGGGGGTGGAGGCCTGGTTGAGGACCGGGCCGCGGGGACACTAAAAAGCCCCAAAATCACCTCAAGATAACCTCTACAGCAGCAGGTAAGATCATCAACATAGAGAGCTGAGAAAATTCCTGAGGGAAGGGAGGCAAGAAGACCATTGAGGGCAACCTGGAAGAAGAGTAGTGCTCAGAACATTACCTTGGGGTATACTTTGGTATTGCCAAAAAGAGGCAGAGTGAGTGGTACCAAGCCTCACTCTGAAAGAACGACTAGAGAGGAAGCTTTGAGGAAGTGAGGGAGATTGCCACAAAGGCCAAAAAAACGGAGTTGGGACAGAATATGGTATCTCCAGGTGGTGTCATACACCTTTTCCCAGGTCAAAAAGGACAGCAACAACAGAGGTATTTGCAGCAAAGGTGGTATGAATATAGACCCCCAAGTTCACTAAGACGACATTCATGCTGTGACATTTGCGAAAGCCAAATTGAGAAGGGGAGTGGTGGTGATAGTGTTCCAAGAACCACATCAGATGGACATTGACCATACACTCAAAAAGTCTGCAGATGCAACTCATTAGACCAGTGGGGTGGGAATCTTTAGGGGACGTCCCAAGAGAACCTGGTTTCCAAATAAGAACCTCCTCCTCCTCGAGCCAGTCCTTGGGGACTGAAGATAACTCCCAGATACGGTTATAAATATTCAGTAAATGCTGAAATGCTCATGGAGGGAGACGGCGTAGCATCTTATAATGAATATCATCTTAGCCCACTGCCGTAGAACTGCAGAGGTTAGGGGCAGACTGGAGATCTGGGAGAGAGAGGGTCATTATAGGGGAGCTGGAGATGTGTGCTAAAATCTAAGATTCAAGAGGAGGCTTACGAGAAAAGAGGGACGAAGATGTGAACTGGAGCTAACAGCTGAAAAGTGCAGACCCAGTTTGGAATTAACAAACACCGGACCACAACAAAATCACAGAGGTGAAGGACTAGCGTGACATCTGGAACAAACTTACCCGCTATCTTATGGATGTTCATCCAGATTCTGGGGAAGAGGAGTGTCAGTTGTAATGGTGGAGACATAAGATTTCCAACTCTCACACTGAGCCGTACGGATGACCCTACGGGCTACCGCACTCGCCTTCTAAAACAAAATAAAATAATCAAGCACCTGTCGGCATTGATGTTTCTTCCAGGCTGCATGCTTAAAGTGGGCAGCCCGAGCACTGTCTGAATTCCACCACCTCAGGCGTCAGAGCAGAGGGCATCATTGAATACAGTGTCATGAAAATGGAGGGCTCAGGGTTGAGGCAGATTCAGAGAGGTTGGAAAGAGGAGGGTGGAGAGATTCCAGTCAGCCTTGACAAACTGCCACCTAGGGAAGGAGAGGAAAGGGTGAAAAAGAGAAGGTGACAATGATGGGGAAATGGTCACTGCTATGTAGGTCAAGAACCTGCCATGTGAAGTCTAAATAGAGAAAGAAAGATCAAGACAGGAAAGGGTGCGAGTGTGGGAGTCAATATGAGTGGGTTCACCAAAGTTCAGAAGAAAGAATAAGAGAGGACAAAGGCAGCCCTAGGTGTTTATCAGAATATTGCCCCAGAGAGTATGCCAGTAGTTAAAATCACCCAAAAGGAACACAGGCTCAAGTAAGGAGTCCAACAGGTGTTTAAAAGCAAGAAGAGAAAGCGGGACATTTGGGGGGAGATAAATGGAACAGACTATATACCATTTACTCGCAAAGATATGGGCCGCAGAACACTGAATGTGCGATTAATAAAAGTAGGGGGGACGAAGGGAATATCATTACAGATCAAGAGAGCAGTAGTTATGGGCCCCTGTAAAAACTGGAGGTGGGGAGTGAAAGGAATAAATGCATTAGTGACCAGGACGAGTGCCAAGCATCGGCTCCTGAAAACAGACACAAAAGGGGTAAAAACTGCATGATCAAAAGTTGGAGTTCATAGAAGTTGGCATAAAATCCACAAATATTCTATTGAACAGACATTATCAAAAAAAAGAGAGAGAAACAGAAATAACGAGGAGAGACAAAAGTAAAGATCGAACACAGTATACTTAAAAAGATCAAGGTACAGGGACCACCTTATTTTCTCTCTGGTGTCACCAACTTATCCTGGAGTTTTCACCTAATCAGGTAGCCTATCATTAGCAAAAAAAAAAAATTCCTCTACTCTTTAGCACTACTAACACCAGAGCACCAGTGGAGCACACACTGGAGAGTTACCTGGTATTGAACCAAAATATGGAGAAGGGGCTTAACGCCAGCCAAATGGGGATTTGGCTCAGACCTGGCCCACGTCATGTGTTCACACCCTGACTGAGCAACAATGACTTGCCCTCTCTTTCCTTGTCATAGGGTGACCTTCTGGTCTCCCTTTGTTTTCTGTATGCTGTCGTCTAGCTTGCAATTATTTCTCTCTCTCTTGGAAACCTTCACAAGGACAAGTGCAAACAGAGTTGTCTAACAGACAAACATTTATTACAAACAATATGAGAATACAAATAATAAAATATTACCAGGTAATGGTTCCACAAAATTGCACTACATTTTTATATGATGTGTACTCAATTTAATTGTCTCTGCTAGGCTGCTGCTTGTTCCTTTTTAACAACACAAGGTTCATCAGTCACCTCACCGTCTGGGCTAGGCTTTGTACATGTAGATTAATACATCCATAAAATATCAACGCTCTTACCTTTCATTGCATCAGGCATACTACATGAATCCATCCACCTCTCAAACATATATCGACACCCACTCAACCCTCTCTATTTTGTCTTGAAGGTCAGCTTCTTTTGTTGACCCACAAGTCTCCTCCTCGATGGCTAATCTTCTTGTATATCAATACTGGGACCATCCATCAGTGGGTCCTCAAATAGATATACAGGTACTACTACTATTGCAGCACCATATATTGCTGCTACCTCATCCAAGGATGAACTGCGTCCACTATACATGAACCTGTAAATTCATTACCACAAAATAACAAAATCTCCCATCAAAACACAAATATATTTTAACGCACTTATTACATAAAATTCCCTCGCCTGTTTGTACCGCGGGGTTACTCCCTCATCATTGGGCGAGTCCACACCAGAATTATCTGTCCACCAGGGGGCTCTCCCAATTCTCTCCCACTCCCCCCACCCCCATCAATCACTGATCCCAGCCACATGAACACACATTTCCCCTGCCTTCATAATGTCAATTTACTTTACACTTGTTATATCTCTTTATTTCCACAAACATTCTAATATACATTCCTAAACATCATACATTTTAACAGGTTCTAACCGCAAAAATATTGGAGCAACGACGTTCAAACTTGGCGCTCTGTCAAGTCACACACAAAACTTCTAATTGATTGCCACTAATTGGCTCCTTTCAATCTTGACTTTAATGTGACGGGTCATGACACAGGCGCCAATCCAATACACCTGCCCAAACGATCCTCTTGAAGGATTCACACACTTTGGCTCCTCGGGGCACGACCACCCATCTGGCTTCAGGTTGCCCCTTTTCACACTCACTATTTAAGAGACATGTCACTATTTGTCCTCCCACAGCTTTCTCACATGTTACTCACGAAGATTCTCACAGATTCTTCTCCACAAACCATAAATATCCTTCTCCCCCTGAAATGATGACGTGCCTTCGTCTCTTCAGACCCTCACACCACAAGTGACATCTTGAGACCTTTGCACATGACATGCTCCCACCATGACAATTTTTGCACATGGCACATCGCATACTGTTGACATCTCGCCTCAAAGTTTTCCTAAAGATGCTCATCCGCACTGAACTCCTCAGTCACATTTAATGACGGTTGCTTGCACTAATTCATTTCCCAGAATCCTCTATATGGTCAGGTGGGGAATAACTGTGTGGGGGGGTGGCCTTACATCATGAGACTACATGGGGGTTCATAACACAGGGTCAGTGAAATCTGGGTTATGGGACATAGGAAAATCTAGCAAGATGATGATGGGAGCGGTAGGATGGACCAGAGACAGACTGACAGAGTCTGGAGTGGGAGAAGGCATCAGAGAAGGGTGGTCAAGGAATCGGGGAGAGGAAGGACAGAAACAGGGGAGTGTACTTAATCAGGGCAGCATCCGAGAGAGAATCAAGGACCAAGGGAAGCTGGAACAGGCAACTGCCAATGAAATGGTAGGGGATAAAAGGATAGAGTCAGAGTCAGAAGGTGAGAGATATAGCAATGCCTTCTTACCTGCAATGCCTTGCCTTCCTACCTTTTTCTTTTTTGAGCCGGTCAGCCGAGTGGACAGCACGCGGGACTTGTGATCCTGTGGTCCTGGGTTCGATACCAGGCGCCAGCGAGAAACAATGGGCAGAGTTTCTTTCACCCTATGCCCCTGTTACCTAGCAGTAAAATAGGTACCTGGGTGTTAGTCAGCTGTCACGGGCTGCTTCCTGGGGGTGGAGGCCTGGTCGAGGACCGGGCCGCAGGGACACTAAAAGCCCCGAAATCATCTCAAGAGATACCTGCCAGGAAGGAAGGAGAGGAGCCAGGTTTGCCTTTATGTCGTAGGAAAGAGAGGCACACCAGCAGCAATGTACTGGATGACAGCATCCACAGTTTCAACAGGAGAGGGAGAATGGGAGCAGTTAACATGAAGATTGCTGAGAGGAGGATGGACAAAAAACCATGAGGAAGACCCTCAGGACCAGAATGCAATGGAGGAGTTGGTGGGGTACAAGGCCTGGAAATGGTTGCAGAACTAAGAAAGCAGGAGAGGGTGAGAATAAGGGGAATGCAACACTGATTTCCCCGGCATAAGACATGTCAGAGAAAGAGGGAAGACGGCAAACCTGGCGTCTTGCCTTAGGAAAACATAGATGATCGCGATGTTTCAAACTGAAGATGGCTTCCTCAAATTTGTAGTGCACACATGGGCTGGAGAAGGCAGGGTGGGCATTACCTCAGTTGATACAGGGAGCTTGGGGAGAAGAGCACTCCATCTTAGAATGACCTGAGTCTCCACACAAGGGACATAGACACCTCACTTTGCGCTTGAAGGAACCATGCCCAGATCTCCAGCACCTTTTGCAGAGGTGAGGAAAGGGAATGTACTCCTGAATAAAGCATCTGGTACCTGCAAGAATTACAGAAGATGGAGGGACCTACTATCAAAAGTGATTTTTAGCTACGCAAAGAGGCTGACAACGACAGCGACTGCGAGGGGGTCAAGTGAACGTATCAATCTGGGGGACAGAATGGCCTTTAGCCTCAAGGATACTACCCCACCCCTCATCAAAGATTGCCATGATTTAATATCATCATGGCAGTCTTTCAGTTCCCTATCACCAGTCACAACATGGTGCAGAAGAGTAACTGTGCCAATGCAGGACAACGAAGCAAAACGGTCAGTCGCTTCTTGAGAAGGGGCTGCAATGACACGTATACCAGTACGGGTGGGATTAAAAGTGACAAAGGTATCCACCAAATCAACTAGGTGTTTATGGATGAATAAATCATCAGGATGTGTATGGTTAACATAACAGAGATCAAAATACTTAGTTCACTTAGCAGGACCAAACAAATCCTGGAATGTAGTAGATTGGGTAGGAATCATGTGCATGCGAGTGCAGAGGTGATGGCTCAAGCATCCGCAATAAGAGGGGGGGGGGGAGTAAAAGGCACAGTTGTCACAATGTGAGATGGAGCCACTCCAGTTGATGAGGTGGTCACCACTGAGGGCTCAACCCTGCCACAGAGGTGGGACAGGAGCAGTGTGTGTCAGTCAGGAAAGTCAGAGAAGCAGTTTGGTCTGGGCCCAATGTAGCCTGGGCTACAGAGCCCGGCCTTCCATCACAGACCGACAGTGGTTGCTACTTTCAGTGTCCTGTACATCCTGGTGGAAGCGTATGTTTTGCTCCTCCAAGTATGTTCCCCATGTTCTGCTTGAATTTATCAAGACAAGCATGATGGATATAGACTGAGGGACATCCTGCAGCCTATTTTGCTGCAGTTCACCAGGGTCTCGATCAGCTCCAAATGGTTTTTGGCCTTGTGATTGCCTGGGAAGCCCTGAACCATTGCTACAAAGTTATTCCAAGCCACTTTCTCCTTCATAGTGAGCGGCTTAGGAATTACTTGCTCTCCAGGATCTTCTTTATCTGTGGTCTGATGACAATACTGGTTTTGGCCTTTGCATTAAATCATTTAGGGAATAAATCTTGAAGGTACTTGAAGGCTGCCAACTCCTTATCTAGAGCTGTGACAAATTATTTCATAAGATCTAATCTGATGTATAGTAGTCACATCAGTACCTTCTGTAAGTCCACCAGCGGCTTTCACTTGACATTGTTCTTCTCCACAGAGAACTCGGACCACTATGACCAGTCCCATCTGTGGTAGTGCGCCTTTGTGTCCCTGCAGTACCAAAGGCAAAGGTAACAGGGAAACTTTGTAAAACCACTTTGGAGACCCATCAGGAATGGCATTGTTTTGAAGTCCCTAATGACCTCCCAGCCATACTCCTCATACTTCAAGGCATCCAGCAAGGTCTTCATGCTATTGTAATCCTCTGTGAGGTACACTGAGTAAGTCGGGGAAAGAGATGGGTATTTGTTCCCAGTATGGACTTACTTTAAGAATATTTACTTTAAGAATATTTACTTTAAGAACATTACTCTGGAATAATCTGGAAAAAGGTAAATTATAGAATACCACTGTCCTGGTCACAAAAGCTAAGTCTGTGGGGAAATAATAGCCATTTTCCATACTTTGGAGGCATAGGCAATCAAGTAATAACATTAATCAAGAGTAAAATATTAGCGATGCATAATTTATTTTAATCGTTTTGATCATATTCAGTAACATAATAAAACAATAATTTGTATTAAAATATACAGAACAATAGGGTATATTGGCTGAATTGGTTACATAAAATGCATATGAAATAAAGCAATTGCTAAGCAAAACATTTCGGACATGTCTACAAGAATGACGGCTTCCAAAACAACACACACACACATACTGTGTGTTATACAGTGGAGTTCTAGTGACAAAGTAACTGGGACAGGACCCATTATGGTTAACATGAACTTCTCAAGAATCTGGAATTCTTTGTTTCTTGCTATTATTTAGCCACATGCAAGCTTTTGTTAGCTTAAACAACAGAACATGTAATTTGCACATTTTTATACCAAAATCATAAACCACTTATTCCAAGTGGAATATTCCACATTTTGAATAGCTATTTGATTTAATATTTTTTCATTATTTGAGACAATTACAATCTCAAAACCCTAAAATATTTGAATATTTGTACCAAAAATTATTTAAATTTGGACTATCCAAATTTGTTATAAATACACAAATTTTAAGTCCAAATTTAAATAATTTTTGGTACAAATATTCAAATATTGATAGGGTTTTTTGAGATTGTAATTTGTCTCAAATAATGAAAAATATATTAAATCAAATAGCTATTCAAAATGTGGAATATTCCACGGGAATAAGTGGTTTATGATTTTGGTATAAAAATGTGCAAATTAATGTTCTGTTGTTTAAGCTAAACAAAAAGCTTGCATGTGGCTAAATAATAGCAAGAAACAAAGAATTCCAGATTCTTGAGAAGTTCATGTTAACCAAATGGGTCCTGTCCAGTTACTTTGTCACTAGAACTCCACTGTATAACACACAGTANGGCAAGGAAGTGAATGAGATGTATGTCATTTTTGTGAAATTTATGATAAAGGCAAAAAAATTTATACCAAAACAGAGAAGCAGAACTAGGAAACAGGATTGGTTCACAGAAGTGCGAGAGGGCCAGAGACCAAAAGACACAAAAATGGAATCAATACAGGAAGAGGCCAAACCCCCAATCATACCAGCGATACAAAGATGCGAGAAACAACTACACGGCAGTGAGGAGAGAGGCAGAAAGAAATTTTGAAAAAGGGATTGCAGACAAATGTAAAACAGAACCAGGTCTATTCTATAAATTCATAAACAACATTGCAGGTAAAGGATAATATTCAGAGGTTGAAAATGGGAAATAGATTCACGGAAAATGAAAAGGAAATGTGTGAAACATTAAACGAAAAGTTCCAAAGTGTGTTTGTACAAAATGAAATCTTCAGGGAACCAGATACAATAAGAATTCCAGAGAACAACATAGAGCACATAGAGGTGTCTAGAGACGAAGTGGAAAAAATGCTCAAAGAGCTAAATAAGAACAAAGCAGTTGGTCCAGATGGAGTTTCACCATGGGTTCTGAGAGAATGTGCACCTGAGCTCAGCATCCCTCTTCAACTGATCTTTCAGCAGGCATCCCTGTTTACAGGAGTTGTAGCTGATGTGTGGAAAAAGGCTAACATAGTTCCAATTACAAGAGTGGAAGCAGGGAAGACCCCTTAATTATAGACCGGTATCATTGACAAGTGTAATAGTCAAAATATTGGAAAAAATAATTAAAACTAAATGGGTAGCACACCTGGAGAGAAATGATATAATATCAGACAGACAGTATGGTTTTCGATCTGGTAGATCCTGTGTATCGAATTTACTCAGTTTTTATGATCGAGCAACAGAGATATTACAGGAAAGAGATGGTTGGGCTGACTGCATCTATCTGGACCTAAAAAAGGCTTTCGACAGAGTTCCACATAAGAGGTTGTTCTGGAAACTGGAAAATATTGGAGGAGTGACAGGTACGCTTCTAACATGGATGAAAAACTTTCTGACTGATAGAAAAATGAGGGCTGTGATCAGAGGCAATGTATCGGACTGGAGAAATGTCACAAGTGGAGTACCACAGGGTTCAGTTCTTGCACCAGTGATGTTTATTGTCTACATAAATGATCTACCAGTTGGTATACAGAATTATATGAACATGTTTGCTGATGATGCTAAGATAATAGGAAGGATAAGAAATTTAGATGATTGTCATGCCCTTCAAGAAGACCTGGATAAAATAAGTATATGGAGCACCACTTGGCAAATGGAATTTAATGTTAATAAATGTCATGTTATGGAATGTGGAATAGGAGAACATAGACCCCACACAACCTATATATTATGTGAGAAATCTTTAAAGAACTCTGATAAAGAAAGAGATCTAGGGGTGGTTCTAGATAGAAAACTATCACCTGAAGACCACATAAAGAATATTGTGCAAGGAGCCTATGCTATGCTTTCTAACTTCAGAATTGCTTTTAAATACATGGATGGGGATATACTAAAGAAATTGTTCATGACTTTTGTTAGGCCAAAGCTAGAATATGCAGCTGTTGTTTGGTGCCCATATCTTAAGAAGCACATCAACAAACTGGAAAAGGTGCAAAGACATGCTACTAAGTGGCTCCCAGAACTGAAGGGTAAGAGCTACGAGGAAAGGTTAGAAGCATTAAATATGCCAAAACTAGAAGACAGAAGAAAAAGAGGTGATATGATCACTACATACAAAATAGTAACAGGAATTGATAAAATCGACAGGAAAGATTTCCTGAGACCTGGAACTTCAAGAACAAGAGGTCATAGATATAAACTGGCTAAACACAGATGCCGAAGAAATATAAGAAAATTCACTTTCGCAAACAGAGTGGTAGACGGTTGGAACAAGTTGGGGGAGAAGGTGGTGGAGGCCAAGACCGTCAGTAGTTTCAAAGCGTTATATGACAAAGAGTGCTGGGAAGACGGGACACCACGAGCGTAGCTCTCATCCTGTAACTACACTTAGGTAATTACACTTAGGTAATTACACACACACACACACACACACATATACATATACATATACATATACATATACATATATACATATATCCCCAGGAAGCAGTCTGTAACAGCTATCTAACTCCCAGATACCTATTTACTGCTAGGTAACAGGAGCATCAGGGTAAAAGAAACTCTGTCCATTTGTCTCTGCCAATGCAGGGAATCGAACCCGGACCCACAGGATTACGAGTCCCGCACACTGTCCACTCAGCTACCAGATCCCTGTTGTGTATGGAGGTAAGTGTTGAAAAGTCTTGGGCCTTTTCAACAGTCCAAAACTCTGTGTTTTCAATACCACTGAGTCCCTAAGCACCAATCGGGGCAGCTCTGGGGGCATCCTACTGGGAAACCCCAAGCATAAAAAACCTGAACCTCAACACAAGGGTTTGTAATGTTCTGAGACCAATTCCCACACGTTTGTGGGTAAAAGTTGTCCATGACCCAGCAGGTAGCATGAAAGGCTACCTGCTACTAGGTAAGTAATTATCAAAAGAAGGCACCAAGCCGGGGAAACTTGTAGCACCATCAGAAGTGCCAGATATTCAAAAGGCACTAAATATTACTGAGGATGCCAATACGAGAGCAAAAATGCACAAGGCAGATATCAAAGGTATCTGATACACCAAGGATTCTATGGAGGGACAAGTTACCGCGAGAGAGAGTCAAAAAGCAAGACACGCACGTCCTGGAAGTCGGGACATTCAACAAGGATATGCATGACCGTAAGAGGGACAGTAAGGGGTAGGGCGACGTTCCATTAAGTGCTCGTGACTTAGCCCTTAAGCTGCTAAGGGGTCCTGAGAAGATTTACACCCCTGTGCGCAAGAAAAAATTCAAATTTTTTTTTTTGTCTTCTAAAAATGTTAATTTGTGTTCCCTGAGCACAGGAAAAATAATAAAAAATCTATTGTACTTACCAATGACCTAATTGAGCCGACAAGTTCACCAATGACGTCACTAATAAAGAGCGCTCAAGGGTGCTGCGTCAGGGAGCCATTGCATGCGGTGGCTCAAGAGGCCCGAGTTAGCACGAATTTATTTCCGCGGCATTATTTACAGTATCTATGGCACATTTTTCAACAAATTTTTTCACTAGTATTGTTCCAATTATTGTCACCTGACGTTATATTATAATATAACTGGTATAAATTCGCTACGCGCTCACATATTATTGTCACAAGTATGCGCACCAAAATGGTATATTTTACAGGTAATATACAACGTATTTGTTTTTTCAATATATACACTAAAATTCACTTGATATGTACATGTATTTACAAATGTATTAGATATTTAGTAGTCCTGGAGACTGACACTGCTAAACAGTCGACTTGGCACAGAGGGACTGCACACGCTTCGCACCATATTAACACCAATTTATGTTTCTGCAGCCTCATTTTTGTGCTGTAACACGCCACGCACCGATGCTGGCCTGCTGCACACAATCCAGTTGGTGGTAATTTCTTGATTTGGTGTACCAGAAAAGCCTTCCTGTAAGCGAGCCTGGGTGCAGGAGCATGGTCCAATATTGGGTCCCGAATGGGTCTTTGTATGCCAGAGGTGTCTTTGCCAAGCTTACCTAGTAATTGTTTCACAACTTGAAACTAAACAAACGGAAATATGGTTTTCTACCGGTTTTCACAAGATACGTGTTGTAACTGTTCAGCATTGTTACATCAGTAAGATGGAAAATCATCATCTTGGTCCACTTCACTGTTTTTCGTACACACACTACAGCACCCACCATCATGTCACATTTATTGACTAAACACATGTTGATGTTGTAGTCCATCACACAATCTGGTTTATATATTACAGTATTTGTTTTGTTGTAGTCCATCACCCAATCTGGCTTATATATTATTTGTTTTGTTGTTCTGTTCACCTTGCCACTGTCCATCATTGTACCAGGGTGAATGGTGGTCAACATGTTCACTTCACGTCTGTCTTTCCACCAGACTGAATGCATTGCACCACATTTTCTTACCTCGCAATCACCTACTTGCATAGCAATGTCAAACACATGCATTTCCTTTTGTTTTGGCTTTACTGTGCCACTCCTTGAGCACTTTTCTTCTCACTCCCGCTCCGTTTCTGTCTTCACCGATGGGTCCAAGTCTGCAGACGGTGTTGGCTACTCTGTTGTTTTCCTGATCGCACTTATATATGTCGCTTACCTCCGGAGACTAGCATCTTTACAGCGGAGCTATATGCTATTCTCTATGCTCTTCGTCTCCTGCTTTCTCGTTGTCAGTCTTCTTTTGTGGTTGTTGTTGACTCTCGTAGTGCCCTCATGGCTCTCGGGTCTTTTAATCCAGTTCATCCAGTAGTTGTCGAGATCCAGCATTGGCTGTTTCTTGTTCACAGTAAATTTAAGTCTGTTGAGTTTTGTTGGGTTCCCAGCCATATTGGTGTGTCTTTAAATGAGCGTGCGGATGCTGCCGCCAAGGAAGCTGTCCGCTCTTGTCCCATCTCTCGTAAAGGTATTCCTTATTCCGACTTTTACCCAGTTATCCATTCCTCCATCCTTACCCGTTGGCAGGCTTCTTGGTCGTCTGTTACTGGTAACAAACTCTGTACTCTTAAATGTTGTGTTTCCTCGTGGCCATCCTCCTACCACTGTAACCGGCGGTGGGAAACTGCTCTGGC
>WNGS01164858.1:51705840-51781789 GCA_020271785.1 Procambarus virginalis
TTCCGTGATTTAGTGGAATTATTTGTACCGCTATATAACCATTTCCTTGGACTACTGTACATTAACATCAGGAGGTTATGTGAGTTGCTTAGGTACGAACACTTAAAATTTAACATTTTGTAAAATCAAGCGGATGGGATGCTGCATTAGGGGCAGTCTAAACGAAGCTCTTTATAAAAAATTTTGAGGATGGGGAGAACTAATGAGAAAAATCAAATCAGGAGACTGTGATACAATACAACGGGATGTTGACAGACAAAATGGCTACTAGATTTCAACTAAACCAAATGCAAGGTTATATGAATAGGAACAGAAGTGATCTCTTCCTATTCTCCATGTCTCTTTTTCCCTGTCATATTACATTATCGAGTTTCTTCTGCTGCTTGATTAGCATCTCACTCAGTATTCCTTCTCATCTTCTCCAGTCCAATCTTTCCTAGTCACAATCACGGTAATTAATATCTCCCATTAATAGATACTTCAATCGCAATCTATCTAATATATCTGACACTCGTTGGAGGATGGTTATATGCATGTTCTGTTTTATTTTGTGTGCGTACGTGTGCGTGCACATTGAGCACACGTGTGTGTGTGTGTGTGTGTGGGTGGGTGTGTGTGTGTGTGTGTGTGTGTGGTGGTGTGTGTGTGTGTGTGTGTGTGAAGTATGTAAGTGGGTGATTTTAAGCGCACAGTCACCCATTAACTCTAAAAATATCGCGTCGCCAACGACCTAACCCATTACCCCCCATTCCCCTGGTTTCCCTTCCGTCGACTCTCTCCGAAAACCACCGTCGCTATAACTTGAAAACGGAAAATTTAACTAAATATTTTCAGGAAAAAAAGTGTTCCTAACGTAGGCAATAACACGGGGTAAGTTCAGTAATAATTCGTTCTCTCCCAAGGACAGACTTGGGGAGAGAATTGAATGTGTATTAATGACCTGATCAGAGAAATTACAACACTGCTCACTGAGAGAGAGAGAGAGAGAGAGAGAGAGAGAGAGACAGAGACAGAGACAGACAGACAGACACAGGCAGAGAGAGACTTCTTCATTAGCAAGAAGAATGTCCTCAATTATTTTATCCCTTCCAGTTTAAACTTTTAATCTGATTTTAGAAAACTCTGACTCGTGAGGGCCATGTTTTTTTTTGCTGAAATGTGATTATTTCACACACACACAATTCTAAGATCCCGGGTTCGATTCCCGGCCGAGACAGAAACAAATGGACACAATGTCTTTCACTCTGATGCCCCTGTTCACCTTGCAGTAAATAGGTACCTGGGAGTTGGACAGCTACTGCGGGCTGCTTCCTGTGAATGTATATGTGTGTGTGTGTCCTCTTGTAGGATAGGCATTTTATCATGCCTAGTTCTCAAATCTTGTATGTAGCAGTAGGGCAGGATGTCTAATGTCTTGTATGATACTAGCCATAATCTGGCTTCAAATCCACAAGGGCTGTGACGAGGATTCGAACCTGCGTCCGAGAGCATCCCAGACGCTACCTTAATCGACTGAGCTACGATTATGGTACAAGAATTGCAACCAGAAATTCTACTGAACTTACTCATCACGGCCCTTGTGGATTTGTTAATTTGATGCATCATGCTATTGTGGTTTCTGTGTGTATTCTGGCTTCCAATCAGCCGGATAACTATGCTCAATGCTCTTACACAGAACAGATGCTTTCTTACATATCTATGGCTCTTATGTGACTCAAGTCTCCACCTGTGGCAAGTCTCGTCTTGCCACTTATCACGGAAATATCTATAAGTTTTAATATACCATCAAGGCCTCGAGAAATCTTGTATGTCGTGAACATTATCGCCTCTTTGGTAGTGAGGTTCAGTTCTCTCACAATCTTGAGTGCCACGTGAATGTTCGCAAGTTTCTCATATGTCTCAGATGTTATGCTGTAAACAGTTATCACAATGCATTTTTTGGGATTGAAGTTAAAAGGCCATTTTTCCAGACACCCTCGGAACCTTTAGTTTCCTCAGGTGTGTGTATAAAACGGCAGGAACCACATATGTAAGGTGTGTGTGTGGGGGATATATATGCGCTTGTGTCGCTGGGAAGTGGAGGCGCCCCCTTCCCCTAAGGCACTTGAAAATCACCCCCAGGCGAGTCATCCCACCAACATCATCCTCAGAATTACATCCCTCCGCCTCGACCCTCTCACCCTCCCTACCCCAAGGAGCCGCCAAGATTTACATGACCCTGTTTATGCTGCTCAGTTTTTTGTGTTGTTTTTTTTGTGGAGGAGGTTGGAGAGGGAGTGGGGAAGGGGGGGGGAGAGAATGGAGCAAGAGTTTTAATACCAATGAGAAGAATCTGTTCCTCGCGTGTGTGATTCACTGGAATCGTCGACAGCTGTTTCCGAACGGTCTGTTTACTGCTGCTGTTGATTCTACTGCTTCTGTTGGAGCTGCTGCTGTTATTGTTGCTGATACTACAACTCCTGCTGCAAGGATGAACATGTTGAAATTAAGCAACACCAACAACAGTGAAATTAAACAGAGAATGTCATGTATATTCTATAAAAATAAAGTTGTGAAGTTGTAATAATAGAGAATAAAGGGGTAGAGGTTGTAGAGTAAAGAAAGCTGGGTCCGTCAACTGCGTCAGTTGAATATATCACAAATATCACGTTTGATATTGGAAAGGGTAGGGAACTATCAGGGAGAAAGCGCTCAAGTCAAGACTATGTAGCACTGGCAAGGGGACAGGATAAGGATTTGGGATGGGAGATGATGGTGCCCAACCACTTGGACGATCGGGGATTGAACGCCGGCCTGCATGATGCGAGACCGTCGCTCTACCGTCCAGTCCAAGTGGTTGAGTTTGATATTGGAAAATAAAGAGAAATAAACGACATTTCCGTCCGTCCCGTTCCCTATATACCGTCAAGTCCACGATGACGGACCGAAACGTCGACGTCAGTTCTATTGCTTTCAGACGTGTGTGGTTGGGGGTCGTAGTTGTGAGCCCCGTTATTGAAACTTTCAGTCTGTACACCTAGTAGTTCATACTAGCAATTCTTACCAAATAATTGCTCTTTATCTGTTATTGAAACTGTTCTCTTTTGCTGCTATTAATGGTTTTGTCCCATAAGCTCTTGTGGGGGTGGTGCTGCTGCTGCTCCCATATGGTTCTTGCACTGTGCCGCAGGTGCGGTTAAAGAGACTGGTGCCGCAGGAGCGCTTAAACAGCCTTGTTTAAGGCTTGTTTAAGGCTGTGCCGCTGCCTTGTGCTGCCCACCAATGGAAGGGGCAGACAAGAGGACGAATAGCAGAGTGGTCCAAGTTTTGAGAGCTGGACCTTGGAAAGTCAATTCGTTTTCCTCACTGTCACTTCGCCTCTTCACAAGTCCAGCATTCTGGAAAATGTTTGTGCGCGTTTTTCCAGGACTTCGCCGTATATATAGATCGTTGCTCTGCATCATACAAACACTGTGCTGAATATATGGACTTTGTTCTGAATACACGAGAGTTGTTCGAATTATTCGAACATTTGTTCGTTGTATAGGTTCCGTGGCTATGTGTTCAAGAGATACATATTGTGCCAGAGTCGCTATGTAGTTACAGACACATGTGTCTCTGGTCTCGCGGGCACACATCTGGACTTCGCGGGCACACACCTGGACTTCGCGGGCACACATCTGAAGCACAGCAGACTTTGCCCTTCGCTCTGTTGGAGTTAAGATTTGGAGTGACAACTCTGAACACGGACTCTCGCGTACCGGTTCTTGCGTGTATGCGTGCGCAAGTTTGCGTGTGTGCGTGCGCAAGTCAGCAGCAGGAATCCCGGGCAAAGACGAGCCGTTCCATTCAGCATTTACTTGTCCATGTGCGAAACATCTACATCTCTCCTCAATCATGGCAGCTTAGTCTAAACAGTTGACGGGCTTATGAACTTGGCAACTCAAGGTTATTAATTGTTATAGACAAGTTCATATAGCGCTTCCAACATTGTAAACTGTTTAGGAAGTGCAAAGTATACCGCCACGACTGAGAAAAGATCTACAGGTTTCGCCAGTGGTTGCGTAAATTGTCTTGCCTAACAAGATATACAAAGGAACTTGGACGTATAATCTATATCAAACGTAAATGTTACGATGCTTTTAATTTTGTAGATACATCCCATTTTTTAACGTGTTGGTCGATTCTGTAAATAATCGGGACTATTTACAGATTAATCGGGACTATTTACAGATTAATCGGGACTATTTACGAAATAGTCGGGACTATTTACGGAATAATCGGAGTATTTACGGAATAATCGGAGTATTTACGAAATAATCGGGAATATTTACAGAATAATCGGGACTATTTACGGATTAATCGGGACTATTTATGAAATAATCGGGACTATTTACGGATTAATCGGGACTATTTACGAAATAATCGGGACTATTTACGAAATAATCGGGACTATTTACGGAATAATCGGAGTATTTACGGAATAATCGGAGTATTTACGGAATAATCGGAGTATTTACGGAATAATCGGGACTATTTACGGAATAATCGGAGTATTTACGGAATAATCGGAGTATTTACGGAATAATCGGAGTATTTACGGAATAATCAGAATATTTACTGAACACGTAGAATTAGGTAAAGCGGACGGGCTGGGAAATCACAATTTTTTTTCTTTTTAGCTTATTCTCGCACTGTGTGGCCTAATTTTGATCTAACTGGTCTATAATTTTGTCTAATTTGGTCTATAATTCTGTCTAACTTGGTCTATAATTCTGTCTAACTTGGTCTATAATTTTGTCTAACTTCTATAATTTTCCCCGGCTAAAATTACCATCATTTAGCCAAAATGAACTTAAATAACCAAACAGCCAACTATAATTATCCTACAAATCCAACGGTGCAAAGATATCGTTTTTTAGACTTTTAGATATCATCTAAGATATATCTATGACGATATATCTGCGTCATTACTCAGCACTCCCTGAATATCGTTTTTTACGATATCTAGCAGAATTTAGAATATCATTCATAGCGATATTCATCTTGTAAGACTTATAAATGTCACTCATAGCGATATTCATCTTGTAAGACTTATAAATGTCATTCATAGCGATATTCATCGTGTAAGACTTATGAGCACTATTCACTACATAATCTCGTACTGGCGATACTCATCTTGCAGACGAATGGACATTATTCACCAATTCTTTTCTTCACTGTGCAAAGTTNTCCCTCGTCCCCACCTGCCACGCCAGGAGCCGCGGTAATGAATGCGAGGCGAGGCAGGCCAAGTGGATTACTCCAGTTAGCCTCAGGCAAGACTTAGCCCCAGGAATTTACTCTCAACTGTCTCTTGCCTCTTGCTGAGACAGTCGTCAGCCAGTCTTGGGGACTTTATGAGAGAGAGAGAGAGAGAGAGAGAGAGAGAGAGAGAGAGAGAGAGAGAGAGAGAGAGAGAGAGAGAGAGAGAGAGAGAGAGAGATTGAAGAGAGCACTGAATGTAGCAACAAGCCTTAAGGAAAGACAAGCCTCTTGCATAGTTACGCCTCATAAGAGAAGCAGCTGAACTCGGAAAGACTTGTAGATAATCTGGTTCCAAAAATACGAAGACAGAGTTGACTGAAGCAAAGGAAAACGGGTATATATAACAACCATGCAGAAACTAGAAGGTTGTAGTTTTACAGAAAGCAAAGGAAAGACGTAATGTAAGTGAAGAGAAAAGGGAGTAGGCAGACGAGACACAAATGCAAGGGTTAGAGGAATAAGCAGGGAAAAATCTGTAACGGTTATTATAGCTGTTAATAAGGAAATCCACAGAAGCCGTGATGAGGATTCGAACCTATGCCGCTGGGGTATTCCCAGATGCACGCTCTAAACAACTACGCCACAACATGGTCAAAAGAATTGCAACCTTGGGGGATACTACTGCACCCTCGAGGCTTCCCGAGGCTTCCACTGAAGCCAAACACAGGATTTCACACAATTCCTCCCTCCCCTATGCACTCTGGCTCTGTCGTCCAGGAATGGTACCTCTGACGCCCCTCTTTCGATACACAGAGAAATCACATTGTTGTATGACAATGAGAAAATTCATCACGGATCCTGTAAGTTTTTTCATTGCCATATATCACCATAATGTGATATCTCTGTGTATAGCGGAAAATATTAGGGTTGGGGAAGACACTATGAAATTTTGCTAAGAACAAAAAGAGGAATAAAAAGCGTCTGAAGAGAGAAAGAGGCGAATGAGAAGAGAGGGAGAGGCGATTCAAAGGAGTGGAAAAGAACATAATGCAGACGAGGAGTTACAATAAAGTGGTTGAATTATGTTGACCAAACCACACACTAGAAAGTGAAGGGACGACGACGTTTCGGTCCGTCATGGACCATTCTCAAGTCGATCAGTCCAAGAGAACACATTCGACTTGAGAATGGTCCAGGACGGACCGAAGCGTTGTCGATCGTCCCTTCACTCTCTAGTGTGTGGTCTGGTCAACAAAGGAACATAATGTCATATAGGAGCTGAGAAGAGACAGGCAAGTTCCGTTCCGTACCAAAGACCATAGGACTGGTAAGTCGTGAAGAGAAGGACAGGCAGTATTAGACCCGGAAAGAGTTGTTCTTGTTGTTAAAGATTCGCTACCTGGAAAAAGAAGTTCCAAGTAGCACGGGCTATGGTGAGCCCGTAGTGAATGTTAAAAGGAAAGAGAAGGGGGTGAGGAGGGGGTAAAAAATAAACACCATGAAGACTTCAACATTAGAGCCACATAATAACAGCATAAAAAGCAGCATTTGCAAAATTTACCACACATAAGGATGGCAGCCAAGTACCTTAAGAAGTGATCCTTCAGAACATTCCTTCAGTAACAAATTTCCTTCAGAAACCGGGTGAATATTATTGAAAACATTTTACACGAGACAGGTACCAGAGATAGACGAAATGAACAATAAGAACAGTCCAAGAGAACTAAATTCAACAGCATTAGAAGAACAAATGGAAAGACTCCGAAAGAGAAAAAAACACACAGATGAGTTAATGAAATATAAATCATAATCGTATACCACAGGCTTGGTAGACAAGTGGAATGAGGTTTGGAATCAAACACCATCAATCAATCGTTAGAATCAAACACCATCAATCAATCGTTGGAATCAAACACCAACCAAAACTTCAAGAACAGGTACAACAGATTATTGAGACTTAGGAAGATATAATTAACCAGACACAATGAGCTCAAGAATTAAATTTTGTTCTCCCTAGACACAGTTAAATAGACCACAAAGACCCTCACCCCCACTGGGAAACGAGATCTAAAGAGTCAAGAGTCTATTCTCTCAATAAACACCGATAGATAAGGACACACATATACAGATAAACACACACATACACAGGTAAACACACGCACGCGCACGTCAACACCCACCAACAACCTGGCAGACAAGTCAGCATCGAGCGACAGGTCACGGAAGTGTTCCTGAACACACCTCGAACTTCCGTGTGGGAGATGAATCTGTGCCCGGGGGAGGGTACAGACGCCCACCACAGTCACTTTCCCCCGCGCCACAGTCGCCTCTTTACGACGTCGTGAGAGAGCGAATTACACAGCGAACATCTTCTCTTTGAGTGTCTGTTGTTGTTGTTGTTGCAGCGGTGATTGCCGTTGCTACTGTTTTTATTAGTGCTACATCAAAACAATGAATGTACGCCTCTACTTACCAAGATGAGTTTGCAGGGTTGAGCGTCAACTCCTGGTCTCGACCTTCTTACTGCTATCTTGGATGGAGTGTTCTCAGTGTTCTCATTTATATGTGCTTGCAAGGTTGAGCATCAGTTCCTAGTCTAATAGCAAGGAGCCCAGGCTTCTTGAACTTGAACAATGTGCACTCGCCTATCGGTTCCTTCAGGGACCCGCCACCTAGCTACCGGACAATTGGTGCATTTAGGAACTTCAACGTTCAAGTGCTGTCTACCTTACTTCTTAAGCTGTGTCTCTGGGGCTGCATCCACCAGTTGGGTTGACTTGACTCTCTGCTTACGAGTATTTTCTTACATCTATCTTATTTATAATCCTTCGTTGTATTTGTCACATGGGGAATATGCCATTACTATTCACCTCGTCTATTCCCATGAGTATCTTTTATGTTGTGATCATGTCAAGTTGTTCATATTTCTGATGTTCGTAGATTGCGTGCATATATACACATAGTCGTAAAAGAGCAGATGAATATAAATGAAATGGGAAAAGGAGGAAAAGAACGAGAGGGAAGAATGTTGGAGGAGTTGGAGATTGAAGTTACATTGCAAGAAGTTGAAAGAAGAGATAAAGAAGAGGACCGGAATGAGATCATTGAAGAAGTGCAGGTGGAGGAGGAGGATGAGTGATATGAACGTGGCTTTAAGATGACTTTGAGATGACTTTAAGATGAACGTGGCTTTAAGATGACCTTGAGATGACTTTAAGATGAACGTGGCTTTAAGATGACTTTGAGATGACTTTAAGATGAACGTAGCTTTAAGATGACTTTGAGATGACTTTAAGATGAACGTGGCTTTAAGATGACTTTGAGATGACTTTAAGATGAACGTGGCTTTAAGATGACTTTGAGATGACTTTAAGATGAACGTGGCTTTAAGATGACTTTGAGATGACTTTAAGATGAACGTGGCTTTAAGATGACTTTGAGATGACTTTAAGATGAACGTGGCTTTAAGATGACTTTGAGATGACTTTAAGATGAACGTGGCTTTAAGATGACTTTGAGATGACTTTAAGATGAACGTGGCTTTAAGATGACTTTGAGATGACTTTAAGATGAACGTGGCTTTAAGTGTGAGAAGGCGACGGAGTGGAGGAGGGCAGGTACTGAAGGTGAGGGAGACGGGGGGGGGGGGGGATGTGAACTTTGGGGCAATGATGAGTTCTAGGTTGTGCTCTAGCTCTGGGTTCTCAGGTGGGAATTTAGGGTTGAGTGGGACGACGTTCGTGGTTGGGTGTGGGCGCAGCGTGACCATGGGGGGGGATACAGTGATGTGGGGGGGAACTGTGGGTGGGGTTGTGGATAAGGCCGTGGGTGGAAAAGAGGCGGATGTAATGCGTATAATGATCTTTTACAGCAAGGAACAAGAAGGGATTTTGAAATTACAGGATCCACAAGTAGGCACATGCAAATCCATAATAATCCACTCGTTCGCAAATTATACAAATAACTCGCACCCTCCTGTACACACACACACACACACACACACACACACACACACACACACACACACCACACACACACACACACACACACACACACACACACCAGCAAACTTCCCCCCTCAAAAAATACAGCACTACCTACCTTAAAACACATCAATCTAAGCACACGTGTATAGCATCCTTTAAACAGGGAATTAGTTTACAGGAAGGGCGAGGCATCGGTTCATTAAGGGAGTAGGATTGGTTTTCTAATGAGGAGTGGCTCGATTTTCTAATTAGAAGGTTAAAACCAGTCTCCACAGGAATATCGGTTTCTACCCGAGAGCGGAGGTCAGGCTACAGGCTCGAGGGAGGCGGGAGTGGTTGGCAGTTTGTCTGTCCAAGGTTAGAGGCCAGACGCTTGAGGCAGACCTCACACAACTTTGCATGGCGAATGGTCTGGGGTACGGGATGGACATAGGGTGGCTGCGGTTGCCAGAATTCAAGTGGGTATAGTGTGCCAGGGTCATTTTCTGATCCCCACGATGGTTCTTGGCACTACGCGCAGGCTACACCTAAGTACTTTGAAAACAATTTATCCGTTCAAAAATATTGTCTAGGTCTTAGAACTATTTGGTCTACATGTGGTGTTTAATTATGAAAATACTTATTAAAGGAAATTATTAAATAGAAACAGCCCTCATAGAGATAACTGTGTCATTTACAAAATCCCTTGTAACGATTGTGATACATTTTATATAGATTAAACATACAAAGATTTGAAATTTCGAATTTTCCAGCAGTAGCTAAATATTTAACTCTTTATTTATTAATTTGCCAGAAAAATTATCAACCAAATTGATTCGGTGAAATCATCTTCAATCACAAATTGTAAAAAAAAAAGTATTAGAAATATTATTGAATCTGGGTTATACAAATTACAAAGCCATATAGCATGAATATTAGTAACACAAACAGAAATCCCACTAACGTTGATCAATGAGAAAATCCACAAGGGCTGTGAGGTGTAACATCCACTACGGGCTCACCATAGCCCGTGCTACTCGGAACTCCTTGTTCCAGGTAGCGAATCTTTAACAACAACAACAGCTGTGAGGTGGGCGCGAACCTACCACCAAGGCATTGCCAAGCCGCGTACTATACCACTAGACCACCACTGACTCGTGAAAGTCATACAACAAGATTTGTACATAAATCACAGGAAGTCAGAAGGAAACTGAAACCAATCCTTGTGTTTATGTATGACCCACAAACACTGGTGATCGAGCCCAACCTCGCAGCCCTAATGGTTTTTCTCATACATATTAGTACAATTTTTATCCATTTTTAATTGATCAATTAAAAAACGATCTTAGTAAGATGATTACTATTAGTAAGTATCTTAGTAATAGACAAGTATCCCCCATAAGGTTGTTATTTCTTGGCACTCACACACACACACACACACACATATATATATATATATATATATATATATATATATATATATATATATATATATATAATATGCGAACAAGCCTGAATGGTCCCCAGGACTATTCCTGGGGACCATTGCTCCTGGGAGTATAGGTTCGAGTCACTTCTGGGGTGTGAGTTTTCATATATATATATATATATATATATATATATATATATATATATATATATATATATATATATATATATATATATAGCGACGGCCTCGTATGTTCGACTTTTGGTATATATCATTAACAGTTCATGTGAATGAATAAATCACCTGCAAAAAAAATGCTCCAGAGCCCAGAGAAAATAGTACAGATCATGAGTGCACAATCCCTTCACTACAAGGGATCATACTGAAGACTGTACCTGGCTGTAAGCACAAACATACTACAGGTGTTAAACGCGTTTCCTGATCACCACAGGTGCTCAAGTCACACCCTCACCCTGACGAGCCAGTGGCTCCGAAAACATTCCGATATTTACTGAGGGGTGAAAATGAACGTGAGAGTGCTGGAAGCGCCACTGATGGGCGTGGAGGAATTAGGAATTAAAGCCTGGAGGGCTTGGTCGGGGTCGCCTGAATTAGACGCTGACCTGCTGCTCTCAGGGGGGGTGACTCGAATGTCTGTTTATTTTTTTTTATTGAGAGAACATTTCTACACACACACAACTTAATAAGGGTTCAGGATGAATGGAAACATTTGGCACTGTTAATATTTCATATGTGTAGGTTTTTTGTTATTTATTAAATGTATTTGCACACTATATTTTCTCTGTGTTTTTCATAGTTATAAGTCTCTGATAACACAATCTTTATGTTATCCTTTGAGGCTACTCTTTCTATCTACTCTTGCTCGGTGGTTTCTCTTCACTAATTCATTTCCTCGCGCTTTAGTGCACCTTTAACAATAGGTCTAACCCTCCTCTCTTCATTCTCTTTCTCTTTATTATCTAGTGACCTCGAGCATCTATGCTGTCCTCGATAATACTTATCAGTTCGTTTTCTATTTTGTAACAATGTTTGGTTATTTTATGTAACTATTTTTATGTAATTTTTGTATTTATAATTTCATCAGCATTTTTGTATATATTATTTTAATGTTACATTTTGTATTGAGTTGTTTTCGTCTTGCTCAAGAGGTTTTTTGCCCAATATACACTCCCGAAGTGGGGTGTATATTGGTGTATTTCTCTTCGCTAAATTTGCCTGAGTATCCCGTCAGAGTGGGTGACTCCAGTGGTATTTTGGTGGGTTGTGCTCTGTTTGGAGGGTTGTGCTCTGTTTTGGAGGGTTGTGCCCTGTTTTGGTGGGTGTGTCTGTTTGGTGGTTGTGGTCTGTTTTGGTGGGTTGTGCCCTGTTTTGGTGGGTTGTGCCCTGTTTTGATGGGTTGTGCTCTGTTTTGGTGGGTTGTGCTTTGTTTTGTTGGGTTGTGCTCTGTTTTGGTGGGTTGTGCTCTGTTTTGTTGGGTTGTGCTCTGTTTTGATGGGTTGTGCTCTGTTTTGGTGGGTTGTGCTCTGTTTTGGAGGGTTGTGCTCTGTTTTGATGGTTTGTGGTCTTTTTGGTGGGTTGTGCTCTGTTTTGGAGGGTTGTGCTCTGTTTTGGAGGGTTGTGCTCTGTTTTGGTGGGTTGTGCTCTGTTTTGGGTGGGTTGTGCTCTGTTTTGGAGGGTTGTGCTCTGTTTTGAGGGTTGTGCTCTGTTTGGTGGGTTGTGCCCTGTTTTGATGGGTTGTGCTCTGTTTTGGTGGGTTGTGCTTTGTTTTGTTGGGTTGTGCTCTGTTTTGGTGGTTGTGCTCTGTTTTGGTAGGTTGTGCTCTGTTTTGGTGGGTTGTGCTCTGTTTTGGTGGGTTGTGCTCTGTTTTGGAGGGTTGTGCTCTGTTTTGGTGGTTGTGCTCTGCTTTGGTGGGTTGTGCTCTGTTTTGGTGGGTTGTGCTCTGTTTTGGTGGGTTGTGGTCTTTTTGGTGGGTTGTGCTTTGTTTTGGTGGGTTGTGCTCTGTTCTGTATGGTCTTGTTCTCCCTATTGTATCTTCCTCGGTAGTGCAGTCCGACATGAGAGGCCACCGGGCTCACAATGCACTTGTCAGGTACAAACTTGTTGATGTGAACGTTTAATGTCAGTTTCGCAACTTAAGCCTCGGAGTGGTTGTGCTAAGTGTGACTTGGTAAATCATCACAGCCCCACCGTCACCACCACCATCATCACCATCACCTTCACAATCATCACCACCATCAACATCACCACCACCAACCCACCAACCAAATACAATTATCAAACAAACGTTATTAGTACTCTNTTCCTGAAAAACAAATATCTTGGCTCAGAGATACTTAACGTGTACCATGAACACCCATTTCGAGTAAAGATCAGGATTATTGAAAAAATTTTAGTTGGGAACTTTCAGCCAATTAACTTTAAGGACGCGCGGCCAAGTGATTCCAGTTCACTTGGCTGCGGGCCCCTAAAGTTACTAATAACTAAGTTATCACTAAACTGCTACTCTGACCTCGCCACACAAGACAGTTGACATACCTGGGATACCTATGACCTCACCACGTCAGACATAAATATATGAAACCGCCGATAACTATAAATAATGAATGAAATTTTTATATTCTTCACCACGTAAAATACTAATATTTATATACAATATTTTCAAACGTTTTTCAGAAATTATTAGCAGTGTTCCCATAATGACTGTTGTACCTTGTATATATGATTGGTTATTTCGTTTAGAAAGTCACGATGACTACGGCCGGCATCGCCCTCGAAATTGGGTCAAGAAGTGACCATTAACTCCACCAAACGTCAACACAGTGCAAAACCCGTATGGCACGTTATGGTTACTTTACGGTAACCAGCGTAGCATTGCAACATGCTATGCATAGTGACAATCTCTTCATAGTCTCTACTATGAAAAGTCTCATCAAAACCCACGCTTTCTATGAATCGGTTGATTACTTTAGGTGGGTGGCTTGCGTTCGTACGTTCCTGGTTAGGTTCAGACGCTGTATTTTGTACGTTATGGCAAATCAAGAGATGGGGGCTGGTCGTTGGTTGTTGCAGACCTCCACCACTATGCACGAATATCCGTAACATGAGTGGCAACGTCAGTTACCTTGATAGTGGCACAGGTATTTAAGACTCTTGTTCCTCATTTTTCCACATTTCATTCGTGAGTTACGAAAACTGTCAATGGCACTGTCACTCATTCGTGAATGGCAGCTGCTTGTTTCTCGGAGCTCAGTACCCGAGGCCATTAACGTGCGTCTGTAAGCTATTCCGCTCTCAGGATGGGTATGAGGTGCATAATAAGTGGAGTACCTAATTGTTGATTGGTCCAGCCGCCCCTGGAGGAACTTCATATGAACTTCGGCACTAACTTCATTGGCATCAGGGCTGGCTCATCTAACGTTAACTGTCACCTTGTTGGAGCCCTCTGCAGGGCTTCTGCTCCACTGATGACACTCCTCCAGTTTGTCCCCCAAGCACTGGGGTGGACGGTAGAGCGATGGTCTCGCTTCATGCAGGTCGGTGTTCAATCCCCGACCGTCCAAGCGGTTGGGCACCATTCCTTTCCTCCCGTCCATCCCAAATCCGTATTCTGACCCCTTTCCAAGTGCTATATAGTAGTAATGGCTTGGCGCTTTCTCCTGACAATTCCCTTTCCACCCCTTTTGATTGAGAACCTCACCGGCAAGACATATGTCCAAGTTCCAAGTAGCACGGGCTATGGTGAGCCCGTAGTGGACATACCTGGCACAGAAGCGGGGGGGGGCTGTTACTGGCCCCTAAAATGAGCACTGGCCATCCAATTGGCTCATTATATACCACCTTCAACTACCCACGTCCTTGTGGCACCCTCGGGGGCGTTCACAGCGGCGTTCTCAAGTTTCGGTTACCTCCCATATAGTGCTGTTGAACGTGACGTCACTCGTTCTCTCGTTTCTGATTGGATAAGGCATTCCGTCCCCTCACTCTCTCTACACCAATTACAAACAGCCAGAGTGATTGCCCCAGAACCCAATTCTTCATCCATCACAATCCTACGAGACAGCAAAGGCGCCCGTCTATAAATTTTCAGGAGACTTCGCCACAACCCGATGAGAGACGGAACAGGAGAGATATGACTGTGAGAATAGAGATATAAGAGTATATTCACAGTATATACTCTCTATATATTATATAATAGAGGGAACACAGAGTATACTTGTTTAATAAGATGAACGGCAGGTCAGGGGGGAGGGCCGAGCTAGAAACTAGGGGTACAGGTGTGTCGCAGGTATGGCAGGACGAACCTGTGTATCGTGGTTCGACACGTTAAATGGGTTACGTCAGAAATAGGAAACAAAAAGAAAAACAGATTCTGGTAGGCAGCAAGAGGGTCGGTAGTCACCGCACCACGGCGGCTTCCAGGCAGGGTTTAGGAGCTAGTGTTCAACCCTACAAAATTATTTAGGTGAGCGCACACACACACACACACACACACACACACACACACACACACACACACACACACACACCACACACACACACACACACACACACACACACACACACCCCCGATGTCTAGTTTGTGTTTTGTTAACGGTTTACACACATTTCTGGACAGAGGAGCTGGTGGATTCTGAAAACGGAGCTCGCGAATTAATTCAATATTTTCGAAGCTCCATATTTGTCTTCCTCCTCCTGGTCGGCGGTGGGGGGTGGGGGGAGGGTGGGGGTAGGTGAGGATTGGGGGTCGAACGGGGGGTGTGTGACGGTATGGCAAGTGAGCCAGGAATACAGCAGAATACATTAGGAATGCATTAGGTTCTTTTCTGATGCTGACAGAGATGGGTGGAGCCGTCACGACGCTGGTGGTAGTGGTTGGTAGAGGGCTACTGGGTGGGGGGGTTGGGGGGAGGGGAATTGTGGTGGGGAGAGGGGGAATTGCTGTTTCCGTGGCAAAGGCAGGTGTTTCCGTGGCACAAGCAGGTGTTTCTGTGACTCAGGCAGGTGTTTCTGTGGCACAGGCAGGTGTTTCTGTGGCTCAGGCAACCACAACCTCCCTGGCCCCATACCCAAGGGGCCAGGGAGGGGCAGCTCTCCCCCCTGGCCCAGCCGCAAACACTGACGGTTGGGCTAAATTATATATAGTTGAGCGAGTGACTGGAGAGGTGTGTGTGGGCTGAGTAGTGGATCAGTGAAGTGGAAGTGGGTCTCCACTACACCAGATTAACTGTCATTTGAACCCCAGTTCGCATCACCAGTAAGTACAGGGAGGTGCAGGTCTATGATTCATTTCAAGTTAGTACTTGAAAGAGAGAATATAGGGAGAGAATTAAGAACACTTTCCTCCCATTTGCTCCTCGTAAAGAACAAATTGGCCATTCAGTTGACACAGATCTTAGCTGTGAGAGCCAGGTGATCTCACAGCATTATGAGATCCTGTGACACAACATGATATCCAGCGTATTTTTGTGTAGAGAAGAAGAGGAGGACAGCCATTGCAAGATGGACTCGTGCACCGCAAGAAACAAATTGTGGAGGCCACTTTCATCCACAACCTTAAAGTCAGGCTGCACAATGTTGAACGTCAGAATAGTTAAGCTATAACACAACAGGTACAAGAAAGCTTGTAGGTGATACATGAAATGTTAGGTAAAACACACACACACGCACGCACACTCACTCACTCACTCACTTACTCACTCACACACACACACACACACACACACACACTCACACACACACACACACACACACACACACACACACACACACACACACACACACACACACACACACATACACACATAGGGGGTCTGGTAGCTGAGCGGGCAGCGCGAAGGACTTCGTAATTCTGTGGCCCAGGTTCGATTCCCGGACCAGGTAGAAACAAATGGCCAAAGTTTCTTTCACTCTGAATACCCCTGTTACCTAGCAGTAAATAGGTACCTGGGAGTTAGTCAGCTGTTACGGAGCTGCTTCCTGTGTGTGTGTGTGTGTGTGTGTGTGTGTGTTGTGTGTGTGTGTGTGTGTGTGTGTGTGTGTGTGTGTGGTGTGTGTGTGGGGAAAAATAGTTAGCAGTTACAGTTGATTGATTGACAGTTGAGAGGCGGTCGAAAGAGCAGAGCTCAACCCCCGCAAGAACAACTAGGTTAATACAAACACACACATGTTAATTATGTAGTCAGAAAGACATTTCAGCGTTTGGGAAGAAAAACTGCCTCGTATTGAGGTCCCCAGTAGATCAAGAGTCAGGCTGTCCATTAGCAAATTATGGCCAACCAGTCAGCCAATCAGTCTGGCAGCAGCCAGTTAGCTGTCGGGCAAACCGTGTGGGAAGCGCTGTGTTCCAGGTGTCGTTCACTCGTATTATTCTTTGGCAACTGATCATAATCACTGTTATAGTTTGATCAAGCACGAGGCTCATGCTCTCTGCTCATTCGTGAATATAATATTTTCAACCCGTAGTTCATCTCTCTTTCTCTCTCTCTCTCTCTCTCTCTCTCTCTCTCTCTCTCTCTCTCTCTCTCTCTCTCTCTCTCTCTCTCTCTCTCTCTCTCTTCTCTCTCTCTCTCCCTCTCTTCTCACACTATATTAGTCCTTAATAGCACTCTCAAAATCTTACTTTTGTAAGGTAAAATGTGCCGATATTTGCCGCTTCTCTAATGGTAAACCACACTCTCTTATTCCAAATTAAACCACCTTTCATATGTAAGCTAAATATTACTTACTTTATGCCAAAAAAAATGTAAGTTTAATTTAGACTGATGTACACCTGTTTTTTCAGCCATTGCGCTAATAATCTGAAGAGTTTCTTACGGCAATAGTTTTCAGAGTCTGAATTTGACAAAGGTAATGCTTCTAAATTCATCGATAAATTCATTGCTTCTTAAACATCAGGTAAAGAAACTATGAACCATCATGATTACAGCAATCACTATAATCCTCACCGATTACAGTAATCATCACTATCATCCTCATCATGTTATAATGCCCCGTCTTCCTCATCAATTGCAATTATCATGCACCATCATTTTCAGCAATTACAATTATCATGCACCATCATCCTCATCAATTATAATTATCATGCGCCATCATCTTTCCCTATTACAGCAATCATGCACCACAATCCTTCCCTATTACAGCAATCATGCGCCACAATCCTTCTCTATTACAGCAATCATGCACCACAATCCTTCTCTATTACAGCAATCATGCGCCACAATCCTTCCTATTACAGCAATCATGCACCACAATCCTTCCCTATTACAGCAATCATGCGCCACAATCCTTCCCTATTACAGCAATCATGCGCCACAATCCTTCCCTATTACAGCAATCATGCGCCACAATCCTCCCGTATTACAGCAATCATGCGCCACAATCCTTCCCTATTACAGCAATCATACGCTGTCAGTCTCCACAACGTACACTTCCAGAGGCGCTGGCTGTGTACATGATAATCCTTTCTATAGCCTTTTCTCCTCCAAGAATACGTGAACAGTTCCGGATTTCGCCTGCGCATTTCCTATGGGTTCGATACTTTGTACAATGCTCCAATAATCTATAGATAGTGGTATTGGACACTGCAGAGGTGTTCAGTTGAACACTTGAGGCTTCATTGTTGCATGATTGTGCAGACGATAACAATGAGGTAGATATTATTATTATTAAATATAAATAGTTTCTGGACGACAAGGTTTTATTGATTACTGATTCTGTTGGTTGTGGAGCAATGCTGACTGGTTGATTGAGCCCCACTTGATGCGCTGAGCAATATGTGTCCTGTGAACTAGGGGGAGGGAGGAGAAGTGTCCAGTGAACGAGGGGAGGGAGGGACGGAGAAATGTCCAATGAACTAGGGGAACACACGTGAGGAACACAAATGTGAACAAGCCTGAACGGTCTCCAGAGATATACTTGCCACTGAAAACTCACACTCCAGAAGTGACTCGCACCCATACTGCAAAGAGCACTCAGCATCTGGCGTACAGGACACCTTAACCACTCGACCAAAACGACCGGACAATTTCGCATTTGTGTTTCTCACGTGTGCCCCAAAGAATGAGGTGATTTGATAAACTACCATGCCCAAGATTACCAACCGAGTGCCGGCGGGGGGGATGGGGAATTAGCCTCGGCTACTATCCTCTTTTGTCCGGTCGTGTTGGTCGAGTGGTTAAGGTGTCCTGTACGCCAGATGCAGAGTGCTCCTGGCAGTAGGGTTCGAGTCACTTCTGGGGGGTGGGAGTTTTCAGTGATATATATATATATATATATATATATATATATATATATATATATATCTATATATATATATATATATATATATATATATATATATAATATATATATATCTATATACGTATATATATATATATATATATATATATATATATATAGATATTCTTATATATATCTATGATATATATATATATATATATTATATATCAATATAATAATATTTAATACATGGTGTCATTTTTTAGATTTTTATATCATTTTCATTTTGGTTTTGAAATTTGCTTGTAGCTTCATTTTATTTTATTTTTTTCTGTGTTTTATAAAATGTGTGTAAAATGTGCCAGGTTCTGAATTAAATTTTTGTGATTGCCTTTGAATCGCACAGTATTTTTTCAAAAATATTTTGTGGTTAGAAATTTGTGCAATAATAGATTGGTTTAGGAGGAGTGAGTAAAATCATGTTTGCCGTTGTTTAATTCTGATAAAATATTGTCTATATATATACGCTTATTTCTTGTCATTTGTTTAATATAGTGACATGGGTTTAAATTCTTTAATAACTTGCCACACCAACTGCTGTTGTGAAACCATCGCGGATGTTTGTATTTATGTTTGTAGTATTCAATTGTTGGTACAGTACAAGTAGTACTCCTGGAACTTCAACTAATTTATCTCTCCTGAACTACTACAAATGCTAATAATAATGATATTATTATATTATTACTGTATAACTCCCTCCACTGCATTCATCACCACCATGACCCAAACCAAGCCTCCACACCATAACCAAAGTGATCTATTCATCCACCCACGACCATCAAACGCACCAACACCAGCGGTAAATAATAGGGCACCAGCTGCCCTACCACCACATCCCCCAAAAAACCACCAGCACACATTCACAACCACTAGCAACCACTCGAAATCTCCCACCCCTAAATGGCCACCTCCCCTCCCATGTACACTCCTCCTAACACTGTCTCTCCTGCATTTCAGAAGGTACGTGGAACCTACACTTACGGCAGCAGGTTTTCTCTCCCTTCCATCTGTTCTAACCACAAAGAACTGAGGCAGCAGGGTACGTGATCCTTAACGAGCTGTTTCACAATGTTAACCCTCCTCCTCCTCTCCCCTTCGACCAGTCCTGTTGTAACTCATGCACGCCCTGTTAACTGCCTTGTTAGAGGTCTCGGAGCTAGAGAGCGCGGAACACAGAGCGGGAGGGAACTGTGTGCTCACAGAGCTGACGGTGTGGCTAGGATGCTGGAGGTAGGTAAGGCCACAGAGATGAGATTTCAGGTCAGGTGATGATGCTTGATTTAGAGATTTAGAGTTGTAGTGAATTTGGTGAGGCAACGGGCTGCAGGTGATGCTATGTGGATATCTCTAGGTCCGTATATGGTATATCTCTAAGTTCATATGTGATATATCTCTAGGTCCATATATGGTATATCTCTAGGTTCATATNTAATAATCTTCCTTCTACAGCATCACTAAATCCTAATACCTGATCCCTACGACGTAGCTTTGAAACCTTATCCCTGATAACTGATCACTAAGATCGGATTCGTGTTCCCTGATCATTAATAAACATTGCTGATCCCTGACGCCATATACCTGTTACGTTCGTGTGTGTGTGTGTGTGTGTGAGAGGAAAGGTATTAAGTTAATATTGATATGCTAATTGTGCTAAGTGAAATAGGGTAAACATCTTTCACAGCTTCTTTCCTTCTCTTGTTATTCTCTCTGTCCTCTTTGTTCCCCTCTTCTTCTCTCCTAGCATTCGTATTTCTCATTCCACACTTTGACATTCCTTTCTCTTTCCTCTTTCTGTCTACTCTCAGCCCTCTCTTCTTATTCTTCTGTCTCTGTTCAATCCCTTTCGTCTCCCCTCTCCTTCTCCCCTTCTCTCTCTTACCTATACCTGACCTTTTCCCCTCTAAGGGCCTCGCCCTTCCTCGCTATGATAGCTAAATGAGTTATCTTGCCGGATGGTGCTTAGCTAACAGTGACTGCCTAACAGTGGCTCCTACTAGCCTTCGTTATACACATAATGCGTTTTAATTTACCTTCGGACGTTCGAACTGTTTTGAAAAATCAGAAAGAAAAGGTCATGGAATCTTTTCTTTCAGTGAATGCCATTGTATATAGACAAAACCCCAAGATGTAAGAAGATTACAAAGTCTTGAAGCAATCCCACATAAATATAGAACAACCAACCATAAATACTCAAATTACGGAACTATTCACTCTACCCAGCATGAGAGTAAGAATAAGACCGGAAGGTGAAGATGATAACATAGAAGACACTGCTCAACATGCCACGCCCACTACTCCTGATTAATCTTTGTATATGTTTATCCCTATTTACGTCCCCTACCTTCCCCTATTTATGCCCTATTCTTCCTTTACGATGCACTCCTCACCTTTTTTTATGCACCTGACCTCCTTAATGGTAAATCCAATAATATATATATATATATAATATATATATATATATATATATATATATATATATATATATATATAGATATATATATATATAATATATTTTATATATATATATAATATATATATATATATATATATATATATATATATATATATAATATATCACTAAGAACTCTTTGACCCGGCCAGGATTCGAACCCATGCCGTCCAGGATCACCCCTAACGTACACAGTACCGTGACCACCGCACCAATGATCGTCTATAGACGATCATTGGTGTCAAAGAGTTCTTAGTGATATATGGCTTGCGCGTTCATGCAGCTTTCTCATATATATATATATATATATATATATATATATATATATTATATATATACATATATATATATATATATATATATATATATAATAATGTAAATTCAAAATTGCATAATTACGAGGAGAAATCATGTGAGATATAAAAGAGAAGTCGACGAAGCGTGACGTAAAGCTACAGACGGGAAAACTGTGAGAAAATTAGAAAGTTTGCATCACTTAAGCATGATGAATGAGTCGCCGGAGGCAGTAAATCTCCGAGCATGACGGGGTTGCAAGTGAAGAAGTTTAATTCAGAGAGGAACCAGTAAAACAGCAGCTGCAACAACCGTAGCAGCAACTTTAGCAATAATGATTACAGCTGCAATAATGCCATTCATGAACTGCAACAGAAGAGGCTCATCATCTTAGCGTTATACTGGAAGTTGCCTTCAGTTCCCCGTGTCTCCTCACACACACACACACACACACACACACACGGGGGTCTTGTAAGTTGATTAAATAAGGCATTTTAAACACGGGTTGACAAAGGTCTTTACAACACCCGCCTGTCTACTTGTGTCAGTCCCCCAGATGTATGCCCAACCCGTCCATGTTGGGCACGTATCCAACAGCAATTACGTGTAAAAAATGGGGAAGGCTAGCTCCTAGCGTCTGGCCTCCAGTCTGAGACAGACACACACACAGTCATTTCCATTTCCAGATGCAAATATATAAGCATTACTCAAAATAAACCCACTTACAATCTAACCAAAAAATAATATGATAAACTTACCTATTTAATAACTCGGCAAATTAATTACTGAAGATGTAGGAAATAGAAGCAATTATACGACCAATTATACAACATAACAACCTCTCTCTATAATCCCACTCGCCCTCACTAAATTGCTCGCCAGGTTCACCATTCAGTAAAATTACCTCAGAAACTGTAATGAAGTAATTAACATAACTGAATTAAATATTAATTGGTGCACGTAGCTTGGCAGTTGAGAGCATTCCAAAGGGTCTGGTACAGCTTTAGGTTCGCCACCTGTCCACGCGTTCTAATCTGCGTAAAAAAATGTAAAAGTGATTTTGAATAACCAGAAGCGTATAGCAATCCTGGACAAACTGCCTGAAGCTATACCGAGACCTCGTTAGTCTGAGGGAGCGTCAGAATTAGTGTAATAGTGTTAACTAAGAGAAATATCACGAAGGTGAAGGATGCCAACCATATACACAGTAGCCAACTTTGGCCAAACGGGCGCGATATCCAAAAACGACGCCAATTCCAAATATAGATATCCAAAAGCAAAAGATATCCAAATCATGCATCAAATGTCATCAACACTGATTCAGCGCTGGATTAAAGTTGATATAACGTTCATTGAACATGGAACGAATGCCTCTCTTGGATATATATATTGCCCACTGCCCAGGTGCCACCAGGTGCCACCAGGTGCCACCAGGTGCCACCAGGTGCCACCAGGGTTATAGTCGCATCTACTCACCTGAGAGACGCCACCAGTGACTCAGTTGTCCACACACACACAGGGGGATAAAAAGACCTTTAGTGAAAATACACTAAATACATTTATTTATTTAGATTTATACAGTGAAATACCCTCTGAACGTCAAGAGAATTTCCCGTTTTAGAGAAGTTTTCATGGCAGCTTTAAGGAAGAACTCGTGAGAGTGCGAAGGTCATCAATCATGGTGGTCAATACAAGTATAGGTGTAAATGAGCATCGTTATCAACACAGTAGCAGCTATTTTCCAACTGTAGTACTGTCAACACCACGATATCAATGGGCTAATTATCACAATTAGCTACCTCAGGTGGGCTGATGTCGTCAGGGTACATCACATTGAAGTAATTACAGGAAGCTTTAGCATGCAAATAATGCGTTGGACTCATATTTTCTAAGGTGAAGTTAGGAATTGATATCAGTGATGCCCCTTTTCAAGGTCCGTGAAGGTTAGTTCTGTAAAATGTTGTTTAATCCTTGGACACTTTGTGCAATGGTTGTTGTGGTGGGTGCTAGCGCTGGTTGATGTGGTACTAGTGAGGTACTAGTGGTTGTGGTCGTGCTAATGGTCGTGCTTAACTTTTGCAACCATGTCGTTTTCAAATTGCTGCTCTGTGCTGACTCTGGAATGCTCATTTCCGGCTCTCTTTAGTGCCGCTCTATTGTCCTCCGTGGAGAGGTCTGTTCTTTTGCCATGCTTTTTCGGTCTTCTCCTCCTCCTCCGACGACGACGAGCATCGCCTATTGAACCAAGGGTTTGCTTGCCCATTCTACCCCACTCACGTCTTGAATGGGGTGACCTGCTCAGTGTCTACTGTACATGTCCAGGCTGGTGGTGGTGGTGGTAGTAGTTGAGGTGGTGGTAGTGGTTGAGGTGGTGGTACTGGTAGTGGTAGGAGAGGAGGGAGGAAGGGGGATGGAGTTAACGCTCATTGTGGCGAGTGATTGTGGTTAAGGGTCGTGGTGGGAGGGGTAACGAGTTAAAGGGGGGGGGGATGGTTGACACAGTTCCCCTCCCCCTCCCCACGCCCCTTCCCAGTAATGGGAGAACCAAAACAGAGAACGAAACTCTGTCAGCCCAGATTAAAGAAAATAAACCTAACGAGAGAGAGAGAGAGAGAGAGAGAGAGAGAGAGAGAGAGAGAGAGAGAGAGAGAGAGAGAGAGAGAGAGAGAGACTCATTCTTGCAAGATCGACACCAAGAAAACACACACACGCACACCAAAGAGTCAGAGCTCAACCCCCGCAAGCACAACTAGGTCAGCACAACTAGGTGAGTCCAAAATGTGAAATGAAGCAAGTCGTACAAGCAGGTTAAAGCATTATGAAAAGAACGACAGCAGAAGAGAACACGGAAGTATACAGAGGTCAAGAGGTCACTGATGGAGGTCACTGAGGCTGTTGGTGTAGGCAGTTTGCACCGTGGTAGTGTTGTGCCCCCCCCCCCTCCTTCTCCTCCTCCCTTCCCTCAATCTCTCCCTTGCTTTCTCTGCCCTTCGCAGGCCATCATCTTGCTCTGTAGGAGATGCCAGCAGCCTCTCCCACGTTGTGGGACACCAGCTCGACCCTGGGAACTGAGCCTCTCTAAAGTACAACTGTCAGCATGTCGGCGTTCAATACCCGACCGTCCAAGTGATTGGTCACCATTCCTTTCCCCCGTCCCATCCCAAATCCTTATATCCTGACCCCTTCCAAGTGTCATATAGTCGTAAGAGCTTGGGGCTTTTCTCTTGATAGTTCCCTACCCTTCCCTCTCTCCTCTCCCTTCCCCCCTTTCTCAAACTCTCCCCCTCCCTCCACCTCTCCACTTTCTCTCCTCCTTCCTCCCCATCTCCCGTTTGTCTCTCCTCCTTCACTCCTGTTCTGCCTCTAACACCGCCCGTCCTCTCTACCCTCCCCGACGCCCCGCCGGGCTATGATCCACTAAATCTCTGTATATCCAATACATCGTTTTCCTTCTCTCCACCTGCGTGGCAAGGACACACACACGCAGTCTCCGGCGGGCGTTCATATCTTTCAACAAATACGCTGATAAAATTCAGTCCATCATCCCGCCCCCACCTGTTCGATTCCTTATTCCGATATTTATCTCCGAACGCTACACATATACACCTGCATCCGAACACGACCGTATGCAGCTCTGCAGATTCCGAACGCCTGCTTTTCTTACATGTTATATTTTGTATTTACGTGCTTGACTCGTGTGTTTAAAGATTGATGTTGGGTTAAATGGGGTGGCTGTAGGTTGCAGTGGGGACATGTGGCCTGGGTGTATATATATAGGCTTTTGGAGAGGCAGAAGGAGGGGAAGGAGGTGATAATCTAACCTCTTTCTTAGTTTGGACAGACTGGAAAAGATTTTCTATGTATGTTGCATAGACACACTTAACCTAATCTAACCTAACCATCCTAGGCCAAATTCACGCTATCTGAGGCCTAGTATAGTCCATATGTGTACTATACTAAATCTAGAAATATTTAAGTTTGTATTTTAGATTAATTTTTTTTCCGGATTATGAAGTGAACAGTACAAAATTCTATTGTTTATTCCTCAATGCGTCAATGTTTGTACTATGGTGTACATAGTTGCAAAATAGTAGGAGCTAAACAAGAGGATGGGTTGTATATCTTCACTGTTGTATATCTTCACTGTTGTATATCTTCACTGTTGTATATCTTCATCTGGTTGTATATCTTCACTGTAACCGTCTTCCCTGCTCACTAGTTTCATTACTGTAACTCTACGGAAAACACATCCGTGATTTCATTTCGACTTCATGAAATTGCACCAGAGGGGGGGGGGGGGAAAGAGGGGTGTTTCAGACTGATATTTCTTTAAGTATTTAAGTTAAGTTAGGCGAACCTCGACCAAGATCAACCAAGACCAACCACGACTAAGACCAACCACGACCAAGACCAACCACGACCAAGACCAACCACGACCAGGCAAACCAGACCAACCACGACTAATACCAACCACGACCAAGGCCAACCACGACTAATACCAACCACGACCAAGGCCAACCACGACCAGCCTTGTCCGTTCCTTACCCCCAAGCCTCTTGCAAAGTTGCTAGAAACTAACCCCAAATGTCTGGCCCCACGTTGGACTCAGACAGACCTGCTCTTTTATAGCACAGATTAGTAATTTGATCTTACGATTGGTGTTGATCGAGGTTATGTCTTCCAGGACCCTCTCTTCCGGTTTGTGGGTCTTGGAAAGAGAATGAGAAGGGGGTAGTTGAAAAATCAACACTCCAAAGTTCATTATATAACTTTATTTAGCCTGATCCTTGTGGCTAAAGGTCACGTTTCGCCAACGCTCTCGTCAGCATCTTCAGTGACAGAAAGAAAGTAAATATGTAGCAGCAAGTTGGAATTATATACAGCACATAGGGTCAGGTAAGGTGGTGGGGCAGATGTGGTACTGTGAGGTAATGGGGCAGATGTGTGGTACTGTGAGGTGGTACTTCAGTCTTGATCCTGTGGGCGATAGAATATACTTAAGTGTACGCTGTTTGTTGAGTGGTGGGTAAGTGTGTGTGATGTGTAGTGCTTCGGCTATGTCTATTCTTCTATTGTTGGCTTTGTCAATTATTTTGGCGTTGCCGGTAAGGATATATCCGGTGATGTTCAGGTTAGTTGCAGAAATGATGCAATCCATGACACAGAATTGTTGTTCGTGCTGTGTTAGACGTCTTGTAAAAGATGGTGTCATTTGGACTATATACTGAGATTCTTAGGCGACACAGGCACCAAGTGGGCATATAAAGGTGTAGACGACATTCGCCTGTTTAAAGTCGTTCCATTCGGTGTCAGGAGAGTTCGTGATCAGTTGGGAGAGTTTTATTCTTGTAGTATATGGTCAGCAGCCTTTGATAGGGTCAACGTTCCTATTGAGCATGTCGTTCAGGACTTTTCCTCCGTCTTGTGCCTGGGCCGTTGAAAAGACGTTTCTGTAGAAGAGATTAACAAGCGTGACAGATTCTATAGTGCTGGTAGGGTGACACAGCTCAAGAAGGCGTCGAAGACACGTCGTCGACAAGGAACTCACTACCAGAATAAGATGTGCATCAGTGTGTCACTAAAGATGATCTCTGTGTCCCCGTAGAAACATGACTCTACCACCATATACAATGTATCTGTATCGCAAAGATCCTTTTTATTAGACCATCGAAGGTTTCTCGTGCAGCGTCGCCCTCCTCACAGTGTGGGGAAATGCTCTTCTGCTTCTCATTTCCCTACTTTCCTGAAAATTTTGGGAGCTACGCTGGGTATTACTCGTCATTAATGATATTGGATTTTCATATTCATTGATTCTGCAATATAAATTTGCTTGTAATTAGAAAAGCCCCCCGTGCATTAATATCGATTCCAGGGGTGATTTATGGAGCCCTTCTGCGGGGAGTATTGATAGTGAAGTTTAATGTAACAACGTCACCACACGAACGTCTGGTGGGAGGGGGGGAGTGAGTGCTATGTTGGTGTTTGTTTGTGCTTAGGGCTACGAATCCCGAGCGCTGTCCACTCAGCCGTCAGGTCCCAGTTTCCTGGAAGTTGCTGCAACAACAATTGGGTACCATGAGAGCCCTGTCTTTTCTTAGCGTATATGATATACCATATAGGTTGCACACGGTTTAATCATTGCTGCAGTAATGCTCATGCAATTGCAACCGTAGCAGTCATAATTCCCCGAGTCTCAGTGATATTGTGCGTGAGTATTTCTAGAGATACACAGCTGTCAACTTGAGAATGGTCCAGGACGGACCGAAACGTCGTCGTCCCTTCACTTTCTTGTGTGTGGTTTGGTCAACATATTTCAGTCACGTTGTGACTCCTCGCCTGAATAGAGATACACAGTTTACGAATGTATATATTGTAGTATAAATGTATTTTTGTATGATGTAGTTTATTATATCCGTATATTTGGTTAGCTTCCCTGTATTTGCTCTTAGCACTGTGTGGACATGAATCTGATGTCTTTGTTTTTATAATTGTTATTATTAGAAGTTGTAATGTTACATGAAGCAGCAGCACCATTTTTATTGCACCACAACACAACCACAAAACACTACACAACACAACTCACCACAACACCCAACCACAACACAACAAGTACCCCATCAACACACGATAGTTCGCCACAATACATTCCAGCACCACACAACACAATACCACACCACGACGCGACACTACAACGCCTCACCACACTACAAAACTCCACAACAACAACAACAGCAGCAGCCAGGCACGACAGGCTGATTAGTGTCGGGCCGCCAGAGGGATTAGAACGCGTCCAATCCACAACGTTTGTGTCCGGTCATACATTATATCTGCACGCAGCCAATCGTCGTGACCAGGACCTCATTTCCAGACCCTCATATCCAGGTCCTTATGTCCAAACCCCTCATATCCAAGACCTCGTGACTAGGCCGTCAAGACCAGTGGTGTAGAGGAGTGTTGCCAGTGGTGACTTACCAGTGGTGTGTGTGTGTGTGTGTGTGTGTGTGTGTGTGTGTGTGTGTGTGTGTGGTGTGTGTGTGTGTGTGTGTGTGTGTGTGTGTGTGTGTGTGTGTGTGTGTGGTAGGGCAAGAGGAAGGGGTTCTCTAGAGGTTACGATGTAAATACTTTTAAAACAAATGAACAAATCCACAACGGCCGTGACGAGGATTCGAACCTTGTGTAACTTTTAAAACAATATACATATCCTCTAATTTATGCACAGGAATAGAGTTACATTAAATTATTCGTTTACATATGTAATATAATACCTTTTTTTTTAATAATATGTATCCACCTATTACATGGCTCATATGGCCGCTTTTACACCTGCTCTCACACATGTGCTTAAACACATAGGACACTTATACACCTATGCACGCATCTGTCTAAACACCTGCAACTGAAGTCATTGCAATTATTAATAAATTGTTTGTATTTAAAAAAAAATAATTTTGTTAAAAAGTAAAAACATTTTAAATAAGCGCACTCTAATAAATGAATTGTATTCAATAAGCGC
Source organism: Procambarus virginalis (assembly GCA_020271785.1). NCBI lineage: Eukaryota > Metazoa > Arthropoda > Malacostraca > Decapoda > Cambaridae > Procambarus > Procambarus virginalis. Next base: position 51,735,015 of record WNGS01164858.1, read on the forward strand.
GCTCTACTCTAATAAGCGAATTCTAATAAGCGCACTCAAAAATGTGTAGTCTTCTCTAATAAGCACACTATAATAAGCGCAATCTAATAAGCGCACTATAATAAGCGCACTATAATAAGCGCATTCTAATAAGCGCACTATAATAAGCGTATTCTAATAAGCACATTATAATAAACGCACTCTAATAAGCGCATTCTAATAAGCGCATTCTAATAAGCGCACTATAATAAGCGCATTCTAATAAGCGCACTATAATAAACGCACTCTAATAAGTGCAGTCTTCTCCAATAAGCGCACGCTGCTCAATAAGCGCACGCTGCTCAATAAGCGCACTTTGAAACGCTCAAAGTGCGCTTTGATTCGGTGAAGTGAGTTAGAGTCTCGTTGTCACTCTCAGATGCCTCAGAGGGATGCAAGTTTTCTGTTACAGCGCCTTTGAGTGAAGAGGCGGAGCGAAAACACTTGTTCAAATTCTTTCATAACTTTTGAGAAATCATTACATTCCTCAACTAGAAACCGTTCACTGTCAAACAAAGCCCAATCGTAAAAAAAAAATGGTTTCAGATTAATGATGTAATACGCTATGAAATAAAGTGGTGTAGACACACCAAATACACAACTTAAAATGTAGATACGAGAGCCACAATTGATTAAGAGGAGGGGCTATACAGCTGGAGCTCAGTCCACGCAAGCACAATTAGATGAGTTCATTAAGATGAGTACAAGCACACAAACACACTAAAAACAGTTCGTCGATGCCTTACAGCTAAATATTAAAACTATGTCAAATAAATACAGTTCTCCATTGACGCAAATTTCATTATTCTTCGTGGTTTAAAGTCCCCCAGAAATCCAATTTTTTCAGAAAATATATTTTTGTGTTTGCAAAGTATTCGTAATAACTTTTAGGGGGAAAAAGTCGTCCTGTTCCTGGCATCCATGTATACAGCTAGTTACAGAATACATATACTGTATTCTGAAATAAAAGCGTTGTTATACATCAAAACGATTTTTAGGCAATGCCAGAAATATATGCATTCGGGTTTATTCTTAAATACTTTTTCCCATAAACAAACGTTGATTTCTAAAACTCATTTTTTTTTATAATTTCAAAAGCGAACTTTGCAGTGGTCACTAAAACCATAGTTCCTTGTACACAGCGGGTTCATCAGTGTTCTACACAACACCTATATATGCAACACATGCAATCCACACATACACACACATATATTTATATATACACACACATATATGTATGTAGATTTTTTTGTATTTTTTTTGCGATGCAGGTATGTGAATATTATATTTATTACAAATACTTCATCAAGAGAGCACTTAAAATCCTTTTTGCTAGACAAATACGCTCATGAGAGAGCAGCTGGCACACGTCGTGCAGGGGTTCAGGCAGACAATGTCTTCAAGCCAGTGTTTACAAACACAATCATTCACTTGTCTACCCCTTGGCTCCCAACACACACATACAGTGACACAGTGACCCAACACAGTGACCTAACAGTCCGTCCGAAACAGTGGCTTAGTCTCCCGTGTATTGCAGTCCAATTTCTTCTTTTTATCCACTGTGGTATTATCTATTTCACTTCAATTTAGAGTTTCACTCTTCTCTCTGAAATGATATCCACCAAGGGATCACCATGATGGGTCTTGTATCAAACAATCGAAATCTGTGTGGAAGTGTAATTAACACCCCACCCTTAACCTCCACCGAATCCAAAAGGATCAGAATATACAGAGATCTGAATCACTTATCTAGAACACGGCAACTGACTTTGTAAACAGTTTACCTGACACGAAGACTTAGTAGGTGATCCTCAACCGAAGGTTCTCATGGTTCTGACCGGTTTTGGTGATCTGAAGATTGAACAGAACTTGTACAAGTTTTTAAGTGGATTCGAGAGTGTTTGATGTGTCCTAGTTTGGTTACATCCGCTGCTCGTCCTCTTGGTCGAGTGAATGTGGATTCGCCTCTCATTGGTAAGGTACTCGGCCTCCTCCTCCTCTGATGTATGGTGAACCTTTCCCAGCCTTGTGTCGTGAGTGCATCAAAAAAGACGTTTACCAAAAATCTAGTATAGCTATATTTCCTGAAAAACAAATATCTTGGCTCAGAGATACTTAACGTGTACCATGAACACCCATTTCGAGTAAAGATATCAGGATTATTGAAAAAAATTTAGTTGGGAACTTTCAGCCAATTAACTTTAAGGACGCGCGGCCAAGTGATATCCAGTTCACTTGGCTGCGGGCCCCTAAAGTTACTAATAACTAAGTTATCACTAAACTGCTACTCTGACCTCGCCACACAAGACAGTTGACATACCTGGGAATACCTATGACCTCACCACGTCAGACATAAATATATGAAACCGCCGATAACTATAAAATAAATGAATGAAAATTGTTATAATCTTCACCACGTAAAATACTAATATTTATATACAATATATTTCAAACGTTTCAGAAAATTATTAGCAAGTGTTCCCATAATGACTGTTGTACCTTGTATATATGAGTTGGTTATTTCGTTTAGAAAGTCACGATGACTATGGCGGCATCGCCCTCGAAATTGGGTCAAGAAGTGACCATTAACTCCACCAAACATCAACACAGTTGACGTTTGATAAACTTGATTTCAGTTGATGGTTGATAAGACAGGCTGTTTAACACAAGGGGCACACGCACTAGGGGACACAGGTGGAAACTGAGTGCCCAAATGAGCCACAGAGATATTAGAAAGAACTTTTTTAGTGTCAGAGTGGTTGACAAATGGAATGCATTAGGAAGTAATGTGGTGGAGGCTGATTCCATACACAGTTTCAAGTGTAGATATGATAGAGCCCATTAGGCTCAGGAAACTGTACACCTGTTGATTGACGGTTGAGAGGCGGGACCAAAGAGCCAGAGCTCAACCCCCGCAAGCACAACCAGGTGAGTACAACTAGGTGAGTACAGTGCAAAACCTGTATGACACGTTATGGTTACTTTACGGTAACCAGCGTAGCAATTGCAACATGCTATGCATAGTGACAATCTCTTTTCATAGTCTCTACTATGAAAAGTCTCATCAAAACCCACGCTTTCTATGAATCGGTTGATTACTTTAGGTGGGTGGATTGCGTTCGTACGTTCCTGGTTAGGTTCAGACGCTGTATTTTGTATGTTGTGGCAAATCAAGAGATGGGGGCTGGTCGTTGGTTGTTGCAGACCTCCACCACTATGCACGAATATCCGTAACATGAGTGGCGACGTCAGTTACCTTGATAGTGGCACAGGTATTTAAGACTCTTGTTCCTCATTTTTCCACATTTCATTCGTGAGTTACGAAAACTGTCAATGGCACTGTCACTCATTCGTGAATGGCAGCAGCTTGTTTCTTGGGGCTCAGTACCCGAGGCCATTAACGTGCGTCTGTAAGCTATTCCGCTCTCAGGATGGGTATGAGGTGCATAATAAGTGGAGTAACCTAATTGTTGATTGGTCCAGCCGCCCCTGGAGGAACTTCATATGAACTTCGGCACTAACTTCATTGGCATCAGGGCTGGCTCATCTAACGTTAACTGTCACCTTGTTGGAGCCCTCTGCAGGGCTTCTGCTCCACTGATGACACTCCTCCAGTTTGTCCCCCAAGCACTGGGGTGGACGGTAGAGCGATGGTCTCGCTTCATGCAGGTCGGTGTTCAATCCCCGACCGTCCAAGCGGTTGGGCACCATTCCTTTCCTCCCGTCCCATCCCAAATCCGTATTCTGACCCCTTTCCAAGTGCTATATAGTAGTAATGGCTTGGCGCTTTCTCCTGACAATTCCCTTCCCCCCCCCCCTTTTGATTGAGAACCTCACCGGCAAGACATATGTCCAAGTTCCAAGTAGCACGGGCTATGGTGAGCCCGTAGTGGACATACCTGGCACAGAAGCGGGGGGGGGCTGTTACTGGCCCCTAAAATGAGCACTGGCCATCCAATTGGCTCATTATATACCACCTTCAACTACCCACGTCCTTGTGGCACCCTCGGGGGCGTTCACAGCGGCGTTCACAGCGGCGTTCTCAAGTTTCGGTTACCTCCCATATAGTGCTGTTGAACGTGACGTCACTCGTTCTCTCGTTTCTGATTGGATAAGGCATTCCGTCCCCTCACTCTCTCTACACCAATTACAAACAGCCAGAGTGATTGCCCCAGAACCCAATTCTTCATCCATCACAATCCTACGAGACAGCAAAGGCGCCTGTCGTCTATAACTTTTCAGGAGACTTCGCCACAACCCGATGAGAGACGGAACAGGAGAGATATGACTGTGAGAATAGAGATATAAGAGTATATTCACGGTATATACTCTCTATATATTTTATAATAGAAGGAACACAGAGTATACTTGTTTAATAAGATGAACTGCAGGTCAGGGGGGGGGGGGGCCGAGGTAGAAACTAGGGGTACAGGTGTGTCGCAGGTATGGCAGGACGAACCTGTGTATCGTGGTTCGACACGTTAAATGGGTTACGTCAGAAATAGGAAAACAAAAAGAAAAACAGATTCTGGTAGGCAGCAAGAGGGTCGGTAGTCAAAGCATCACGGCGGCTTCCAGGCAGGGTTTAGGAGCTAGTGTTCAACCCTACAAAATTATTTAGGTGAGCACACACACACACACACACACACACACACACACACACACACACACACACACACACACCACACACACACACACACACACACACACACACACACACACACACAACCCCGATGTCTAGTTTGTGTTTTGTTACGGTTTACACACATTTTCTGGACAGAGGAGCTGGTGGATTCTGAAAACGGAGCTCGCGAATTAATTCAATATTTTCGAAGCTCCATATTTGTCTTCCTCCTCCTGGTCGGCGGTGGGGGGTGGGGGGAGGGTGGGGGTAGGTGAGGATTGGGGGTCGAACGGGGGTGTGTGACGGTATGGCAAGTGAGCCAGGAATACAGCAGAATACATTAGGAATGCATTAGGTTCTTTTCTGATGCTGACAGAGATGGGTGGAGCCGTCACGACGCTGGTGGTAGTGGTTGGTAGAGGGCTACTGGGTGGGGGGGTTGGGGGGAGGGGAATTGGGGTGGGGAGAGGGGGAATTGCTGTTTCCGTGGCAAAGGCAGGTGTTTCCGTGGCACAAGCAGGTGTTTCCATGGCACAGGCAGGTGTTTCTGTGGCTCAGGCAACCACAACCTCCCTGGCCCCATACCCAAGGGGCCAGGAGGGGCAGCTCTCCCCCCTGGCCCAGCCGCAAACACTGACGGTTGGGCTAAATTATATATAGTTGAGCGAGTGACTGGAGAGGTGTGTGGGCTGAGTAGTGGATCAGTGAAGTGGAAGTGGGTCTCCACTACACCAGATTAACTGTCATTTGAACCCCAGTTCGCATCTCCAGTAAGTACAGGGAGGTGCAGGTCTATGATTCATTTCAAGTTAGTACTTGAAAGAGAGAATATAGGGAGAGAATTAAGAACACTTTCCTCCCATTTGCTCCTCGTAAAGAACAAATTGGCCATTCAGTTGACACAGATCTTAGCTGTGAGAGCCAGGTGATCTCACAGCATTATGAGATCCTGTGACACAACATGATATCCAGCGTATTTTTGTGTAGAGAAGAAGAGGAGGACAGCCATTGCAAGATGGACTCGTGCACCGCAAGAAACAAATTGTGGAAGCCACTTTCATCCACAACCTTAAAGTCAGGCTGCACAATGTTGAACGTCAGAATAGTTAAGCTATAACACAACAGGTACAAGAAAGCTTGTAGGTGATACATGAATGTTAGGTAAAACACACACACACGCACGCACACTCACTCACTCACTCACTCACTCACTCACTCACTCACTCACTCACTCACTCACTCACTCACTCACTCACACACACACACACACACAATGTTAATTATGTAGTCAGAAAGACATTCAGCGTTTGGGAAAAAAAAACTGCTTCGTATTGAGGTTCCCAGTAGATCAACGAGTCAGGCTGTCCATTAGCAAATTATGGCCAACCAGTCAGCCAATCAGTCTGGCAGCAGCCAGTTAGCTGTCGGGCAAACCGTGTGGGAAGCGCTATGTTCCAGGTGTCGTTCACTCGTATTATTCTTTGGCAACTGATCATAATACTGTTTATAGTTGATCAAGCACGAGGCTCATGCTCTCTGCTCATTCGTGAATATAAATATTTTCAACCCTGTAGTTCATCTCTCTTTCTCTCTCTCTCTCTCTCTCTCTCTCTCTCTCTCTCTCTCTCTCTCTCTCTCTCTCTCTCTCTCTCTCTCTCTCTCTCTCCCTCTCTCTCTCTCAACTATATTAGTCCTTAAATAGCACTCTTAAAATCTTACTTTTGTAAGCTAAAATGTGCCAATATTTGCCGCTTCTCTAATGGTAAACCACACTCTCTTATTCCAAATTAAACCACCTTTCATATTGTAAGCTAAATATTACTTACTTTATGCCAAAAAAAATGTAAGTTTAATTTAGACTGATGTACACCTGTTTTCTTCAGCCATTGCGCTAATAATCTGAAGAGTTTGTTACGTCAATAGTTTTCAGAGTCTGAATTTGACAAAGGTAATGCTTCTAAATTCATCGATAAATTCATTGCTTCTTTAAACATCAGGTAAAGAAACTATGAACCATCATGATTACAGCAGTCACTATAATCCTCACCGATTACAGTGATCATCACTATCATCCTCATCATGTTATAATGCCCCGTCTTCCTCATCAATTGCAATTATCATGCACCATCATTTCAGCAATTACAATATCATTCACCATCATCCTCATCAATTATAATTATCATGCGCCATCATCTTTCCCTATTACAGCAATCATGCGCCACAATCCTTCCCTATTACAGCAATCATGCGCTGCAATCCTTCCCTATTACAGCAATCATGCGCCACAATCCTTCCCTATTACAGCAATCATGCGCCACAATCCTTCCCTATTACAGCAATCATGCGCCACAATCCTTCCCTATTACAGCAATCATGCGCCACAATCCTTCCCTATTACAGCAATCATGCGCCACAATCCTTCCCTATTACAGCAATCATGCACCACAATCCTTCCTATTACAGCAATCATGCGCCGAACAATCCTTCCTATTACAACAGCAATCATGCGCCACAATCCTTCCCTATTACAGCAATCATGCGCCGCAATCCTTCCCTATTACAGCAATCATGCGCCACAATCCTTCCCTATTACAGCAATCATGCGCCACAATCCTTCCTATTACAGCAATCATGCGCCACAATCCTTCCTATTACAGCAATCATGCGCTGCAATCCTTCCCTATTACAGCAATCATGCGCCACAATCCTTCCCTATTACAGCAATCATGCGCTGCATCCTTCCCTATTACAGCAATCATGCGGCAAGCCTTTCCCTATTACAGCAATCATGCGCCACAATCCTTCCGATTACAGCAATCATGCGCCACAATCCTTCCCTATTACAGCAATCATGCACCACAATCCTTCCCTATTACAGCAATCATGCGCCACAATCCTCCCTATTACAGCAATCATGCGCCACAATCCTTCCCTATTACAGCATCAAACGCTGTCAGTTCCACAACGTACACTTCCAGAGGCGCTGGCTGTGTACATAATAATCCTTTCTATAGCCTTTTCTTATCTCTCCAAGAATAGTGAACAGTTCCGGATTTCGCCTGCGCATTTCCTATGGGTTCGATACTTTGTACAATGCTCCAATAATCTATAGATAGTGGTATTGGACACTGCAGAGGTGTTCAGTTGAACACTTGAGGCTTCATTGTTGCATGCTTGTGCAGACGATAAACATGAGGTAGATATTATTATTATTATTATTAATATAAATAGTTTATGGACGACAAGGTTTTATTGATTACTGATCTGTTGGTTGTGGAGCAATGCCTGACTGGATGATGAGCACCACTTGATGCGCTGAGCAATAAGTGTCCNGTAAACAAAACAGCCAGGAAAGACAGGATGACTGGAACTGACACTGAAGCTAGGCACTGAAAAAACAGGAAAAAAATACTGCCACAGGAAAGAAAGCTGCAAATGGAACAACAGAAGATATGCCACTTGAATCCTATATAAGATTCAGGAAACAAGACTCGGAAAGCTAAAATATAATGACTGGCAGTCTCTCAAACCATCAAGGAGCATCCCCTAACTAATTCCTGAAAGAGCTGGAGCCACACAATGTGGGTGAGCTCCAACAACAAAGACAGAGCTGTCCACCAAGGAAGCAGAAGGATTACCCAGTTGGCAATAACTCAGCCCAAAAAGGATGGGCAAGAGAAACATACCAGACTGTGGCCAATACACAATGCTGTTGATGGAGAAACATGATCCAAATCTGACAGACTACAGTGGCAAAAGAGACAGTACCAGAGAAACTGGAACAATGTCTGCAACTATACTCCACCTAGCAGTGAAACCACACTGGAAAAAAAAAAGAGCAATGCACTGTACAACTGCCCAAACTAACAAAAGGATCCCAAGCAAATATCATCACAACATATGGAATGGATAAGCCAGTGAAGCAGAGCCACCTGAGGCAGAAACTGATGATGACTGGCAATCCCAGATAAAATGTAGCCAAGTCCAAACTGGCAACAAAACCAGCTGGGAACGTCTCCAAGTGACAAGGAACGCAAAGTCATGAACAAGGTAAGAACCAGAACCCTGGCTTGCAAACAAGCTGGGTAGTCCAAACCAGCCAATCATCGAGGGAGGCCAAAATACAAATCCTGAACAGTCACCAGGGACAAACTGAAAATAAAAATCCCAGAAATGGCAACAAATCAACCACACAAACCCTAGCCAATTCCTGAACCAATGAGGGTGACTTAAAAGACAGAACACACATGGAAGAGCCAAGGCCACAAACCAAGCATCTGCCTGCAAAGCCATGTGTGCTAGACTGAAGAAGGCCATGTGGAGGGAAGGATTGGAAAAAAGCCTCACTAACATGAGAGGATGAGAATAAACCCAGAGCCTGGCAAGACCCACTCAAGGACCAGGAACATATGGAATACCCACCACAGGGAGGGAACAATTTGACCACCCCAGCATCAAACCAATCCTCTGCTCCACAGGGGCAGACACCATGCGAGGCAAACCCAGACCTGCAATGCTCCAATAAGCCAGCTCAATGCATCAGGAATCCAGACCCCACCATCCTCACACCTTGCAGACAAAGGAACTAGTTGCATAATGTTTGGCACAAAGTACATCAACGAGCACTCTTGGAGAGGAAAAAAAAAAAAGGGACGCACATTACCATAAAGCAGTTGCTGCCTTAAAAACCTCACCCCTGCATGTGGTGCAGCAAAAAAACAAGGACCAGTGATGCCACACATCGTAGACCCAGGAATGAACACAATCAGCCCAACTGTTGTAGTAGGGTCTGAGGGAAGGTACAGACCAAATCCACACTATATGAGAACTGTCAGGAATTACCAGCACCAAACCAGGATTAATTGGCCAGGAGGCCAGGTGCAGGAAATGCAAACACCAACCTCCAACCTGGAAATGTGGCAAAGCAGCAAGCAGAGCAAGAGTTTGCTTTGAACCCATAGTCCCCCTAAAACCAACAAAAAATACAGTACACCCCAACCTTCAACTGGAGAGGATCCAAAGCCAATATACTACCCGGAGCAAGACCCTACTAGAGGTGGCAGCCTGAAGGGGGGGGGACTGAGACTTCAAACCCCTTGGGAAGAGAACCTTGATGGGGCACGGGTAATGCCAATAACAAATAAAAAATGGAACTCTAGCCATAAGCAGTTGAAACAAACAAGACTCGAGGTTTACATAAAAGTTAGGCTGTAAAATATATGCAAGTGGAGCAGAAAAATGAAACTAGTACAAATATAGGTCCATGTAGAGCAAAGGCCAAAAGGACAGCCTATCTGAATATTATAAATCAGGAAGAGCACTCAGGAAGACAGGAGCTGTTACTAGCAGTTGGGACTGGACAGTGAGTGTGTACACAGTTTACGTCAGGGTTGCAATGTTTTAAATGCAGCAGCTATGTCAAAGGAGCTCAATTCTGGTACTTATTAGTTGCTCATTGCTCACAAAAGTCTGATAGAGTTATTTATGCTTGGAACAAATTAGGCCAATTTGGAAATAAATTATATGTTTAAAGGTTACATTACTTAGTTGGAAAGGGGATTTCTTGTCTGAAAAAAAATTAGAACCATATTATAAAAAAATACACTATTTCCGGATGTCTATATAACACCATTTGTGTTATAGATTATGCAAAAGTTCCTACATATCATTCAGGATACCAATGCAAGAGATGAACGACACAAAACAAGTGATGTTAAAGGAATAAGATTTATAGAGGGTCTTATCAAGAAATAAAAATACTGTGTGAAAGCAAAATTTCCAATTAAGCTGAAAATCAGGATGTATGACTTAAGCTATAAGGTTATCTCGAGATGATTTTGAGGCTTAGCGTCCCCGCGACCCAGTCCTCAACCAGGTCTCCTTTTTGTTACACATCCCCAGGAAGTAGCCCGTAGCAGCTGTCTAACTCCCAGGTACCTATTTACTGCTAGGTAACAGGAGGGGCATCAGGGGTGAAAGAAACTCTACCCATTTGTTTCTGCCTCCATCGGGATCAAACCCGGAACCTCAGGACTACGAATCTGAAACGCTGTCCACTCAGCTGTCAGGCCCCTGTATGAGGTGTATGACAGTTAGCAGGACAATGTCGTTTTGACAGCAAGGTGCCGATCTTTTTTGTTCTACATTAAGTGGCAAAGAGTTAAATGTATGGAACTCAAAGTACTCAAAATGTGTTCTGGAATGAAGACAAGAAAAGTATCACAAAATGCATGAAAGATACTGGAAGGTTAGCATGCAAAAACACACAACAAAGAAGCAACTTACTGGAGTAAGAGATGTGGCAATATGTAGGCACACTCGGAGAATACGTTATGAGCATCAGTGGTTCAAAGTTCTTCAACTTCCTCCCATTAAATATAAGAAACACTGCTGGAACAAGAGTGGATAAACTGAACAAAAATTTGTTCGGGAAGTGCTGCATCAACCGGGTTGTAAAGAACTTGTGGGCCTGCAAGCCACTCTATGCAATGGCCTTTTAAGTCATCACTAGACAAGCCTGGCTCCAGGCCGAACTTGGGCAACAGAACTCCTGGAACCGACTACAGATAGTAGTAGGCATCCATCAGTCTCAGGAGACTATGGTGTTGCGCTCTGGTTGTCGGCCTGGAGTGGCCTCTCCAGGGCGCAAAGCCAGGATAGGTTGATATGAAAGAGAAGCTGTTACCCATGCAGCAGGTCCCCCCCTCTCCATGGTGCCGAAAGTCTCCAATGGAAAGGCAAATGCCAATAGGATTGATTCCAACGCCGTCACAGGAACTGTGAGCTCCGGAGTTGACCTCAAAGTTGGTGAAAGAAGGCACAGGGACTCCAGACCCGGAGACTGCTGTAGTCGGGGCCAGAGAAGAACCACCCCATCAAGGCCAAGAACGACCCCAGCCTCCTGAAGCAGAGCCTAGGCCGCACGAGCCCTATGAGGTGGACGTCCCAGTCCCGCACCTACAAGTTCCAGACAAGAGATCGTCACAGACCTCTTTCACCCGAGGCCAGCTTCCTTCAAGACCAATCTCGAGATGATTTCGGGGCTTAGCATCCCTGCGGCCCAATCCTCGACCAGGCCTCCTTTTTGTTACACACCCGAGGAAGCAGCCCGTAGCAGCTGTCTAACTCCCAAGCACCTATTTACTGCTAGGTAACAGGGGCATCAGGGAAACTCTGTCCATTTGTTTCCACCTTCCACTGAGGATCAAACCCAGAACCTCAGGACTATGAATTCGAAGCGCGGTCCACTCAGCTGTCAGGCCCCTGTTAGAAAGATGACCAAGCAGAAGGAAGAGTGATAATTATTAAATACAAAAATTATTATTATTATAATAATTATTATAATAATTATTATAATAATAATATAATTAATAATTATCCCGACTACAGATAAACAACAGGTAAACCAAAAAATGCGAACAATAATACAAATATCATAAGATGTAAGTACTGGTACTGGCAATAATTGTGCCTGATATAAATTAAGATTTGCCAGAGGGTGTTTAGTAATTACTTGACCATGTTTCAAGATGATGCTAAAGCTTAGAGCAAAATAATAAAGTTAGACATTGGCAAATCAAGTGAATATAATAGTTTATGAATAATGAAACTGAATGATGATAAATGCCAGAGACTAAATAAAGGAGAGTGGGAATAAAGCCATTGAGAGAGACTGGCTGTATGACAAAATATTACAAAAATTGTATAAAGAAAAGAATCCTGGGGTAATTATACACAATAACAGCTAAAAAACCCATATACACTAAATTAAGTGTGTTCAATGCAATTCTGGTCAAATGTAAAATTAGGCTTAAATACAAGAATGTTGAAATGACAAAGGAATTATTTATATTGTCACACAAATTGTGATATGAAACTGTGGAACACTGTAGGCATCTAAAGAAACACATTAACACAACAGAAAAAGATGTGCACAGAAATGGATTCTTGAAATATGTAGTATGATATATGAGGGATTAAAGGCACTGGACACACCCAAACTGGATGACAAGAAAAGACGGGAATATAACCACATATATGTTTACAAAGATATACAAGAAAACATGCCAGGAACAATTTATAAAATGAGAAATAAGAAGTCATTTAATTTACATCTATATGTCATAAATGTAAATTACAGAAGAATATAGAAGGTATAATAGTTTTTTATGATGAATGCCATGTCATGGTTAGTTAAAACATACAAGGAAGGTAGAGCACAACAAACATAGCTTTCTACCCGTAACTACAAATATGTAACGGCTAACATAAGACAAACACACACACATGCACACAAAATAATAAATTTACCATATTCATGAACCTCATCTGAAACAAGAGAACGTAGCATGTAATACCATTATAAGATGTGAGTTACACATGGACAGGTAAAATGATGTGAACATAACTTGCAGCTAATGTGAGAAGGAGGATCACAGTTAGAACAAATATATTTATATAGAAAGAGAAAGTAGTGGATACCAGAGAAGCACACATACACATCAATCCCAACTCCACTCATACTTCATCACCAAAAATATCAATGACTTAAATTTCAGTTTGGTTTGAAGTGAAACATTTTCCTTGTTGAGTATTAACTTATGACAGTTCAGTTAATATTACAGATCCTACAATTAATTATTGGAAAAACTGCACCTCTAAATTATCACCAGAGTTCAGAGTATGTATTTACCTTATCATTAACAGTGTCGTTATCAAAATACATTACATGGTATTCCTATGGAAATTTATATTTGTCAAGGATCAAGGCAATGAATCAATCTACTAGTATTCTTATACAATATGTTGAAACAAATTATTTCTTACTTTGATATGATATACAGTACTTACAATAGCTAAGTGATCAGAGTCAGTAAGCTTGGGTAATACAGTACTCATGCTGGCTATGTATTTCATGATACAAGGAAATTTACAAAATGGCACCTTATCTGTAAAAGTTTACGTGCATAAAATTATCTCGATCATAATTCATAATTGAAAACTGAAAGTGCACAAAATATTTGCATGATATCACCCATAAACCTGTTGGTTAATATACAATGTCAACATAAAAGGTCTGGTCTTGATTCCAGTACTACCTAAGGCCCAAGGTTGTGTAACACCTGTCAAGTTAACAAGAGAAGAATGTTACTGGTCATATGTTAATCAATATACACTGCATAATGTTACCTAGAAGTAAAAGGAACAATGTTTCACTTACATGCACAATTTACCAGAAGCACCAAACCATTATGAATAATACTTATTACACGACATATCGTAAGGCAATGGCTTGTCGTGCCGTATAAATACAACAATTACTGTCAAAAAGGAAGCATGAATGTTCATATTATAAAGACAACACTTCCAAGATATGAAGGCAAACACAAAATAGCTTTTCCTTCATAGCTGCCCACCCTCACAGATATGCATACAATTCTTAATGTTCATACATATATAATGCAATAATTGATATGCTTGCAAAATCTATAAGGTTTTCAATTGTTTTCTGTATGTTAATAAGACAGAATTATCAAAGCTTAGCCATTCTAAATTTCTGACCTAAAGAAAAATTGTACAGTACGGTATACAAAGAAATGTGTAATACAGTACTGTATATCAATTATAATTGATATACATGCCTAAATGCCCTTCATGCCTAAATGGAAGGGTCATCACTATTGGCATCACAAACGGTCATATGAGCTTTTAAACAACATGTTCTTATAAGCTGGCAGTTTAGTCAGCAAACAACTGCAAAACAAACAAGACCAAAAGTTTGTGCTAGGATCATTTTGTAGCTTTTGCGGCGAGGCATCGTGGTGAGGAGGAGGAGGAGGAGGACGTGGTACATTAGTAGAGGGAGCTAATGCCATGTGGTCACTGAAGGGCAGAGACCTCCACAGCAGGGGTGTTGCAGGAAGATTATGCAGGAAGTGAAATCTTGGAGCTACAGATGCTCTCCTTCATGTAGCCTCTTCTTGTCCACCACTCACCTAACATATAAAAACCTGTCAATCACCTTCTCAGTCATTACATTTTGGTGTTATCACAAGTTTAGCCTTACATTAGGAGCATGCATAATCTGTACAGTATAGATAAAACGAAAAACTAACTTAAATTAAAGGAGAGTTACATGACTCACTTGGAAAACAATTTGGTGCAAAAACTGAAGAAAAATATTAACATTTAAAAGTAGTAGAAGGACTAGCATTAGCACTACCACATGGGCATTTACAGCATTGTTAAGATTCCAAAAACAAATGCAAATAAAATTTTCCCAAATATATTAATGAACTTTGTACAGTAATTTGCATTGTCAAATTAAGCAAATCTAAACTAACACTAAGACATTAATTTTCTTTTAAATTGTATACAATATTTGATTCAAGTCATTCAAGCTGACAAGGAAGCTTTAATATCTAATAAAAACTAATTTAGTTTCCAAAACAGCTTCAGCAAATAGCAAGGAAACAACTTTAATGAATACATACAACCATTTCAACATTCAACTTTATGCATTCATGCCACATTCAGTCCGATCCATTATAAGATGAAACATATTTAAGTGTGCAAACTTTCTTAGACAATCTAAATGAAGCAACTTCATTAATTATATAAGGATTCAGCTTGCCTTATATTTATGCAGATTCATAGCTACATATGTCACGTGTCAAGATTACACAGGATAGCATTATTGTGTATAAGCAGTTGATGCCAATAAAAATGAATCCCATCATTATTAATTACACACTAACGTATGGAACATGAGTAGCCAACATCCCGCTAACCCTATCATGTAATATGCTATAATTGTTATTATCCTAAATCTGTTGTGTCAGCATAAGTGACAACACATCATTAACAAAACTTATTTGACAACTTAACTGTATTGCTGTTTATTTAAAATGCCATTTCCCATATACAATAAATAATTGGGATATACCCCATGAAATGGACTTAACTCTTCTGAATTTTATAATTTCCTTAATTTTACTGTGTCAAGTTATCATTTACTGCATACACTGCATTGTCTTTGATTATTCACTATAAAATCAAAAGTGAAGTGCTCATATTTTAAAGTATAAGATTGCCACACCTATCAGCCAAACTAAGTCATGCAAATAAAGATTTGTCTTTTAATACTAAAAGTAGTCAAAATGTGTAATTTTGGGGGAATGTTTAAATATATGCAGCTGAAAATAAAAAATACAAATTTAGTACAGCTTGACACATAAATATTGTAAATCTAAAATTATTCATACACTTCATATTTATAAATTTGAGTTATGAACTGCCACCATACCTGCCTTAGTAAAGTGAACAAGACAGGGCTTCTATTCATAATTCACTTCCTGTGACCATGTCCACACTGCAGTCACACTGTAAGACACAAATTCTCTAAATTCAACACAATCTTATGACAATGTTCACTCCATCCGAAAATTCACATATTATTCGTGAATGATATTGTCTGTGTCTATCCAAGGGCAACCTTACTCTTGTCTACTCAACAGTGGATAACTATTTCAACAGGAATATTATTACAAACAAAGAATTAAGCAAATGCAAAAAAGCAATGCTACTAAGTCTTGACCTTTTGAAATCTTGAAAATATACAATAAGTGAAGTCTTGCATGCAGGAAATAGTTTCTTAGATGGATAGGCATATTCTAATATTTCTCAGTAAGTGGATGGGCAGATGCAAGTGACACGCAAGCAGTCAACACTGTACCAACTCACAAGTACAGCCTTACCCCTGTACATTTTAGGAGCAATGGCTAGTCAGGTTGAGAACTGGTAAGAAGTGTATATGCTATAAACTAAACATTTCCCAGGTAAAAGATCATAGTTATGTAATTAAGAGAAATGCAGATGGAGGAATATGGTGATGAAAAGAATACAACACAAAAACTAATAATATAGAGTCATGTATTTCATTAAATGACAATAAATAATATATAAAAGTAGTCAATTATTAAGCTCAAAATCAGTATTCATAAATATTTTATATTATAAATATAATTGGCATTACAATAAAAAAAACCAGCGTTGAATGTAATGAAATGCCATTTTCTGGAAGAGTCCCGGAGGCTCCCCGGAGCTATCCATGGCTGATATGGATACCCTAACTATTTTGTATCAGTCGATGTGGGTGGAGTTCTAGGCCTACCAGGGACCACTAGCCAGAACCTGGCCCCCCTCACAGAGGTACGAGGAGCAATGGCCCATAGAAATACACATGTGATGTGGAGCATTCTATATCTGCCATCAACCGGGACAGGCACCCAGAAAGGTAAGCACCACAAAACAAACCCCTATTCTGGTTAACAACAAAAATCATCAAACGAGTGGACAGAACTCCCCAAAAGAAAAAAGAGCAAACAAACATGACATCACACGAGCCGCGCTGCATGCCTGCGCAGCTCCCCCCCCCCTTCCCGGGAGGGGAAAGGGGGAGCCCCAGACCCTTGCACCGGTGATCCATACCCCAGTTCTGAGGCTGGATATTAAAAACGCGAAAAAACGCCGATTGGAGGCTGGTGAGCCTCCGGGACTAACCCAGAAAATGGTGTTTCATTACATTCAACGCTGGTTTTCTGGGGGGGGAGCCCCTGCGGTTCCCCGGAGCTACTTCACCAAAGACGAAAACAGAGGGACGTATTAGGGAGGCAGTAGGCGCTCACACCACAACACGAAATTGAGACAACAGGCTGCAACAGCCGACCTAAAGTGACACAGGCCCAACGAGGCCCAGGAACATACACGAGGGAGTGCGCAGCCAGGACCCAGCGTGACTGCCAAAACAAACCCGTGCTCGAATGTAAGCCCAAGACATGCCACTCAAGACGGCAGCAAGTGTAGCAAGCCAATGAATGCCAAGGGCACTGGGAGACTGCAGGCTGACTAGACAGAACGCCCCAGCAGACGACCTGAGACACCCAAACCAGAGAACAGGGAAGAAAGGAAACTGGATCAACCCAAATCGCAGCCCCGGCCACATAGGCCGTGGCGCGCAAAGAACAGCGGAGAGCCGCAACTGGACACAAGAAGAGGCATGCCGGCCAACCAGCCAAGCAAGCAGCAACAACCTCAGGGACCCCTTCGGAAAAAGAGCCGTCTCAACCCCACCAGCAAAGAAGAGACTGGTTGCAAACGAACTAACCGAACACCAGAACCCTAAGAAGTAGCAACCACAGACAAAAACCAGAACTGAAGGGGCCACAACAAACCAAGGGAGAAAGAGAAAAGAGAAAAGAGCACCCTGCCCAAAAGCAGGACGGCTCAGGTGGAGCATGAGTAGGCCGGAGGTGAACAATGCCCGAGACAACGTGTGAATAGTGTAGAAGGAACAAAACTGGAGCAATCTGAAGCGGCTCCACCTGTGCCGCATGAGACAGGGCGACGGTATGCAGCCAAATGACGGCCCTGAACCACCACGAGAGAAGGATAAGACCATGACAAGAAGAGCGCAGTACACCTACGAAGAGACAAAAAGAAAAGGAAGGACCGCCAGAAAAACCGCATACTGCCGCTGAGACAAGCATGCAGGTGGGACACATTCAAGAAGCCACCTGATCACCAAACAGATGGAAAAAGACTTCAGTCAAAAGTACCAGACTAGAAGACTTCAGATGACCGAACCAGCCCCGTCATGGAGCGGACTGACCACGTAAAGAGGCGGAGCCATGGGAAAACCTGAGTGCGGACATCAAGCAAGCCGCGCCAGAACCAAGGCTGACAAAGAACCAAAAAGAATGTCCACCAGGGAACCAGGAACCCAAACCCGGCGAGCCGGGAAAGAACCAACCCGGCCAAGCAGACACGCCCCGTCTGGGAGGCACCCCACCCCCGGGACCCTTGAAAGTGCAATGAGCCCGACAACGGACAAGAAGCTGCCGCACGCAGAACCTGTCGAACCGCAAACATCGCAAACAGCAAGGACAAAAAGGGCAGCAAAAAATTTAAGAGCCCAGGCCCAGGCAGAGGCCAACAAGGATACGAGCACCCCCGAGTCGAAACTCTAAACGAGAAGCGAAAAACAGCGACATCGCAACCCGCAGGAGCGGCACCACCAACCCCTATAGGGCAGAACGAAGCATGCGGTGCTGAGGAAGGAAGGAGAACTATGAAAGACATGTACTGCACAAAAACAAAAAACATACAGTCCAGAAAGGAACACAAAGAAAAGCCGTAGCCAGGGCCAGAAGCCAAGTGCCCCCTGCCCCAGTGAAAAGGAACAGTATGGGCAGGAGTGGGTGATCGGAAGCTACATACACCAGCAAACATTGTAACACAGAAGCTGGTAGTGACAGACAAGGAAAGGAGAAGAGGAAGAACTCAGAGCTAAACTGGAACACCGGGCCAGTTCCACAACAGGAAACGGAACAAGAACATATCCCAACCGAACACAAGCATAAGAGCCAATATGTACCTACCAAGATACACAACAATGTGTAGGATAGAGGTAGGAAGACGTAAAAATGCAAAGAAAACACAGTCCAAGTACTGGAAGCCAGGGACAAGAGCATAAGCAAACAGCAACAGAAGGAACATAACCCAGATGCAGACGTGTAACGAGGGAAAACAAGACACTCCCCCAACTTAATTGCTAATGAGAGAAGCAAACCCCACATGAGCACCAAAAAACCCGACCCCAAGATCAGGAAACAAGCCTTCCAAACCACAGGAGGAAGATGAGGGGTAAGGAAGGCGTATATACACGCCGTACTTAAAGGAATGTGCATGTGGAACACACAGATGGGCGTACGTCATGATAGAAACTGACCAGAATGTCAACTGGTCCAACCACGCTCTGTACCCCCACAACGGACGTCTAAGCTAAAATCGGGGAATGCTCCAAGAAGAAAACATTCTGAGAACTCATTAACCCTTAAGTTGTGCAACACATCATATGATGGGTTGAGTGACTTGTTATAAAATGCGCATCCCATCACATGATGTATTGGAGTACTATGCAAGATTTAAATGGCCCGCGGATACACGGGGTTCACCTCACCTTCATCAGGGGCTCTTGTAAACAGACGCCATTTAAAAAAAAAATTGTGGGCCAAATTCATGGGTGTAAGGGGCCTCAGTATTGAGTGTGCCACCAAGCCTGATGCACACAGTATGAGCTCACAGCTGTAGTCACAATGCTGTTCAGCTTGTGACTACAGCTTTGTCTAAAAATGCTAAAATATATATGTTCATGCTATTATTTAGCAATGACATTATTACAGAAGGCCCCTGACTGTGATAAAAATGACCAGGATTCTGATAATAGCAGGATTGTTGTGATAATTAGTGCTGTAGTGGGAGTAGTAATCTTGGTGGAGAGGGAGGTAGCATTGTTTGCTGACTTTGTGTGACCACCTTTTACTGTCTGGACTCACTATACCAGCCTAGTTGTTCGCTATGGTGAACAAAACATGCAGATACTTATAACGTCTGTATATAAAAGCAAAAACAGTATGGTGGGAGGAGAATGTGGGTGAGTCAGGTGAGGGAGGGAGGGAGGGAGTGGCAGCCAGTGGCGGGCTGCCACTGCCACTCAGCATACCAACTTAGTGGTTCGTTATGGTGAACACGAATGTAGATACTTATATATAACATGTATATACAGTGTAATAACAGCAAAAGGAGTGTGGGGGAGAAGCCATTTTGGTAATGGGGGTGGCAACATCTGCATGATTTGTCATGTTGGTAGGGGTGGCCATTATGCTCTTTGGGCATTATACCGGCTAAATTGAACAGTTATGTGAACACGTAGATACTTATATATAACGTCTGTATATCGGGTAATAACACCACAAACAGTATTGTTGGGGTGAAATTTTAGTGCGTCTAACCTTGAATGTGTGAGGGAGGCAGCATCCAGCTGACTGTGTGTAGCGACATCTCTTAGTGCCTGAACTAACTATATCAACTTAGTTGTACAGTTGTGAACAAAACATGTAGATACTTATATATAACGTCTGTATATAGTGAATAAAAGAAAGAAAGTGTTGTGGGAGGAGAATGTGGGCGAGTCAGGTGAGGTGAGGGCGGGAGGAAGTGGCAGCCAGTGACGGGCTGCCACTGGCTGCCACTGCCACTCAGCATACCAACGTAGTGGTTTGTTATGGTTAAAACGAATGTAGATACTTATATATAACGTCTGTATATAGTGAATAAAAGCAAAAACAGTATTGTGGGAAGAGAATGTGGGCGAGTGAGGTGTTAATGGAGTGAGTGGCAGCGAGTGGCTGGCTGGTGTGTGGCGGTCACTCCTCGTTGCTTTTTGACTCATAATACCAACTTAGTGGTTCGTTATGGTGAACAAAACATGCAGATACTTATATATAACCTGTGTATATAGTGTAATAACCGACAAAGCATTTGTTCACTGTTTGATAAATATAATAATTGAATCAATAATATGCACACCATAATTTTGAGTACAGCAATGATTCACTCATTTTATTATATAAATGTATCACACTACACACTATTGAATAATATTACAGCAAAACACTATGAAAAATCAGAGACACTGAAATAATTAGGTAATTATCTCTTTGTGACCACTCCTGCCTGACAGCTGGGAGCAACATGCATCTGGGACGCATGCTGAGTAAGCGCCTGTTTTTTGCCAGAGTTCCCCACCCTATAGCAGGCAATATGTCACTCACAATTTTTTTATTATTTTTCCCATGATCAGAGAACACAAATTAACAGAATGAGAAGAAAAAATTATTATTTTTTTTTTATTTTTTTTTTGGTATGCACCTGTGGGCGACAAATGCTAATTAGCCCTGAGCAACACAAGGGTTAAACCAAAAGCCAAATTTTGTTAATTTAATGACAGGGTAGGTTAGGTCAAATCAATGGGGAAACCTGAACGTTAAAAGCAGCACTCGCTGATGTCAACCCGGGCGACCACCGAGGAAACTCAACACATGGGCCAACTCGACTGCTACTTGGATCAGACATCATTACAGTACGGAACATATACAAGGGCACAGCCAGGCGCTGAACGACGGCAATGAATGAGCATCCAGAGTCCCGGCTGACAAGGTACCAGACCGTATAATCTCACCTATAGAGCATAGGCACTATCGAGTCATGACAGCATAGCCGTGCAACAGTCTGAGAGCAGTGCTAGTGCAGCATGTCCAGAGATGCACGTGCAGGAGATCAGGGGCAGTGGAGAAACGGAGGAGCCACTCCTAGCCATTCCACACCAATAAGCAGAGAAAGAACTAGATGTGTTCCCCACATATAAACTCAGAACTCCCCCAATAACCAGGGGGCGACATCTGGAGAGAGAAGAGGAGCGAGAGCAGTGTACCGCCCAGGAGAAGTGCGTGGAGCACCAACACACGGTCACACCGACCAGAACAAAACCATCACCCCATCAAAACCATCACGGCGAATGCGCAGGATACATGAGGTCCGGGCTGCATCACTTGACTCCCGAGGAGGGTGCCAACAAGGAATATGGAACTATTAATAGTAAAGTCGAGACCAAGGACGGAAAGACGTGACAAATAAAATGAAAAGAACATCGAAAGATGAGAAAAAGGACGGAAGAGTACCAACTAGGCCCAGAAAGGACAGGAGGTAAGCCCCTCCGGAAGGCGACAGACATTCCAAGAATGCAGACGCATCGAAAATCTATTCAAACCTTCAAGATCCTAGATCAACAAGCACAAAATTACGGAGGTACAAATGCACCCAAGAGCATCTGTGACCCATGGTCATGCAGGACCCAAAGGGACACAGAATCGAACCCGGGGAGGGGCCGACGCCCAAAGTCAACTCGTACACAGAGGGGGAAAGGAAAACCCCACTCCTTGTAACAGTAAGCCCCGCTCAGAAGGTCGGAAAACCCCGGCGGGAACCAACGGGGCCCAAGGCCCTGAAGTCAGCCCCTCCCCAACCCTGGGAACCACCACTTCAGGCCCCGGGGCGAGTCGTCCTCCAAAGCCCCGGCCTCACAAGAAAAAACCGGGGTGGCCGAAAGAGCAGGAAGAAAGTGGGCCCACTGATCTGACCCCGGAGCTACGGCTGGAGGAACTGACTCAAATGCCTCCGACACAACCCCAGAAGGGGCAACCCCCGAAACTGCCCGAGTCTCAAACCTTGAAACCCTGCCTTGACCCTGAAGCCCTCAGACGCCTAGGAGCCGGAAGCAGGAGGGAAGGGGGAACCAAATGAACCAAAGCAGGGGAAGAACGAGAGGACACGGACCAAAACAAGGCTGAAGCAACCAAAACCCCGAAGTCCGGGTCCCAAAGCAAAACGGGGCATCTGGCGAAGCGACCAAACTAGCACGTTACAACAACCCAACCGGCAACGCCGGAGCTGCCTATACCCGAAGAATGTCATCAACAGATAAGGTGATCGGAGCCACAAACAAGCAACAAGGCTCGCAGGACTCAGGGTGGAATGTGTCTCTGATCCAACAGGCAGCATGACGGAGGCAAAAACAATGAGTGTCACTCTGAGACAAGGGAAAAGAGCAACCCTCAAACTCCCACAAAGTGAGAGGGGACACAGGGGTCTCACCCAGTAGACCCAAGAGCCCCCACGAGGTTTTCCAGGGGTCCCTAGACTGGGTCTGATAAGGGTTATCTCAGGCAGGGTACTGCTAACCGGCGTTCCAAACTACCAAGCAAACTGCTAAAAGCTGAACCCACGGGACGTGTCCACTCACGAGGGCGAAGCAGGGGGTGCCACCACACAAACGACCCTAATATAAGGGGGAGGGAGAACACAAGGCAGATCCCCCCACCAGGCAAAAAGAAAAAGAAAACAAAAACCTCGCAAGAGGACAACGTACCCGAAGATAACAGAGCCGGCTGCTTTTAAAGGTGAAAACTAACTACACACTACCCCGTGCCCCACCAGTGCAATAACTACCACTTACCCCAAGGCAAACAAGGATGGAAAACCTGCAACACTCAGGGCGGCCAATCACCAAGCAGCGAAATGCCAACAGAGGTAGACCCACGGCGACTTGTGGAAGGGAACCCCAAGCCCCTACTAGGGCGGTACTTACAGGGCACTCACGGAAGGTGACCCTAAGCACATGCAGCCCGAGTACCTAAGAATATTACTCCCAGCTCACACTACCACCGTAAGAGCAGTAATGAAAACTAATAACAGCACTGAGAGAAGACTGGAGCTGGAGCCACACGACTATGCACGATCCCATCAACCGAGGAACTGGGGTGTGGATCGCCGGCGTGAGGGTCTGGGGCTTCCCCTTCCCCCTCCTGGGGAAGGGGGAGCTGCGCAGACATGTGGCACGGCTCATGTGATGTCATGCTTATTTGCTCTTTTTTCTTTTGGGGTGTTCTGTCCACTCATTTGATGATTTTCGTTGTTAACCAGAATACCTGGTTGATACCTGGTTGATGGGGTTCTGGGAGTTGTTCTACTCCCCAAACCCGGCCCGAGGCCAGGCTTGACTTGTGAGAGTTTGGTCCACTAGGCTGTTGCTTGGAGCGGCCCGCAGGCCCACATACCCACCACAGCCTGGTTGGTCCGGCACTCCTTGGAGGAATAAATCTAGTTTCCTCTTGAAGATGTCCACGGTTGTTCCAGCAATATTTCTTATGCTTGCTGGGAGGACGTTGAACAACCACAGACCTCTGATGTTTATACAGTGTTCTCTGATTGTGCATATGGCACCTCTGCTCTTCACTGGTTCTATTCTGCATTTTCTTCCATATCGTTCACTCCAGTACGTTGTTATTTTACTGTGTAGATTTGGTACTTGGCCCTCCAGTATCTTCCAGGTGTATATTATTTGATATCTCTCTCGTCTTCTTTCTAGTGAGTACATTTGGAGAGCTTTGAGACGATCCCAATAATTTAGGTGCTTTATTGCGTCTATGCGTGCCGTATATGTTCTCTGTATTCCCTCTATTTCAGCAATCTCTCCTGCTCTGAAGGGGGAAGTGAGTACTGAGCAGTACTCAAGACGGGACAACACAAGTGACTTGAAGAGTACAACCATTGTGATGGGATCCCTGGATTTGAAAGTTCTCGTAATCCATCCTATCATTTTTCTGGCTGTCGCAATATTTGCTTGGTTATGCTCCCTAAACGTTAGGTCGTCAGACATTATTATTCCCAAATCCTTTACATGCTGTTTTCCTACTATGGGCACATTTGACTGTGTTTTGTACTCTGTATTATGTTTAAGGTCCTCATTTTTACCGTACCTGAGTACCTGGAATTTATCACTGTTAAACATCATGTTATTTTCTGATGCCCAGTCGAAAACTTTATTAATATCAGCTTGAAGTTTTTCAATGTCTTCAGCCGAGGTAATTTTCATACTGATTTTTGTGTCATCTGCAAAGGATGATACGAAGCTGTGACTTGTATTTTTGTCTATATCTGATATGAGAATAAGGAAAAGCAGCGGTGCAAGGACTGTACCCTGAGGTACAGAGCTTTTAACTGCACTTGGACTAGATTTTATATGGTTGACCGTTACTCGCTGAGTCCTGTTTGACAGAAAACTGAGTATCCAGCGTCCTACTTTACCGGTTATTCCCATTGACTTCATTTTGTGTGCTATCACGCCATGGTCACATTTATCGAAAGCCTTTGCGAAGTCCGTGTATATCACATCAGCATTCTGTTTTTCTTCTAATGCCTCAGTGACTTTATCGTAGTGCTCAAGTAGCTGTGAGAGGCACGATCTTCCCGCTCGAAATCCATGTTGGCCTGGGTTGTGAAGGTCATTGGTCTCCATGAAATTGGTGACCTGACTCCTAATCACTCTCTCAAATACTTTTATTATGTGCGATGTTAGTGCAACTGGTCTATAATTCTTTGCCAATGCTTTGCTCCCTCCCTTGTGTAGAGGGGCTATGTCTGCTACTTTAAGTGCATCTGGTATCTCCCCCGTGTCCAAGCTCTTCCTCCACACTATACTGAGTGCCTGTGCTACCGGCACTTTGCATTTCTTTATAAATATTGAATTCCATGAGTCTGGACCTGGGGCCGAGTGCATGGGCATGTTTTCAATTTCTCTTTCAAAATTTAGTGCGCTCGTGTTGATATCAGTTATATTTACAGGGGTTTGAATATCCCGCATAAAGAAATTGTCTGGATCTTCCACTTTCATGTTGTTTATTGGAGTGCTAAACATGTCCTCATACTGCTTTTTTAGGATTTCACTAATTTCTTTGTCATCCTCCGTGTATGAACCTTCACTTGTACGAATAGGTCCAATACTGGCAGTGGTTTTTGCTTTTGATTTTGCATATGAGAAGAAATATTTTGGATTTTTCTTTATTTCCTGAATTGCTTTCTGTTCTAACTGCCTTTCTTCAGTTTCATATGAGTGTTTCAATTTCCACTCGATTTCTTCAATCTCCCTATTTAAATTACTCCTTCTTTGACGGGAAATTCGTGTCTGCATAAGCAGTTCTGTTATTTTTTTCCTGCGTTTATACTGTCGTCTGCGTTCTCTTTTTACGTTAGATCTCTTTCTGGCTTTCCTCAAAGGAACATGTTTCAGACAGACTTGATACGCTTCCGAAGTCAGTTTTTCTATTCCTTCTGTAGGACTTGTATTACTTAGAACAGTTTCCCATGGAATGTTTGTAAGTTCCCTGTTTATTATCTCCCAGTCTATCCTTTTATTATTAAAATTGAATTTACTAAATAGCCCCTATCGCTTTATCAACGTTTTAGGTCTATTCTGAGTATTGATGGTCGTTTGCACTTCAATGAGCTTGTGATCTGAGTATGTGGTATCTGATATCGTAATGTCTCCGATAATGTCTTCATTGTTCGTAAAGACCAGATCTAAAATACAGTATTTTCATTTCTCGTTGGCTCCGGTATCTGCTGATTGAGTGAAAATTTGTCACAGAATCTAAGTAGTTCTCTAATAGGGGTTTGTTTTGTGGCACTTACCTTTCTGGGTGCCTGTCCCGGTCGATGGCAGATATAGAATGCTCCGCATCACATGTGCATTTCTATGGGTCATTGCTCCTCGTGCCTCTGTGAGGGGGCCAGGTTCTGGCTCGTGGTCCCGGGTAGGCCTAGAACTCCACCCACATCGACTGATGCAAAATAGTTACGGTATCCATATCAGCAATGGAGTCGTAGGGGCTCCCCCCAGAAACAGCATTGAATGTAGTGAAACGCCGTTTTCTGGGCGAGTCCCGAAGGCTCTCAAAAGCTATACCGGGTTGATATGTATGTATTAGACCATTGCATCAGTCAATTCGATTGGAGTTCTAGCCAACCAGGGACCACGAGTCAGAACCTGGCCATCTCAGAGAGGCACGAGGAGCAATGGCCTATAGAAACCCTTATGTGGTTGGAAGCATTCTATGTCTGCCATCTACTGCGTTAGGCACCCAGAAAGGTAGGCGTCTCAAAACAAACTCCACCTGGTTAAAAATTGCTACCGAAAACTGAACTATCAAGCAGAACTCCACAATCTGAAAACAATCAAACAAGCATGACGCCACAACCACTGTAGCACTGCTGTCTGCACAGCTTCTCCCTTCCTGATAGGGGAAGGGGGAGCCCAGACCCTTCGTGCCAGCTATCCAACCCCAGTTCAGATGCCGAATATCAAAATGCAAAAACAGCCGACCAGAGGGAGGAAGGGTAGTCGGGAGCCTCCGGGACTCGCTTAGAAAATAGCATTTCATTACATTCAATGCTGGTTTTCTGTGGAGAGCCCCTCTGGCTTCCTGGAGCTACCTAACCACAGAAAAGGAAAAAAGAGGGACTTACCCCAGGAGGCGGCCGCCACTCTCATCTCAACGTGAAGTCGAGACAACTGGCTGCACCCTGCGACCCAAAGTGACACACGCCCAACTAGGGCCAGGAACATGAACGAGGTAACAGGCTGCCAGGACCCTGCTCGACCTCTGAAATATTCGCGCCCGAATGTCAGCCCAAAACCTATTACCAAAAACGGCAGCTAAAGCAACAACTCTGCGAAGGTCATGGGCACGAGGATAGACCACAGGCTGGCTGAACCGAATAACCCTGCCGACAACCTGGGAGACCAGAGCCCTGGAACAGGGAAGAAGGGAAACCGGGTCAACCCAAAACGTGTACCCGGTTACAGAGTCCGTGGTGTGTAAATAACAGCGAAGAACCGCACTGGACACAACACATGATGCACCACAGCCAAACCACCCAAGGACCCCTCAGGAAAGCCACTGTCTCATTCTTCATCAGAAAAGAAGGAGACAGTTGCAACTGAACAAACCTACCACCACAACTGAAAAAGCAAAAACCCCTGCACTGGAGGAGAGCATGAAGCTCCACAACCCGACCCCCGGAGGCCAATGCCAACAAGAAAGACCCTTGTCAAAACAATTCCAAACTGAAGGGGCCACCACAAACCTAGGAGAAGAGAGAAAAGTGAGCACCCAGTTGAGTGACCAGGACAACTCAGGCGGCGCACGACCAGGCAAGAGGTGAAACAAAGCACGAGACAGCTTGCGAAATAGGGCTGAAGTTACATTCATCCTGAACACAAGGAGTGGCTCCGCCAGCACCACACAATACGAGGCGACAGTATTCAGCATAAGATAACGGTCCTGAAACAACCAAGAGAGAAACAACAAGACAACCCAATCCGAAACTGAAGATAACCTACGAAGAGACAAAAAATAACTAAAGGACTGCTAGGAGACTTCATAGTGCAACCCGAGACGAAACTCGCAGGTGGGACACCATCAAAGAAGCCACCTGATCACCATAAAAATGGTGATAAACCCGCATCAGAAAGACCAGACACGAAAATCAAACAAGACATGTACAGCACCGGACCGATCTGCTGAAAGAAGCGGAGCCATGGACAAGTCCCCAGATTCGGACATCGAGCAAGCAGCACTAGAAACCAAGGCTATGCCAGCCACCAAGGGACCAACAGGACTACTCTCCCCTGGTAAGTCTCCAAACGAGCCAGAACCCAAAGTAACAGCTGAACCGGCAGGAAGAGGTACAGGCAACCCCACCTCGACCAGTCCTGCTAAAGTGTTGACCCCAATGGCCACGTAGTTGGGGAAGTGTGCCATATACACCGGGAGATGTCTTGACCATGCTGATGCAAAGAGGTCCATCTCCGGGCGCCTGAATATCCGGCAGAGCCAACTGAACGAGTCAGCATCAACTGTCTATTCCATAGATGGGGAATGTACTGGGACAGCTCGTCCGCCAGGAAGTTGGACACCCCCCCCCCCAATGTGAATTGCTAGGAGAGCCAAACCCCAAGAACTCAGCAGACAAGTCACCCGAAGCGACCAGCCCCAAAGAACCAAGGACCACATCGAACCCTCTCGGTTCAGGCAATGAACCACTGGGGCACAGTCCGAATGGAGCCGGATCATCGATCCACAAGCAACACAAACCCTCCTAAGCAACATCCACACTACCACGAACTCCTGCACCATGCTGTGAACCCAACGGAAGGATGGACCCCACTGCTGCTGGCCTGCCTGGTGAGCATTGGTCACAAAACCCCAGCCAAGAGACAATGCATCTGTGAAAACATTGAGCGAGGGCTCGGAGAGGCGCCATGACACTGAACCTCGAAAAACCCTTAGAGAAAGCTGGTGATGCAGCAGCCAACACAAGGCCCCCAGAGTCCGAACCCAACAATTGTGAGAGCAGCGGAATGGATGTCCTCGAAGGAACAAGAACACTTGTCAAAGCTAGACCCGACCCGACAAGTAAACCAGCACGACAAAGTTTAGACTTCCACACAGCTGCTCAAGCAACCAATGAGTGACCCGGGAGATTCCCAGAAACAGCCGATGGCGGGACCACAGCTGCAGCAACGATGCCGGAGGGAGAGACAAGGAAGCGGTCCAAGAGTCCCACCCAGCCAAAACCAAACCTGAGAGGGAACCAGATGTGACTTCCTCCAGTTCACCAAGACCTCGAACCCAAAGAGCTGGGAAAGAACCAAACCCCTGGCAAGCAGACACGTGAACCGGCTGGGAGCCCACACCAGTCAGTCACAGAGGTAGGATAGAACCTGAACCCTTAGCAGAAGCAAGCGGGTCACCATGACCCGAGTAAGGCATGTGAACAAACGAGATGCCGGATTCAAGCCGAATGGAAGACAACAAAAGCGGTAAGCTTGACGCGCACGACAAAACTGAGTCAGTCCCTGAACCCCGGATGAATCAGGACGTGCCAATACGCATCCCGGAGGTCAAGAGAGAGAGAGAGACCAGCCAAGCATCTGGCCTGGGACAGAGTGGTCATCCGAAAGGATGGGGCAAAAGACCCCAGGGGTTCAGACAGGACAAGTCCAAAATAAACCTCAGATCTACAAAGTCCTGTTTCGTAACTGGAAACAGGCAGGAAACCCACCCAAGGGATGGGGTCGCTTTAACCACGCCCAGGCACACCCACTCCAAGATGACCCGACAAAGTGCAGGGAAAGGGGCCTGCCCCGTGGACCCTGAATTTCCCAAAGGAGGAGGAGCCACTTAATGCCACTGTAGGTTGGAGGAAATGACCCAAAAAGCACAAATCGTGGAACCAGGCGTGAGCAAGCAGAGAGAGCCCCTTCCCCCACCCCCACCATCGCCCCGTCAATGGGGCGAACTGCGAGATGGCCGACGCCCCTTATGCAAACCCAAACAATCCTCCTCAAGACAGTTCGAAGACAGCTCAAGCAGTAGGAAAAGAAATGCAAAACCGAGGCCAGGGATTTGCCAAGGTACGAGGATTTGCGTACCCCCGGGCACGCAAATCCTCATCTACCAGGGATGTCGAAAGGGCAGGAATCTGCACACGGAGCTGCACCTGACCAATATCCTTAGGAAGAATAGGGGTGAACAAAACATGCATTAAGGTGCTCCAACTCGCCCCCTAGGTAAAGCTGAACCCACCCGAGCGATCAGAAATTTCCCCGCTACTCAAGTGTGCGAGTACGCCAGAATGAATGCCATGCCCCCCAACAAAAAGAAAGGACAGTCTGCAAGCCAGGATGACTCGGTACCTCATAACACACCAATACAAGAAAAGCAGAACCAAGCTCAAATGAGGAAGGGTCCATTATTGACGCAAAATCCGGGTCACACAGGCGGTACACCACCAGGGCCTCCCGAACCTCCATAGGCGGGATACTGGAAGCTGAAAACCTCTGGAAGGAAGGGACCAAAGAACCCAAGGGAACCCAGAACCGAACCCGGGGAGGAGCCGAACCCATGTCAAATTCGTACAGGGAAAGGGGGTAAGAAAACCCCTTTCCCCTGCAACAAGCAGCCCCGTGCCGAGGGTACCAACACCCAAGCGGGGTCAAACGGGGCTCCAAGCACCCCAAGTCAACTCCTCCCCAGTCTTGGGATCCTCCATGCCAGGACCTGTGGCAGAGCCATACTCCAAATCCTCCGCCCCAAAAGAAAAGGCAAAGTCAACCGGAAAAGCTGGGAAAAGGGGGGCCCGCTGGTCAGACCCCGAAGCCCTAGCCGGAGGAGCAGGCTCGAATGCCTCCATTGCCGAACTGGAAGAGGCAGCCCCCAAAACCACCAGTCTCTCACCACCATCTAGACCCTGCCCGACTCCGAAACCCTCAGACATTTGGGAGCCGGCAGCAGGGAAGTGGGGTGGGGTGGGGGGGGGGGAGCAGGACAAACCACAGCCAGGTTAAGGATGAGAGGGGGGCACGGAGGAAAACAAAATCGAAGTGACTAACTTTCCCAAGTAAACAAGCATGAAAATATACAATAAGTGAAGTTCTTCATGCACGATATAGTTTCTTAGAGGGATAGGCATATTCTAAAATTTCTCAGTACGTGGATGGGCAGATGCAACTGACACACAAGCCGTCAATACTGTGCTCAACTCACAAGTACAGCCTTACCCCTGTACATTTTAGGAGCAATGGCTAGTCAGGTAGAGAAACAAACAACCCTGAAGTTGTTTGGTCCCTGTAACAAAAGAGTTATGGTGGTCCCTATAACCAAAACGGGGCAGTCGTGGGGCATCCAGGAAAGAAACCAACCTAGCACATTGCAGCAACAGAAACCTTGCATGAAACGCCAATGCTTCCTGCACCCTAGTATCAGTGGAGTGGGTAAACTAGCATACCAGCAAGGAACACCACTCGCAGGACTCTGGATCGAAGGTGTCACAGACTCAACAGGCAGCATGACAGAGGCAAAACTGGTGAATGTCATGCTGAGACAAGGGGACAGAGCAACCTTCGAACTCGCACAAAGTGAGATGGAACCCAGAGGACACATCCATTGGACCAATGAGCCCCAATGGGGTTTTTAGGGCCCTTAGGCTGACTGCTAACAGAAGCTCAGGCAAGGTACTGCTAACCGGTTGACCCAACTACTGAAGAAAAAGAGATCTACTAAAAACTTAACCCCTGCGATGTGTAAAATCACAGGGACCTAGTGGGGGACCACCAGAATAACAGAGGGTGGACAATGACCAAGGAACAGAACCCCCACCAGGCAACAACAACAAAAAAGAAGAAAACCCCACAAAAGTATAACATCTCGAGGAGGAACAAGACTAGCCACTGTGTAATAGGTGACAAGCTGCACAGTACTTCGCGCCCCTACCAGCAATGATACTACCTCCTACCCAAGGTCAAACAGTGGAAATGAAAACCCCAGCTGACCCTAAGGGTGGGCAATCACCGAACAGAAAAAGATCCCTATGGAGGTAGTTCCCAAACAACTTGTGGAAAGGCAACCCCAGGCTGAAGGGCAGTACTTACAGGGCACCTAGGGAAGGTGGCCCTAGTTGCATGCAGTCCCAGTACTTTGTGAATTACTCCTAGCTTGCACACCACCACATAGCAGACCACCACATAGCAGACCACCACCAGAAAAGTACAGCACTGCTCAGAGACAAAAGCCAGAGTCGAACGATGGCCATGCAACACATCTTGTGCAACACACAAGTATATCCTGTATACTACTTATGTCAGACCAATCCTGGAATATGCAGCTCCAGCCTGGAGTCCATACCTAGTTAAACATAAGACAAAGTTTGAGAAGATTCAGCGGTATGCCACCAGGCTCGTCCTGGAATGGAGAGGCATGAGCTACGAGGAAAGGCTAAAGGATTTGAACCTCACGTCCCTGGAAAACAGAAGAGTAAGGGGAGATATGATAACCACCTACAAAATTCTCAGGGGAATTGACAGGGTGGACAAAGACAAACTCTTCAGCACAGGTGGGACACGAACAAGGGGACACAGGTGGAAACTTAGTACCCAAATGAGCCACAGAGATGTTAGAAAGAATTTTTTCCGTGTCAGAGTAGTTAATTTTAATAAATGGAATGCACTAGGAAGTGATGTGGTAGAGGCTGACTCCATACACAGTTTCAAATGTAGATATGATAGAACCCAGTAGGCTCAGGAATCTGTACACCAGTTGATTGACAGTTGAGAGGCGGGACCAAAGAGACAAAGCTCAACCCCCCGCAAGCACAATTAGGTGAGTACAGCACAAATCGAAGTTGGAAAAAGTTCAGAGGTATGCCACTAGGCTAGTCCCAGAACTAAGAGGCATGAGTTACGAGGACAGACTACGTGAACTGCACCTCACGTCACTGGAAGACAGAAGAGCTAGGAGAGACATGATCACCACCTACAAAATTCTCAGGGGAATTGACAGGGTGGACAAAGACAAACTCTTCAGCACAGGTGGGACACGAACAAGGGGACACAGGTGGAAACTTAGTACCCAAATGAGCCACAGAGATGTTAGAAAGAATTTTTTCCGTGTCAGAGTAGTTAATTTTAATAAATGGAATGCACTAGGAAGTGATGTGGTAGAGGCTGACTCCATACACAGTTTCAAATGTAGATATGATAGAACCCAGTAGGCTCAGGAATCTGTACACCAGTTGATTGACAGTTGAGAGGCGGGACCAAAGAGACAAAGCTCAACCCCCCGCAAGCACAATTAGGTGAGTACAGCACAAATCGAAGTTGGAAAAAGTTCAGAGGTATGCCACTAGGCTAGTCCCAGAACTAAGAGGCATGAGTTACGAGGACAGACTACGTGAACTGCACCTCACGTCACTGGAAGACAGAAGAGCTAGGGGAGACATGATCACCACATACAAAATTCTCAGGGGAATTGACAGGGTAGACAAGGATAGATTATTTAACATGGGTGGTACACGCACAAGGGGACACAGGTGGAAGCTGAGTACCCAAATGAGCCACAGAAACATTAGAAGGAACTTTTTCAGTGTCAGAGTAGTTAATAAATGGAATGCACTAGGAAGTGATGTGGAGGAGGCTGACTCCATACACAGTTTCAAATGTAGATATGACAGAGCCCAGTAGGCTCGGGAATCTGTACATCAGTTGATTGACGGTTGAGAGTCGGGACTAAAGAGCCAAAGCTAAACCCCCACAACCACAACTAGGTGAGTACAATTAAGCGAGTACATCAGCCTCGGAACTGAGATTGGACAGCCGGCGCGAGGGGGGAGCTGCTCAGAGAGCGGCGTGGCGGCAGCTGTGACGTCATGCTTGTTTGCTTGTTTTCAGATTGTGGAGTTCTGCTTAGTAATTTGGTTTTCAGTAGCAATTTTTAACCAGGTGGAGTTTGTTGACCAGACCACACACTAGAAGGTGAAGGGACGACGACATTTCGGTCCGTCCTGGACCATTCTCAAGTCGATTGTGATGAGGAAGTAGAGTCTAAAACTGTCTTGCTAAAACCCTGATGCCTTACCTTGGCATTTTTTCCCCTGCCCACCTTCGTCACTCTCAGGACTTCATAGAAAGACTGCGCCTGCAACCCACTTGTAAGATGCTTAGTCTTGATGTCGACTCTCTGTTTACTAATGTCCGCTCAATGACGTTCTCTCTTTCCTTAGACAGAAGTCGTCAGAGGGCCTTCTTCCTCTCCTGCTTCCCACTGACGTTTTCCTCGATCTCATTAGACTCTGTGTTGACTAACTCTTTCTCTTTCAACGGTAAATATTACACTCAAACTTTCAGGGTTGCTATGGGTTCCCCTCTCTCCCCTGTTCTTGCTAATTTCTACATGGAATACTTCGAAACTGTTCTTCTTCCTTCTATTGATACTTGTCCCTCTCTTTGGCTTCGCGATGTTGATGACATTTTTGCTTTATGGCCTCATGACCTTAATCTTTTCCAGCCTTTCCTCGCCTCTCTTAACAATCTGGCTCCTTCTATCCATTTCAAAGTTGAATGGGAATCTAATTCCCTCCTTCCTTTTCTTGACGTTCATGTTCACAGCTCTGTGTCTGGGTTCTCTTTCTCTGTTTACTGTAAACCCATGCATAGTGGCATGTACATTCACTTCTTTTCCTACCATTGTCCTTCTGTTAAGAAAAGTGTCCTGGTCTCTCTCTTCCTCCGTGCTCTACGCATCAGCGACCCTCAGTTTCTTGATTCTGAAATTGCCTTTATCTACAAATCATTCTCTAGCCTTGGTTACCCCTTTGCATTTCATCAACTGTGCCTACTCTCAAGCTAAACAAAATTTCTTTCATCCTAAACCTGCTTCCAACACTAGTAGCACTGTACTATGCCTTCCTTTCATATCTGAACTCAAAACTTTTACCAATACCTTTTTGTCCTCTTGACATTAAACTCGCCTTTCAACAAACTAACACACTTCGTAGCAATCTAGTTCACACTGCTCCTCCTGCTTCTAATGCTGCTGGTGTCTACTCTATTTCCTGTTCCTCTTGTCCTCTCCAATACTTTGGCAAAACTGGCCGTACACTGAATGACAGACTTAAAGAACACAAGAGAAGTGTTAAGTCTGCAGACACTAACAATGCTCTCTTCTGCCATGTGAGGGATTCTAATCATCCCATTGATTGGTCTTCCTCCAAAATAATCTTTCCTGCCTCTACTCTACACAGATGCCGTCTTGTGGAATCGGCTCTAATACACAATGTACCCAACATGAACTTGAGTCCTGGCTTTGTTGCTGTGGACTCTTCCCTTTCACAGTATATACTCAAATGCTCTAATCTTTCTAACAAACGTGACCTAACATAAGCCTACCTCTTCCATTTATCTTTCTTTCTCTTTCCTTTTCTTTCTCTCTTCTCCTACGCTCTCTTGCTATCCTCTTTTTATTCCTATCTCCTTCTCATTCGGTGGTTATAATAGGAGCTGCCTCGTATGGGCCAATAGGCCTTCTGCAGCTCTTATTATTATTTTACTATCCCCTCTACTACACCTTACTTTGCTCCTCAGCTCTCTCTTGTCTATTTATTGCCTGTCTCTACTCCCTCATCACAATTGACTTGAGAATGGTCCAGGACAGACCGAAACGTCGTCGACCCTTCACCTTCTAGTGTGTGGTCTGGTCAACATACTTTAGCCACGTTATTGTGACTCATCGCCTGCAGGTGGAGTTTGTTTTGAGATGCCTAGCTTTCTGGGTGCATAACCCGGTAGATAATTACCTAAGTGTAATTACCTAAGTGTAGTTACAGGATGAGAGCTACGCTCGTGGTGTCTCGTCTTCCCAGCACTCTTTGTCATATAACGCTTTGAAACTACTGACGGTCTTGGCCTCCACTACCTTCTCCCCTAACTTGTTCCAACCGTCTACCACACTGTTTGCGAAAGTGAATTTTCTTATATTTCTTCGGCATCTGTGTTTAGCTAGTTTATATCTATGACCTCTTGTTCTTAAAGTTCCAGGTCTCAGGAAATCTTCTCTATCGATTTTATCAATTCCTGTTACTATTTTGTATGTAGTGATCATATCACCCTCTTTTTCTTCTGTCTTCTAGTTTTGGCATATTTAATGCCTCTAACCTCTCCTCGTAGCTCTTGCCCTTCAGTTCTGGGAGCCACTTAGTAGCATGTCTTTGCACCTTTTCCAGTTTGTTGATGTGCTTCTTAAGATATGGGCACCATACAACCGCTGCATATTCTAGCTTTGGCCTAACAAAAGTCGTGAACAATTTCTTTAGTATATCGCCATCCATGTATTTAAATGCAATTCTGAAGTTGGAAAGCGTGGCATAGGCTCCTCGCACAATATTCTTTATGTGGTCCTCAGGTGATAGTTTTCTATCTAGAACCACCCCGACATATAACACAGATGACAGACATATAATGCTTTCAACCACATGTGGGTTTCTATAGGTCACTGCTCCTCGCGCCTCTCTGAGGGGGCCAGGTTCTGGCTCATGTTCCCCGGTACGCTAGAACTCCAATCGAATTGACTGATGCCATGGTCTACTACATACATATCAGCCCAGTATAGCTCCGGGAAGCCAGAGGAGCTCTCCACAGAAAACGTATCAGACAGACACCTGGGGTTATTCAAAACTTATAAAGTAATGCAATGTAACTAAACTGAGAATAGAGGAATTATAAAATATATTTATAAATAAATTATTAATCATGTAATAACAGATAGACCCATTTTTGCCTTTGAATCTTTTAGAATAGGTTATTGCAAAGGAAAATTTGCACAGCCAACAATACTAACTCACTCGGAGGAAAATATATCAATCTGAACACAAAACATGCAGACGATGAGTCACAATAACATGGCTGAAGATATGATGACTAAATCACACACCAGAAGATGAGGAGACGACGACATTTCGGTCTGTCCTGGACTGTTATCAAGTCGATTGTGATGGGAGCAAGGGAGGCACGGGCATTAAGTAAGGCAAGAAACAGGTGAGGAGGAAATTCCTAGAGAAAGGCAAGAGCAAGGCAAAAGGTACGGATGGGATGGGTGTAAGAATGGGGTAATAATGGGTATAAGATTGGGAATGTAAGAATAAGAGAAAGAAAAAGATGGGGGGGTAGGCTTGTCAGGTCATGGTTGTTAGAAAGGTTAGAGCATTTGAGTATGTACTGTACTGTGAAAGGGAAGAGTCAACAGCAACAAAGCCAGGACTAAGGTTCATGTTGGGTGTGTTGTGTATCAGAGCCAATTCGACAAGACTGCGTCTGTGAAGAGTAGAGGCAGGAAAGATTATTTTAGAAGACCAATCAATAGGCTGATTAGAGGCCCTAACATGACAGAAAACAGCATTGTTTGTGCCTGCAGACTTAACATTTCTTTTGTGTTTTTAAGTCTGTCATTTAATGTATGGCCAGTTTCGCCAAAGTATTGGAGAAGACAAGACGAACAGGAAATATAATAGACACCAGCAGCATTAGAAGCAGGAGGAGCAGTGTGAACCAGATTACTACAAAAGTGTTAGTTCATAGCAAGGTGAGCTTTATGTCAAGAGGACGAAGGGTATTAACAAGATTTTTGAGTTCAGATATGAAGGGAAGGCAAAGCACAGTGGTATTAATGTTAAAAACAGGTTTGGGAGGAAAGTAATTTAGTTTAGCTTGAGAATAGGCACAGTTGATAAA
The DNA here is from genome assembly GCA_020271785.1 of Procambarus virginalis. NCBI lineage: Eukaryota > Metazoa > Arthropoda > Malacostraca > Decapoda > Cambaridae > Procambarus > Procambarus virginalis. The sequence continues at coordinate 51,773,015 of WNGS01164858.1, forward strand.
ATGTAAGTGGTAACCAAGGCGAGAGAGTGATTTGTAATAAAAGAAATTTCAGAATCAAGAAACTGAGGGACACTTAAGTGTAGAGTGCAGAAGAAGAGAGATGAGAACACCTTTCTTAACGGAGGGAGAATGATAGAAAAAGAAGTGAATGTACATACTGTACCACTATGCATTGGTTTATGGTAGACAGAGAAAGAGAACCCAGACACAGAGCTGTGAACATGAACATCAAGAAAAGGAAGGAGGGAATTAGATTTCCATTCAACTTTGAAATGGATAGCAGCAGCCAGATTTTTAGAGGAGGAGAGGAAGGGCTGGAAAAGACTAGGGTCATGAGGCCATAAGGCAAAAATGTCATCAACATAGCAAAGCCAGAGAGAGGGATGAGTATCAATAGTTGGGAAGAAGGAGGTGGGTTTCAAAATATTTCATATAGTCGATTGTGATGGGAATGAATATGCACATTTTATCAACTGTGCATATTCTCAAGCTAAACGAAATTTCCTTCATCCCAAACCTGTTTCCAACACTAGTACCACTGTGCTCTACCTTCCCTTCATATCTAAACTAAAAAATCTCGCTAATAACCTTCGTCCTCTTGACGTAAAGCTCACCTTTCGACAAACTAACACTTCGTAATAATCTGGTTCACACTGCTCCTCCTGCTTCTAATGCTGCTGGTGTCTATTATATTTCCTGTTCGTCTTGTCCTCTCCAATACTTTGGGGAAACTGGCCGTACATTAAATGACAGACTTAAGGAACACAAAAGAAGTGTTAAGTCTGCAGACACAAACAATGTTCTCTTCTGTCATGTTAAGGATTCTAATCATCCTATTGATTGGTCTTCTAAAATAATCTTTCCTGTCTCTACTCTTCACAGACGCAGTCTTGTCGAATTGGCTCTGATACACAACATACCCAACATGAACCTTAGTCCTGGCTTTGTTGCTGTTGACTCTTCCCTTTCACAGTACAGTACATACTCAAATGCTCTAACCTTTCTAACAACTGTAACCTAACATTAGCCTAACCCCCACTTTTTATCTCTTTTTTTTTCCTCTAATTCTTACATTCCCATTCTTATACCCATTATCTTCCCCGTTATTACACCCCATTATTACACCCATCCCATCCGTACCTTTTGCCTTGCTCTTACCTTTCTCTAGGAATTTTCTCCTCCTCACCTCTCTCTTGCCTTACTTAATGCCCGTGCCTCCCTCGCTCCCATCACAATCAACTTGATGATGGTCCAGGATGGACCAAAACATCGTCGTCTCCTTATCTTCTGGTGTGTGGTTTAGTCTTCAACACAAAACATATTTCAATAGTCAATTCTTGAATGAGTGAATGACAGCAGTACAAAGAACAATATGATGTGTTACTTTATTACACATAATGGAGTCAGAATACACAAATTAGAGCATATCAATCCATTACTGGATTAGTAATTGAGACAGTAACTGAGAAGCTGTTGCATGGCCACATGTCAGTAGTTTCAAAGCGTTATATGACAAAGAGTGCTGGGAAGACGGGACACTATGAGCGTAGCTCTCATTCTGTAACTACACTTAGGTAATTACACACTACAAAAAACCAGCGTTGAATGTAATGAAACCCCATTTTCTGGGTGAGTCCCGGAGGCTCCCCGGAGCTATCCCAGGCTGATATGCTAATGTCAGACTTTTGGCATCAGTCATGTGTATGGAGTTCTTAGGCCTACCGGGAACCACGGCCAGAACCGGGCCCCCTCAGAGAGGCAAGGGGAGCAATGGCCTATAGAAGCCCCCGTGTGGTTGGAAGCATTCTATGTCTGCCATCGACCGGGACAGGCACCCAGAAAGGTAAGCGCCCCAAAACAAACCCCTATTCTGGTTAAAATTGCTACCAAAAGCCGAACTAGTGGATAGAACTCCCCAAAGAAAAACGAGCAAACTAGTGTGACGTCACACGCTGCCACGCCGCTGTCTGCGCAGCTCCCCCCTCCCCGGGAGGGGGAAGGGGGAGCCCCAGACCCTCCGCGCCGGCTACCCACACCTCAGTTCTTGAGGCTGGATGTCAAAAACGCAAAAAAAAACGCCGACCGGAGGGAGGGAGGGATGCCGGGGAGCCTCCGGGACTCACCCAGAAAATGGCGTTTCATTACATTCAACGCTGGTTTTCTGGGGGAGCCCCGTCGGCTCCCCGGAGCTAACTACCCACAGACGGAAAAAAGAGGGACTTACCCGGGAGGCGGTCGTCGCTCACTCCTCAACTCGAAGCCGAGACAACTGGCTGCAACCGCCGACCCAAAGCAACACAGGCCCGCCGGGGCCCAGGAACATTGACAAGGTAACGAGCAGCCAGGACCCTGTTCGACCGCCAAAAACCCCGCGCCCGAATATCAGACCAAGACATATTCCCAAAGACGGCAGCAAGCGCCGCGAACTTCCGAACGTCATGGGCACGGGGATAGACCGCAGGCTGGCTGGACTTAATAACCCTGCGGACGACCTGAGAGACCCGCACCCGCGAACAGGGAAGAAGGGAAACCGGATCAACCCAGAGCGCGTCCCCGGACACAGAAGCCGTGGCGCGCAAATAACGGCGAAGCGCCGCAACCGGACACAAAACATGATGCACCCCCGGCCTGACCAACCAAGCATCAACCACCCACGGACCCCTCCGGAACGCAGCAGTCTCATTCTTTGCCAGAAAAGAAGGAGACGGCTGCAAGCGAACAAAACTACCACCACGACCAAAAGAGCAGAAGCCCCTGCGCCGGAGGAGAGCATGAAGCTCCCCGACCCCCAGAGGCCAAAGCCAACAAGAAAAGAGCCTTGGAAAAACAATCCTGGACCGAAGGGGCCACAACAAAACGAGGAGACGAAAGGAAAGCGAGCACCCTGTCCAAAGACCAGGACGGCTCAGGCGGCGCATGAGCAGGCCGGAGGTGAAACAAAGCACGAGACAGCTTGCGAAACGGCGCAGACGTGACATCGATACCGAAAGCAAGCTGAAGCGGCTCCGCCAGCGCCGCACGATAGGAGGCGACAGTGTTAGGCATAAGATATCGGTCCTGAAACAACCACGAGAGGAAGGACAAGACCACCCGAACAGACAAGGAATGAACACGACGAAGACGCAAAAAGAAAGAGAAGGACCGCCAGGAAACTTCATACTGCCGCCGAGATGAAGCCCGCAGGTGAGACACCAACAAGGAGGCCACCTGATCACCATAGAGATGATGATAAACTCGAGTCAAAAATACCATACGCGAAGACTCGAGGAGAAGATCGAACCAGCCACGTGACGCACCGGCCCGATCTGCTGAAAGAGGCGGAGCCGCGGAAAAACCCTCGGGTTCGGACACCGAGCAACTAGCACCGGAAACCAAGGCTGGGCCGGCCACCAAGGGGCCAGAAGGACAACTCTCCCTGGTAAGTCTCTAAGCGAGTCAGGACCTGGAGCAACAGCTGAACCGGGGGAAAGAGGTACAGGAACCTCCACCTCGACCAGTCGAGCCGCAAGGCGTCGACCCCGACGGCCTCGCGATCGGGGAAGGGCGCCGCATACACGGGAAGACGCCGCGACCACGCCGACGCGAAGAGGTCCACCTCGGGACGCCCGAACGTCTGGCAAAGCCAGCGGAAGGACTCGTCGTCGACCGTCCACTCCGTGGAGAGGGGAACGAAGCGAGACAGGGCGTCCGCCAAGACGTTGGACACGCCCCGTACGTGAACAGCCAGGAGAGCCAAACCCCGAGAACTCAGCAGACGAGTCACCCGAAGCGACCAACCCCAAAGAGACAAGGACCGCATCGAACCCCCGCGGTTCAGGCAATGAACCACCGGAGAGCAGTCCGAATGGAGCCGGATCGTTGATCCGCGGGCCACCCGAATCCTCCGAAGAGCAAACCACACCGCCGCGAACTCCCGCACCGTGCTGTGAGCTCGAAGGAAGGACGGACCCCAACGCCCCTGGCCGGCCTGGTGAGCACTGGTCACAAAACCCCCTAGCGACTAGAGACGACGCCATGGCACCGAACCCCGAAAAACCCGAAGAGGAAGCCGGTGACGCAGCAACCGACGCAAGGCCCCCGGGGTCGAACCTTGCGATCGCGAGAGAGGCGGAAGGGGTGACCCGAAGGAACCAGAACAGCCGACGAAGCCAAACCCGACCCGGCGGGTAGACCAGCATCGCGAAGTTCAGGCTCCCGCACAGCCCCTCGAGCAACCGCCGGGTGACCCGAGGGCCCACCAGAAACAGACGAAGGCGGGACCGCAGCCGCTGGAGAGACTCCGGAGGGAGAGACAAGGAGGAGGTGCGAGAGTCCCAAACGAGGCCCAGCCAAGTCCGAACCTGAGAGGGAACCAGATGGGACTTCCTCCAGTTCACCAAGAACCCGAACCCGGCGAGCTGGGAAAGAACCAAATCCCTGGCTAGCAAGCAAGCGGACCGGCTGGGAGCCCAAACCAGCCAGTCGTCGAGGTAGGCCAACACCCGAACTCCTAGGAGACGCAACCGAGCCACGACTACCCGTGTAAGGCGCGTGAACACGCGAGGTGCCAGGTTCAACCCGAACGGGAGACAACGAAAGCGGTAACTCTGACGCCCCACCACAAAACCGAGCCAGTCCCTGAACCGCGGATGAATCGGGACATGCCAATAAGCGTCCCGGAGGTCCAGGGACACCATCCAAGCGCCCGGCTCCAAAAGGAGCCGAACCTGAGACAGCGTAGTCATCCGGAAGGAGGGGCAATGAACCCAGGGGTTCAGACGGGACAAGTCCAGAATGAACCTCAGGTCCGCGCAGTCCCGTTTCGGAACCGGAAACAGACGGGAAACCATCTGAGGGACGACGTCGTTTCGACGACGCCCAAACGTACCCACTCCAAGACGACGCGACGGAGCGCAGGGAAGAAACTTGCCCTGCCAGCCCCGAACCCCCCAAAGGGGAGGGGCCACCCAACGCCACCGCAGACCGCAAGACACGACCTGAAAGGCCCACGAATCGTGGGACCAGGCGCGGGCGAACAGCGCAAGCCGCCCCCCCATCGCCCGTCAACGGGGCAAACCGCGAAAGGGCCGGCGACCCTTACGAGACCCAGAACCCCGCACAGAGCGAACACCGCGCCGACCAGACGAGGGGGGTCCGCAGCAGGAGCCGAACCCGAACCTGACACCAGAGGCTACCACGACGAGAGGAACCGGAGCTCTGGCACGACCCTTCCGGAAGACCCACCCGGGACCCCCGGAAGACCAACAAGTCCGACATCGGGACCACAACGCCACAAGCGCCGACGCAGCCTGAATAAACTGCGCCACGGCCGACTCCGCAAAAAGAAGAGGACAAAAGGGGGAAGAACGCCTAAGAGCCAGAGCCAAGCAGATTCCACGGAGGAACCCAGCACCGCCTGCCGACACGCGAGACGGGAAGCATAAAACAGGGAAACCGCATCCCGCAAAATCGGCGTGAACAGCTTCAACAAGGCAGCGAACGAGCGCGCAGCCGAGGACAAGGCGCCGGACCCTGGGACGGACCCAAGCGTCCTCACATCCTCCACGAGCCAATCCGAGGACAGCTCCAGGATGGAAAAGAACCGCAAGGCCGAAGCCAAAAGGCCCGGGCGCGCAAGTCCTCCGCAACAAGCGCCGCCGAAAGGACGGGAACCTGCATGGAGCTGAATAACGCCCACATCGCGGGGGAGGGCAGGGGCAAACAAGCACTCATTCAGGTACTCAAGCTCGCCCCCAGGAAAACCTGAATCACCGTGGAAGCTTCCCGCCACTCCAACGTGCGGGAACGACAGAAGGAATGCCAGGAATCCAAAACAAGCAAGGGCAGGCTGCTAGCCAGGAAGACTCCGGAACCTCGTAACGGAGCCAGAAAGGGAACGAAGTCCCAAACTGAACTCAGAAGGATCCAGTTCCGAGGCATAATCCGGGTCCCGCAGGAGGTAAGCTGCAAAGGCCGCTCGCACCTCACCAGGTTGGATGCGATAAGCCGAAAACCTCCGGAAAGACGGAAACGACGAACCCGGGGGGAACACGGAACCGAACACGCTTTGGCCTCTTTGGTCCCGCCCTCTCATCGTCCATATCAACCGGTGTTACAGATATCCCGACCTGAGCCTATTTTGGGCTCTATCATATCTAACCCCTTTGACAAACTGTGGTATGGAGTCAGCCTCCACCACATCACTGCCTAGATGCCGTCCATCCGGTAACTACTCTGACATCTTGAAAAAGTTCCATTCTAACGTCTCTGTGGCTCATTGGGGTAACTCAGGTTCCATCACCTGTGTCCCCTGTTCGCGTACCACCCAGTGTTTGATAGTTTGTCCTTGTCTACCGGTCGGATATCCTCTGAGGATTTGTAGGTTGTGATTCAATATCTCCCCTTACTCTTCTGACATCCAGTGTCGTAAGGTGCATTTCCGCAGCCTTTCCTCATAACGTATGCCTCTTTGTTCGGGACTAGTCTAGTGGCATACCTTGGACTTTTCCAGCTTCGTCTTGTGGCTGACAAGGTACGGGCCCTCCATGCTGGGGCTTGCATATTGTGTGGTGTGTGTGTGTGTGTGTGAGTGTGTGTGTGTGTGTGTGTGTGTGTGTGTGGTATGTGGATGGTGTATGTGTTCATGTTCACTCATCCAGGACCTTGGGGGTGTTTGTCTGCAATTTTAGCCGTTCCACATATGTGTCCGATGAGCCCACCGTTTAACCTTTTTGCATCCTGCATCTTTGTCCACTCAAGTCAATTTTCCTTAATATCTTGTACGTCGTTATCATGTCCCTCCACCCAACCCTTCCCGTTGATCGTCTCTCTTTGTAACGTGGCGAGTTCTCTGTTCACTAAATTTGTTCAGTGTAGCCCTTCAGCTCTGGGACGAGGTCTAGCAGTGTCTCTTTCGTTTTTCACTGTTCTGTGGGCGGTGAATATGAGCCGGCCTACTCACTTTCTGTGGGCGTGTGAATATGAGCAGCATACTCACTGTGTTCTATGGCGGTGAATATGAGCAGCATATTCACTGTTCTGTGGGCTGTGAATATGAGCAGCATACTCACTGTTCTATGGGGGGTGAATATGAGCAGCATACTCACTGTTCGATGGGCGGTGAATATGAGCAGCATGCTCACTGTCTGAGGACGCTGATGAGCCATACCCTTTCTCGATGGCGGTCGATATGAGCAGCATATTCACTGTTCTGTGGGCGGTGAATATGAGCAGCAACCTCACTGTTCTAGTGGCGGTGAATATGAGCAGCATACCCACCTGTTCTGTGTGGCGGTGAATATGAGAAGCATATAAATGTTTATGGCAGGCATAGAGCAGGTACCAATGTTCTAGGGGCGGTGAATTAATCGACGCAACTCCCTGTTCTGTGGACTGTGAATATGAGCTTGTATCTTCAGCACGTGTAACAGAGAACACGAGGAGGGAACATATATATGGCAAAATTGAAACTATGTATTTTGCGATGAACATGATGTAAAGTCGGTCTGTCCTTATCAGTTTAAGTCTCCATCTCCCCGTTTTCTACCTCCTCGTTATTCCCTCCTTCCCACTCTTACCTCCCTTCTGTGTCTCTATATAACGTGGTTTACTCTCTTTACCTCCAGGAGACATCTCCTGTCCACGAGTGCTCACCATAGCCCGTGCTACTTGCCCCGCTCCTGGCCAGGTAAGGTACCGGCTCCACATAGCCCGTGCTACTTGCCCTGCTCCTGTGCCAGGTAAGCTTACGGGCTCACCATAGCCCGTGCTACTTGAACTTGTTCCGAGTAGCTGAATCTATAACAACAACAATCTTTACCTCCCGTCCCATCCCAAATCCTTTTCCTGACTCATTTTAAATGCTATATACTCGAATGGCTCGATGCTTTCCCTGATAATCCTCTTCCTTCTCTCCTCTCTCTCTCTTCTACTCTCTCTCTCCTCTCTCTCTCTCCTCTCTCTCTCTCTCTCTCTCTCTCTCTTCTCTCTCTCTCTCTCTCTCTCTCTCTCTCTCTCCCAGCCACGGCTCTTGCTAATCAGACGTACAAGTATTGAGTTCGAATGGTTGTGTTCGCAGAGGACGCCCGTAATTGGTCCTTGTTGCATGGGGGGCCGTCTGAAGGTGGTGGGGGGGGGGGTTACTAGTGTGGGGGGAGGGGGTAGAGGGGGGGGAATTGGGTGTTAAGGTTACGGTGAAAGGAAAATTGGGAGAGCCGCGAGGAATAGGATTACAGAGTAGGGGGAAAAATGGGGATTAGAAGTTAACAGAAGGGGGAGTGGGAAGAGGAAGGGGAATGGAGAATAAGATAGGGGGAAAGGGGGTTTGGGGGGGGGGAGGAAGAAGAAGGGGTTATGAAGATGAAAGGAATACAACAATGCTGAACTTGAGTGGAACATCATTCACTCAATTTAATAAAAAATAGAAAAAATCACATCTGACCTGCGGCCTCCTGACAGCTGAGCTGGACAGCCCTCGGGATTCGTAGTCGTGAGGTTCACGGTTCGAACCCCAGGTGAAGGCGCAAGCAAATGCCCAGAGTTTCTTTCACCCTAATAAACCTGAGTTTTTTTATTCTTCTAGTAGTAAATAAGGTACCAGGGAATTAGACAGCTGTTACGGGCTGCTTCCTGGGAGTGTTGTAACAAAAAAGGAGGCCTGGTCGAGGACCGGGCCGCGGGGAGGCTAAGCCCCGAAATCATCTCAAGAACTCTGAAACTGACATGAGAGAACTGTATTCAGGTCAGAACACCTTCATTACTTTTAACGAAGATGAGATGATATGCTGGTTATGCAAA
>WNGS01164858.1:51781814-51789314 GCA_020271785.1 Procambarus virginalis
CGTGAATTTGATTCACGTTTGTGAATCAAATTCAGTTTTGAATTTGATTCAAAACTGTGCTCACTAAAGCTCAGATTCAGTTCTGCCGCCGCCCAGACGACAGTTCATACGTGCCTTTAGTTTGGTGTCGGGTTTAAAGCCTATTAACCTCTCTGCAGGGTTATTATGGCCACCACAACGGCTTACTGACCAACCAGCAAAGTATAATCTTGTCCTCATTATAGCCCGAGGACTGAAGTGAATTCTCAGAGTCTATAAACCCGACTAGGCTTGTCCCGTCAGCGACCGACTCTCCCAAAGACACAATTATTAATTTTAATATACTGATATTCAAACTGGTTTTTTCTCATATATAAACTAATATGAGATATATTAGAATTTTATGTATAATTAGGCGTAGGTTAGGTTGGGCGTTTAGATTCTCTTTACATGATTTGTATGCTGCACAACCCGTCCTCGACTCAAGTCCATTACATCCAGCGGTCGACCCCACAGACGCATTCACAGATTTGTACATGCTGTTCATTCAAAACGGGAATTTCTCAAATATATATTATTATTATAATATATTAGCATATTGTGCATATATAGGCATAGGTTAGGGTAGGTTAGGTTAGGTTAGGTGTTTATTTCTGTTGGCGATTATTTGTATTTGTAGTACGTGGGTGAAGCATTTATAGCGTTGTAGTTCGAACAGAATTCGTCAGTGAAGCACTTGTTCCGGAAGTGTTCGAGCGAAATCAGTTGTGAGTCGTGTGTAAACCATTTTTCATTCATAAACAGGGGGTTGACGGGTGGATGGAATCACTTTGGCTGTTTGTTTGGAGGACGGGCTGCTGGATGTAATGGACTTGAGTCGAGGATGGGTTGAGCATTTACAGAGGTGCAATTCGAGAAGAGGACGTCAGCGAACTACTGTTCGAGAATTGTTCCAACGACCTCAGTTGTGAGTTGTATATAACGTGTTTTTCTTTCATAAACAGGGGGATTTGGCAGCTGGATTAACGAGCACTTGACCTTTGTTTATGAGGACGGGAAGGGAATTATGAGGGGGAAAGCGCCAAGCCATTACGACTATATAGGGCTACTGTTGGCATATATTTGTATTTGTAACACATGAAGCATTCAGTCAGGAATGTTTCCTCACTGACACATTCCTTCCTCGAAATTAGTCACACATCGACTGTTCGGTAGATTCGTACACAGGTAGAGAATGAAGCACCACTCAAGAAAAACTCGAACGTAATCATTTGTGATCGTGTGTAAAGTCTTTTAATTCACAGAGGATTTAGTGGCTGGGATAACAACCATTGAGTAATTGTTTATGACGGACTGACTATAGCCAGTGTGTGTGTGTGTGTGTGTGTGTGTGTGTGTGTGTGTGTGTGTGTGTGTCCGAACTCTGCCTGGTTACCTGAAAAGTTTGGCAGCTAATGTTCGTCACCTACTTGTGGTGGAGCCTTGGAATGGTGCGCCGGAACGGGCGAGAGAAAACATTATTTTTTAGTGAATTTGATGTTCCTAGTCACATCGGAGCCGCAACTTCAACGACTAGACTAATCCACAGCCAAGAGCAGTAGTTGCAACGTGCAAGCCAACATTGTTTTATGGGCTGGTTTTCGGTGAGGCGAGGCCACTAGAGCCTTACCTTTCCCCTGCCCTAACCACCGCCATGGCGACGACTGGCTCTGCTGTGAGTGTGTTTGAGGGGGGGTCATTTAGTCAGTTCTTTAATGGAGTGCTGTGATATACAACTTGTTTGAAAATACATGTGCATGCTGTAGATGAAGGCTTGAATATCAGTTAATGCAGTGGATGATGAGCTTGATGCTAATTTAAAGCTTGATGTTCATTTACAGCTTGGACGAGCGTAGCTGCGATAAGCAGTTAGGCTCGTCCAAGCTGCGGCCGACTCCAGAGACGTATGCGTCAATATTAACGTACAGCGAGACCAACAATGATGTTTTCTCAACTATAAATTAAAATAATAATTTAAAAGTATGGTTGGCCTTGAATAGGTTTGCTTGGGTGATTAGATTCTGTTGGCAGTTATGAATTTGCAATACGTGGATCAAACATCGAGTTGCGGTTGGAACAGAGGACGTAAGCAAAGCCCTGTTCGAAAAGAATTCGAATGCAATCAATTATGATTCATATGTGGAGTGTTATTAATCAATTATCAACGAGGCAACGTCTTGGTTGAACGAGTACAGTATTTGGTGTTATTTTGTAAGACTTGGCCAGTTTAACTGAGAAAGCAAATAACATACGAAGGTTCGAATGCAATTAGAAGTTCTCGCCTAGTTGTGTTTGCTTGCGGGGGTTAAACTTCGGCTCTTTGGTCCCGCCTCTGAACTGTCAATCTACCGGTGTGCAGGTTCCTGAAGCTTATTGAGCTTTTATCATATCTACATTTCAAACTGTGTATGGAGTCAGCCTTCACTAGATCGCTTCCTAATGCATTCTATTTACTAACTACTCTGACACAGAAAAAGTTCTTTGTAATGTCTCTGTGGCTCATCTGGGTACTCAGCTTCCACCTGTGTCCCCTTGTTCGAGCACCACCCGTGTTAAATAATCTGTCCTTAACTACCCAAGAGACATTAGAAAGAATTTTAAACGAACTTCCGAAACTTTTCTCGAATTTCTACAGCTATTCTGTAGAAGCTATGAACGAACTATGCTGTGAAACAACTCCCGAACTTCTACGGACTCCCTTCGTAGGGAGCCAGCGGCTGAGCGGACAGAACACTGGACGCGTGATCCTGTGATCCCGGGTTCGATCCCGGACGCCGGCGAGAAACAATGGTCAGAGTTTCTTTCACCCTGATGCTCCTGTTACCTAGCAGTAAACAGGTACCTGGGAGTTAGCTGTCACGGACTACTTCCTGGGGATGAAGGCCTGGTCGAGAACCGGGCCGCGGGGACACTTAAGCCCCGAAATCACCTCAAGATAACCTCAAGATAACCAAGTGAAAGCCTCTCGGTGATGCTAAGAACGAAGACAGGAGTAAGCTTTGGAGTCGTTCGTAAACACATTCATTTTTTTTCTCTTTACCCTTTTATACCAGGATAAACAAATCTGAATACCCGCTCTCTATATAGCCACGAGCCCAGTTAGGTCTGAACGCCCTCAATGTACCCAGGCATGAGCATAATCAGGTCTGAACGCCCTCAATGTACCCAGGCATGAGCATAATCAGGTCTGAACGCCCTCAAAGTACCCAGGCATGAGCATAATCAGGTCTGAACGCCCTCAATGTACCCAGGCATGAGCATAATCAGGTCTGAACGCCCACAGCGTACCCAGGCATAACTATAATCAGGTCTGAACGCCCACAGCGTACCCAGGCATAACTATAATCGGGTCTGAACGCCCACAGCGTACCCAGGCATAACTATAATCAGGTCTGAACGGCCACAATGTACCCAGGCATACCTATAATCAGGTCTGAACGGCCACAATGTACCCAGGCATACCTATAATCAGGTCTGAACGCCCACAATGTACCCGGGCATGAGCATAATCAGGTATGATCGCCGCTAATGCAGACTCATGATCAAGCCTCAACGCCAGCAACGCGCTAATGCAAGGCCGTAATCAGGTTGGGAGAGACAAATAATTTACCCTGTAAAGGTTTTCTCGACTGAGAGAGCTGCTTTAGAGTGGCGGAACGAGAGAGTGAGGGAGTGAGAGTGAGAGAGAGAGGGAAATAGAGAGAGAGTGAGGGGAGAGAGATAGAGATAATAAATTAGTGTAAGCACTCCGTGTGTGTGAAGGGTTTATTGAACAATACCCGTCTTTAAACTGACTTAAATTTACACTGACTTTGATACCAATATGTGACCTTCAGCTTCTTCTAAAGCCCAGTAAATGGCCAAGATGGCGACGTCTGTGTCGCGACAACAACAAACCCAAGGCTGATAGGCTTCTGGTACCTGTGTACCCGGAACACAAAATACAGCAATATGTCAAACTCCAATCACCATTCAGATTCGTAATAGATTACACCGCTAAGTATTGATGGAATACATCGCAAGGGTAAATTAAGCTCATTAATGATCATCGACATGTGCTTTTGTCATTCTATTTTCTATTTACGCGTGACAAAATATACGCTAAAGAATGTGTATATATAATTACTTGTTCTACAAGAGTTTGAGCACATAATTAGTAACGCTAGAGAACTAAATAGTGTTGTATAAGCTTCGTAAAGCAATTATCCAACCACTTACGAAACCACTACGCCTTTACAAAGTAACGGAGGATTTGTTTACGTTTATTAAGCAGTTGATGAGCAGCGTCGTACGACGCTGTTTATAACACGAAGAAGGGAGGTTCGGAGCTCATATACACTATATTTGACGAACTGTGGCCGTTTTGAGCTTCCTATCTACATCTATAAGAGAATGTGTGCGTGTGTGTATCTGTCTGTCCAAGGTTGGAAGCCAGAGGCTTGGGGCTTGCCTCACCCAACTTTTCAGGAGAAATGGTCTGGGGTTCGGAACGGACATAGGCTGGTTGGGATTGGCTAAGTTAGATACTTGAAGACATATTAATTTCTTAATCTACCCCTCCCACTACCTGCGATTTTCATAAACTATAAAATTAAAAATTAAATATTATATATATATATATATATATATATATATATATATATATATATATATATATATATATATATATATATATATATGCGAACAAGCCTGAATGGTCCCCAGGACTATATGCGAATGAAAACTCACACCCCAGAAGTGACTCGAACCCATACTCCCAGGAGCAACGCAACTGGTATGTACAGGGATGCCTTAAACCACTTGACCATCACGACCGGACATAAGGAAGTGATAGCCTGGGCTATTTGAGCCACTTCCCCGCCGGCACCTGGATGGTTATCTTGGGCATAGCATTTTATCAAATCACCTCATTTTTTGGGGCAACACGTGAGGAACACAAAAGTTCCTCACGTGTTGCCCCAAAAAATGAGGTGATTTGATAAAATGCTATGCCCAAGATAACCATCCAGGTGCCGGCGGGGAAGTGGCTCAAATAGCCCAGGCTATCACTTCCTTATGTCCGGTCGTGATGGTCAAGTGGTTTAAGTCATCCCTGTACATACCAGTTGCGTTGCTCCTGGGAGTATGGGTTCGAGTCACTTCTGGGGTGTGAGTTTTCATTCGCATATAGTCCTGGGGACCATTCAGGCTTGTTCGCATATATATATATATATATATATATATATCTATATATATATATATATATATATATNAAGGGGGGGGGGCAATAAGTATTATTACATTTTCAGGTGCATTTATGAGAGTAAATAACCATCACCCATACATAACCAACACACACACACACACACACACACACACACACACACACACACACACACACACACACCACACACACACACACCTTCAGTAAAGAAATCCTTAGCATGACTAAAGCATCCCAAGCAGTGCCAATCGCCTACCTTTAAGGCTAAGGAAACCATGTAATTCCTCTCAGGGAACACCCTTACTGATATAAAAACTCAAAATCAAATAGAGAGGAACCCCCTTGTCTGATCTCGTTAATGAACTCGAAGCGCTTGTTGCAAGGCACCCTAACGATGTTAAATAACTCAACTGCTATAAAAGGAATATGTAATTAACCCCAAATGCTGTTTGGGTCGTCTCCCTCCGACTCGATGCTGAGGGCGCTGACTGCTGTACAGAAAATGACAACGCTGATATTAAAGGGAAATACGATATAACCTTTAATAATTTTTTGGGGGGGTTGTAATGGTATTGATAAATGCTATTTAGGCAGATCCCTTAATGCAGAGGTTCTCAATTACGGGGGGGGGGGGGGGGAGGAGGGTTGTGTGTTGTTGTTAAAGATTCGCTACCCGTAACAAGAAGTTCCAATTAGCACGGGCTATGGTGAGCCCGTAGAAAAACAGGGGGAGGAGGGGATATAGGGACTATAGACACAAGCTGTTAGAATATTGATCTCTCTGCAAACTATAATTCTACAGATTGTGCATAATGTAAAGCACATCACACTGTATTGTATGTCACAGATAATATTAAAACTAAAGGTCAATATTTCGCTTTTTATCTGTGGAAATATTCCATTTATAGTTATATTCAACTCTTGTTTTTATTCACGGATTTTGGAGGCTATCTTGAGTATGTAAACCAAAAAAAAAGAGTGTACGATGATTTATATATTGAACATGGATTTATATCCATCATTATTACTGGAGAAGAAAAGCCTTCAATGTGTGATTTGTAGCAAAGTTTTGTCTAATGATGCCAGCGATGTTGAAGCAGAATGTTCATCTTCAACACAAGGATAAGGACGAAAGCCTTTTTTTTTTAACGTCATGGAATGTTCTGACCAAAATGATGAAGCTGGATTCGACAGGGAAATATTCCAAGAAATGAACCGCAAGGTTTCTTTCTTGTGTCTTATGTCTTATCACCGGAGATAACAATCCTGAAAGAAACCATATTGAGCTCGGAGAAACCCAGGGTAATCCATACGCTCTCAAGATGGTGGACATTGTGTTGGGAAATAAATTGGAAGAAATCTTGCAACAAGTTTACTATCAAACAGGACTGTTCTGAAGGGAATCAGCGACATGGCCATTGACCTCAAAGGTCAAGGTGTATAGGAAACCAAGTCTACAGCATTTGGCTTATTTAAATTCATCTTGATGAATCGACTGATGCTGCATCTTGTCCCTGCTGCTGGTGTTTGTAAAATAAGTTGTCTCAAGTTCACTTAAGGAGGATTTTCTCTTTAATTCCTATACTGAAATAACTACCAAGACCTCAGTTATTTGGGAAATGATTAATCATTGTTGGAATCAGAAATATTCCGTAAGACAATGTGTGTGTAAATGCTGTACAGATGGAGCACCAGCGGTATTGGAGACAAACTCTAGATTTCAAGTTAGTGTAAAAAAATAGAACTCCAAAAGTGAAAGACATTCGTGATATGATCCATTGTTAGACACTGGCATCATAAACACCTCCAGTTCCAACAGGGAATTTTTCAGTCTAGTAATCCAAATTGTGAGTTTTGTCAAAGGAGATGTCAACTCTTCAAACAGTTATGTATTTACATGGATGTAGGCAATCATTTGCTCCTTTTTCCACACAAGTGTTCGATGGATTTCAAAAGGAAATGTAACTGAGCGTGTATTTGAACTTAGAGAGGAGCTCTAATGATTTTTTTTTTTCAAGTTCAAGATAAGATGGAATTTGTTCTCTGCTTGGATGATGAGGAACGGATCCTGTGCCTTGACTATTTGGCTGACATTTTTGAGCAGCAGAATAAACTGAATCTTCAGAAGCAGTGAAGGAAGGAAGGAAGGAATACAAACATCATAAAGTTCCTGCATTCCTTGAAAGCTTTCACGAGCCAGCTGGAAAATTGGAAGAGAAATATCGAGAGAAAAAAATGTCTGAATGTTTGAGAAACTGTTATCAGTGCTTGTCGCTTGT
>WNGS01164858.1:51791814-51794619 GCA_020271785.1 Procambarus virginalis
TTTGCAAGGCATTATTTTTCAAGGCACGCGGAATATTATAGCATTAGTTTGGGAACTGTTAGACAATCTCAAATCTGCTCGGTATAATATCTCTCTCAACCGAGAGATATTACTGAGCTTGGGATGTGGTTGTCCACAGCTTATAGTCAGCTTGGGAGGTGACTCTCCACAAAGAATACTGTCTGTCTGTCTGTCTGTCTGTCTGTCTATCTGTCTGTCTGTCTGTCTGTCTGTCTGTCTGTCTGTCTGTCTGTCTGTCTGTCTGTCTGTCTGTCTGTCTCTCTCTCTCTCTCTCTCTCTCTCTCTCTCTCTCTCTCTCTCTCTCTCTCTCTCTCTCTCTCTCTCTCTCTCTCTCTCTCTCTCTCTCACGCCTCCTGTGATGTACAAGTGGGGGGCCATTACGGGAATTAATCGTGCATTGGGGAAGCATTTGCAAATCATTATTCAAAACCAAGTTACAGAGGGAGATGTGTGTGACGCGGACCAATATGAGGCTGTGATGATTGCCGTCCAGGCGAGGGAGTGGGTTCGGGCTAGGTTGTGGGACGAAGTGCGGGGGGGTGTAGGGAGGGGGAACAATGGGGTTTAGTTTCGATGATAGATCGTGACCTTTGCAAGATCAGGTGGTGGAGGTGTATGTGTCACGGAAGGAATAGCCTAGAAGACAGAGCAAGGACCATCGAGTTCCTCCCCCAACTCCCCAGGAACGAACACATAACTGGAGAGTCCAGGAAAAGAGTAAGTACTGTAGTCCCCCAGGAAGAAGCAAGTACTAAGTGGTCCCTCCCCCAAGAAGGAGCAAGGAGAAACTTTACATGTCTGAAGAATAAGTAACAAATATATGTGAGTTACCGCCTGTGCTGTGAGTGGCAGCGCCTCTGTCGGCTAGTTGGGACACAGCTCACGCTCGTATCATCCTAAATCCAATTTAGGGGGGAGACGAATTACCTAAGTTAAACATAATTTTTTCTTCTAAATATGTGATCATGAAATGCCTTGGTAATGCTCATGCTGAAACTGGCTTCAAGAAAAATATGACAAGAGAAACGTTCGCAGCAACGCAGGGGGAATGTTGTTTTTATTTAGTGTGGTCTATTTTGAATACATAGAACTTTGTTGACCAGACCACACACTAGAAGGTGAAGGGACGACGACGTTTCGACTTGAGAATGGTCCAGGACGGACCGAAACGTCGTCGTCCCTTCACCTTCTAGTGTGTGGTCTGGTCAACATACTTTAGCCACGTTATTGTGACTCATCGCCTGCACATAGAACTTTATGATTTTTGTTTAGTCCTAGTGGCAATCTAGATGTCGCCCCTGGCCTGAGCTGGTACAGTAAGCGTGTTTAACTACTTGTTAATATCTTCGGTGTTGGTAGGAGTCACGCGGTTACTGTACCAACATTAACAATTCAATTATAAAATCCACAGGAGCTGTGATGAAGATTCGAACCTATGCGCTGGGTATTTCCCAGACGCACTGTCTAGACGACTACGCCACGACTTGTGTGGGTTTTCTTGTTGATATATGACTGATAATGTGATTTGTCTGTGTATTTAAGTGTAGACATTATGCTATTTTTAATGGAGCTACAGTGTTGCTTAATGTGAAGTGTCTTGAAGATGGCGTAGTCCTGCTCATATATTGAGAACATGAAGATTTCACAAAAAGGTCTATACAGTTTCTCAAGGCATTTTGTTTGGTGTCGTGAGAGTTCTTCATAAGCAAATTGGCGATCGTCTTGCTTTTTGTAGTAATTGCCGCTCTCACAGCTAATGGCCAATTCTCCAGCTGGGTCAGAGAGAGTTGCCGGGGGTACGAGGCAAGAAGCCTCGCCTCGGAGTAACATAATGCTATGGTTTGCAGCCTCTAAGAAACACAATGAGTTTCAGTGTGATCTCCACACTCGCAGTGTGAGTGTGGAGTCATTTGTTGTTAGTGAGAGGTTGGTAGCTGTGTTAATGAGACAACGCTGGCTCTGTTGCGAATGTTGGTGGTAGTGATGGTGGTAGTGGTGGTATTTGTGGTGTTGGTGATTGGCGGTGGTGGTATTTGGTGGTGTTGGTGACTGGCGGTGGTGGTATTTGGTGGTGTTGGTGATTGGTGGTGATTGGCGGTGGTGGTATTTGATGGTATTGGTGATTGGTGGTGGTGGAGTTTCTTGACAGTGGTGGTGGGGCTTTTTTTCGATGCATGGAGATGGTGCTTGGTGGTGGTGTTTGGTAGTGATGGTGGTGGTGGTGGTGGTGCTTGGTGATGGTAAAATGAAAAATCCGCTGACGACCAATCTTATGTACGAAACAACTTGTGTTGAACTACCACACGCCTGAAACTAATCGACAAAAAGTGTCTTTATACACACATAAGAATACAACTCCAACATTGATATTACTATACAAAAAAAAAATACGTCTAATACCACAACATCCTTGACAAAAAAAAAGATCTTTCCAGGAGCTATTAAACATTTTGGGAAGTATTTACGAGTTTTAGAGCGATGCATAAAACGCTCTGGCTATAATTGTTAAAGCTAAAAAGCTTTTATCACGCCAGCTCATAACCTTATGACTCCCTTGGCACCGGGTCACGCTACGTGTTAGACCCCAGGGAGAGGCGAGACCCCAGGTAAGACCCCAGGGTGAGGCAAGACCCCAGGGTGAGGTAAGACCCCCAGGGTAAGGTGAGGGAGGTAGGAGGGAGCAGTAAAACTTGCTCTTACTGATAACAAAAACATGGTGTGTTGTGGTATAAGGATAGGTATATCTAGAGGAGTGAATGTGAGGGATAGATGTACATGGAGTGG
>WNGS01164858.1:51801090-51813051 GCA_020271785.1 Procambarus virginalis
GATAGGGATGGGGTGTAAGTGTATTGGAGAACGGAATAGAGAGTGCCCTGTACTGAGGGATAGTCGGTCCATTGACGAGTGCTTGTTGCTCTGCAAGTGTCAGAAGCTGTCTGCATATGCAGACTTTGTAAAAGCAATTCATAAAATTTACCCCCCCCCCCATGAGAGTCCATAAAATGAAGAGTAGGAGACTGACAGGTTCCATTCTATCCACTACTATATGGATAGAAATG
Source organism: Procambarus virginalis (assembly GCA_020271785.1). Lineage (NCBI taxonomy): Eukaryota > Metazoa > Arthropoda > Malacostraca > Decapoda > Cambaridae > Procambarus > Procambarus virginalis. The sequence goes on from WNGS01164858.1 coordinate 51,801,324, forward strand.
GAAGAAATACAACATGAATGCAATTATTAACCATAACCATAGTTAGAGGACCTCAGAGGTCCTCATTTCCTCAATCTTAGGAAGTAGAGAGCAGAGAAACAGACACCAGAGACAGAGAGGACAGAGACAGGAGAGTTGACAGAGAAGGTCAATGGCTCTATCGCCAACATCAGGTAATTCAATTACAGTTTCTCTCACGCTCCCCTTCGTGTTCATCACCAATTCTCTCGCTCTCCTTGCCCCTCATCTCGCTTTATTATCCTTCCCTTTCTTGATTTTTGTCTTCACTCACTATTTTCCTTTCCACTCGGCCCCTTCGTAACAGCCAATTCAGCTAGGTAAGGGGGGGCCAAAGGTTCGAACAGGGGGTCATACGAAGCGAACTGGGGTCCTTCCCACGGTTATCCAGCTCAGCTACCTCGAGGCCGCTTCGGTTCGAGAACCAATGGGTATATATACTGGACAACATAGGAGAGAACACCACTACCACTCACACACAACCACTACCAACCATTACCACCCACTTTCACTGCCATCACCACCACTAAAGCCACCATCGTCACTACACCATCACGACCATGATACAACATTTACAAATGGCAGATGAAGCACAAGATTCAATTTGAGTGGAGAGTAACTGAAACTGACCCTTCAAGGACCAGTAACTGGCTGGCCACAGGATCAATAATTTATTTTCACTAGGACCAGTAACTAACTCTCCCCCAAGACTATAGTACCTGTCTCTCCACAGGACTTGTAACTGACTTTCCCAAGGACCACTAACCTACTCTCTTTACGACTAGTAACTCTGACTCTCCACAGCACCACTAAAAACTCACCCAGGACCAATAACTAACTTCCCTAAATTCCCTGGATTCCCCAAGTTCCTTTATCACAGCGTAATGTTCCACACACTGGGTTAACATGGTTGCAAATGTCTCGGTGATTGTCAAGGGACTACGAGAACGCTATTTATTGCCTAGTAACTCGCCGATCCAGGAGACCCGTCCTCTCCCGCTAGCAGCCATTCCAGAACGCGCCTATTTTCTGCTACTACCAGCCATTCCAGGCTACTTCTCTCCCATAAGTATAGCCGTTCCAAACCCCAGAAGCACTGGACTAATATATTACCCGATCATAACATGACTGCATCGACTTTGATCTTCCTGGAAGCGAAGTGTCAACTGGAACCGGATGATTGATTGATTGATAAGATTAAGCCACCACAAAAGGTGGCACGGGCATGAATAGCCCGTAAGTGGTGGTGGCCCTTTTGAGCCATTACCAGTATCAATAGCTGATACGGGAGATCTGTGTAGGTGCGACTGCACCCTGCGTGACGGGAGATGTCTCCCGTGGGAACCGGATGGTGCTTCCGTCCCTTATATAGCTAGGTGGAAGTTGGTGTAGGCTGTTGGGGAGAGGAGAGAGAAGGTGGAAGGGGAAGGGGGAGGGGGTAAAAAGGAGCAGTGGGGGGGATGGGATGGGATAGGGTACGATTGTTTGATGGCTTAATAAGACACGTTTGGGATAGAAGGAATTTTACATTGGGTGCTGGAGGTAGTGGTTTGCGTGGTACTTGGAGGCCAAGCTTGGGAGTCGTGGTGCTTTCAGGAGAAGCGATAAGCCTTCACGACTATATAGCCCTGGGAAGAGGTCAGGATAAGGATTTGGGATGGAACGAGGGGAGGGAGGAATGGTGCCCAACCACTTGGACGGTCGGGGGATTGAACGCCGACCTGCATGAAGCGAGACCGTCGCTCCACCATCCTGCTTACAGCAAGGACAAGGGGACTCTGAGCTGATGACACACCAAAAAATACTAATTAAGATTTTACCTTTATTCATTATCGCATTACGACAACTCATCAGGATAATTTAATGTTGTTTGTGCTGGATTCAGCTACTGGGACAAAAGTTGCAAGTAGCACGGGCTATGGTGAGCCGTAGTGGACTTAACCTGGTACAAGAGCGGGGCTGTGACTGTATGAGAGTTCATAAAGACTCTCTCCCTGCTCTATGTAGCGTGGTGCTGTACAGTGGTACAGCACTAGGCTTTTGCTTCACGCTGGTATCTTCACCCCCTTCCATCCTAACTAAACGGCTAACGGGAGCAAGGAACGTTTCAATTAGACTAGGTAGTATATTAGTACCCGCAAGGCAACGCAGCTAACAATGCCTGTACATTCCTAGTGCTACTAGTGAATTATGTGACTTAATTAAGAGATCCTAAAGGAGCACAGAAAAAAGACTAATTATTCTATACTATTAAAACACTTGTTATTCACGATCCCAAGTTCGTAGCAGGTACCAGTCAGTTGGGTATTCCCTCAGGCTGTAATTCACACCCGACCACCTTCTCCAGACGATAGCAAACAGGAATTGAGATAGCCCCATAGTGGAGAATATTGCCTCAGTAACACTGGCGACAGCTTCTGAGGAAGATAAAGCATACTCTCTAGCTCTGTAAACCCTGGTGCTTGGGTGTACCTCTTCTACCTCTCCCCATACTCTACCTCTCTCATGCTCTACCTCTCTCATACTCTACCTCTCTCATACTCTACCTCTCTCATACTCTACCTCTCTCATACTCTACCTCTCTCATACTCTACCTCTCTCATACTCTACCTCTCTCATACTCAACCTCTCCCATACTCTACCTCTCCCATACTCTACCTCTCTCATACTCTCCCATACTCTACCTCTCTCATACTCTACCTCTCCATACTCTACCTCTCTCATACTCAACCTCTCCCATACTCTACCTCTCTCATACTCTCCCATACTCTACCTCTCATACTCTACCTCTCCATACTCTACCTCTCCCATCTTCCAACCCAGCACTTGCCTGGAGAGTCAGGCCCATACAGACTATCCACAACGTTGTTTTTACGTTTTAATCACATAATAACTACGTTTCAACTTCGGAAACGTTTTGAGATTTTTGTGAAGTTACTATTGGTATTGCCCCGTCGCCTGGCTACCTAAATCTCCAAGTACACAGGTGAACTATAGACCCATCAACCTGTGTAGGATTTTGGCTCCCACAACAGCTTACTGACCAACCTACCTACAAGTATACTTTTATCTTGAATATTGGACAGGGATAAAGTAAACTCACAGTGTATATACACCAAGAGGCTGGGTTCACCTCTCAGTGTACATACGCCTAACCACTTGGGCAGGTGCGACGGTCTCGCTTCATGCAGGTCGGCGTTCAATCCCCCGACCGTCCAAGTGGTTGGGCACCATTCCTTCCCTCCCCTCGTTCCATCCCAAATCCTTATCCTGACCTCTTCCCAGGGCTATATAGTTGTATTGGCTTGGCGCTTTCCCCTGATAGTGCCCTTCCCTTCTCATTGTATATATATATATATATATATATATATATGTATATATATATATATATATATATATATATATATATATATATTCCAGTGGGTTAAGGCGTTACCAGTTATGCCAGTGGCTGGAAGGCTTCTGTGCTGGCTAGGGTTCGAGTCTCCTGGTGGGAAAGTGTTCTATATATATATATATATATATATATATATATATATATATATATATATATATACATATATATATATATATATATATATATATATATATATATATATATATATACATATATATATATACATATATATATATACATATATATATACATATATATATATATATATATATATATATATATATATATATATATATATATATATATATATATATATATATATATATATATATATATATATATTATATATATATATATATATATATATATCCCTCTACAAGAGAGCCTTTCCACAATAATTGCGTCTTATCTTGTTCGTCTTTCAGTACCATATTGAATTTGTATAGAATTATAGGGTCGTGAGACATGTTCCTGACACTAATGATTTCAAAGTAGTTTGTCAATTGATCATTCAAGCTTGACGCACAAATGACGGCTCAAGCGGCTCCAGCATGCTGAGGTGATCGGATAAAATATCTGTGCCCAAAATAGTCCCGAATGCTGTCGGGTATTGGGGTCAAGAGTCAGTTGACTCTCCTAAACGTTTGTAGAGTCTGTGGCTGAATGGTTATAGTACTGAGCATGCCAAGGAGCATGGTGGGAGCTGGCTGACCGGATTCGAAGCCTTCAGGAGTCAATTGTTTTCTTATGCATGTTGGCTTGGGGACTCCTCATAGGCAATTACTTGGCAAGTGCCTCGTATTTCTAGGAAATCGTTTAGTTAAAAGAGTTAACTTGTTTACATTCAAGGTAACATAATTATGTAACTTAAGACCAAAGTAACCTTTGCATCTAGACTGAAGAAGTGTAAACAAAAAATTAAATACGACGAAAGAGATGTTTAGGATACATAAAGTAGAGCTTGTTATCGTTATAAGAAATACAAAAAAGAACGAGGAATATTTAACAGCGTCCGGAGCAGCGCTGCCAACCGTAATAACAGCGAACATTTAACCTGTCTATAAACCCCCATACTATATCTATTACCAAAAGAAAATAATAAGCTGTCAAGACTAACTCTCATATACGCGTTGTGTGTTCCAAACTTATTGATGAACTCCCCTTAAGCTGTTCGCTGCGCATATCGTAACTTGTCCCCGTGCACTGTGGTTGGTTTCAGAATAAATTACTGAAACTTTGGTTCTAACTGTTAACATCAAATAAACCTAATGAATTTCATTAAACAATATACTACTCTAATGGATTTAAATTCACATAACCCAGCAAAGTCTTATTTATTTCCATAAATTGTTTTTAAGCGTGCTAATAAATTTACACGACCTTGATAAATAAAAAAGTATTGGGTGGTGTGCTATTATTATGATTTATTTTTACGGTGAAAATTAATAATATATATTTTGGATTTCGTTAAGCTAAATCTGTTATAAATGTACAATAATTTATGAGTGTCTTCAAAAATAATTGAATTGATTTTGAAACTATTTAGCGGGATACTATAATATTTTATAGTATTATGTTAAATGGCATTACAAACCTGCTGGCACATGTATTTACACTTAAAACAACTGTGAACAAAGCTGGAAGCTGCGGTTGAAATCCACCAAAAAAAAATCGCCAATCCTCAATAATCGGATTGTTTTATCTAGTGTCATGTCTCCTATCCAATAGTTTGTTACAATACAGTTTACATGTGAACATGAAATATTCTATTGAATGCCGTGGACGGTAATGAGAGCAACAACACAACAACAGACATCTGTACACAAATAATTTTTTGGTCTGACTTACAGTTTAATAATAAATTAACATTTATAACAATAACAATAATTACAAATAAATTTATAATAAAAATTTATTAAAGAAATAATAAAGTTTTTGGGCACCATTCCATTACTCAGTCCTTTAATCCTAATTCCTATCCTGTTCTGTTATCCCATCAACATCCACTACGGGGTCACCATAGCCCGTGCTACTTGAACTTCTTGTTCCAGGTAGCGAATCTTTAACAACAACAACAACAACATGTTATCCCATCCAAGTGCTATATAGTCACTCCTGTTTAGCACTTTTCCCTCATAGCTCTCTTTCCTCTCGTGTCATTTAAGATTACCATTTGTCAGGATCATGACTTGACGGTCCATCACACACACACATCTGGACGAAAAGTTTGTCTCATGTCGTCCTATGACAAAGTGGTTCATCGTTCTGAGAATAAGTTGTCCTCTTGGCTCTGAGAACAGGAACACCAGCTGCTGGTGTGTGTATATGCTGACTTTGTCTGACACACTGGCTGATGCATGTCACGAGGACCTGACAAGTTACCAGGTGATGCGTGACATCAGCACCTGACAAACTGCCAGGGTGACACTGACATCAGTACTTCGATCGTTACCAGCTAGTACATGACATGAGGACGTCAAGACTGACCAGCTTCAATCTCTTCCAACACTCAGAGTATATGAACAAAATAATATAAAAATACAAAGACGAACTATGGGTTCCTGCGAGGCAAAGGGCCCATTAAATAAAATATATATATATATATCTTCCCCGGACTGACGTTCTCATACTTGCAACCATGCATGCAAACTTCAAATCAATCGGGTTGCATGCTCTTATGCAAGCCCAACTGCAAGCTAGCACCCCGGTCAAAACTTAGTTGTTGATCTGGAGACGAGCCAACCAGGGTGGCAGCCTAATGAACCAACATCACAACACATTAAAATATTAGGCTCCAATATCATTGACAAATCTTGGATATATACATTCACGTTATGTAAATAAACTGGGGAAAAAACTTGAAGAGATTAATTTAGATTTTGAGACAATAAAATAGCATCAGATCTATTACTATAATTGACTATATAAAAAGAATATATGTGTAAAAAAAGATTTATATACATGCATAAATTTTGATATTGCTAGATCACATGACTGTTATTTAAGCTGAAATAATAGTGATACCAATATTTTTATTTAAAACAAATATTACAGAGGATCTTAAGGGACAATAAAAATTACATGTTTGACTAAAAATATAATTAGCTTTAATTTCATCTCATCAATACCATCATAATATATCATAGAATAGCTTCATAATATATCAACACCATCATAATATATAAACACCATCATTATATATCATCAGCACCATCATAATATATCATCAATACCATCATATCATCAATACCATCTTAATTACCCTCCAAAAACAGAACAGGCACCCGAGACATTATTTCAGTTACCCGTCAAGACGGGCGCATCAAACGTCATTATTCCCACCCCAAACTATAATAATATAATATTTTGCTACCTCAATCTGCATGCATCAAACCCCAACCGTCCAATACGCGTCGAGGACAACATTGTATCAGGAGCGACCATCAGCCACACGTATTAAACGAGGCTGATATAGCAACGCCAATAACGAAAATCATTACTATCTCGTTATTCTTCACACGTGACTGTATAATTTAGACGGTGTCCGTGTTGTAATTAACCGCATGGTGTCACAGTTGTCCAGCAGCCCGCTTTATGTATTTGTCCGATGTATATATATATATATATATATATATATATATATATATATATATATATATATATATATATATATATATGTGGTGGTATTGGTGGGCGAGTGGTGGATGTGATTCGTCCAGGTTCTGTCTGTCTGTCTGTCTGTCTGTCTGTCTGTCTGCTCCAGCACTGGAGGTGGAGCAGCGAGGTGCACAAGATCACAGCGTTAGACAGAACGACACTCAGCTCTGCGTTACACTACAAATAAACTATTAGAAATAGAAAATTCTTGTTTGTTAGAAAGTTTGAAGTCATAATCTAATTGGGATTTCTCCTCATTAGCGCTTCTCCGGCCGTGTTTACATTTTCTCAAATTAACTCCCACATTTTATTTTCCACAGTCTACACAGAGACTACATTAAACGATTTCCTTATGCCTAACGCATCGCATTTCTTACGTAATTGACCGTAGCCTAAATAATCCGGTGTTTTAAGTGAAATTAAAAGCGGGTCACTATAGACGTTTCTTCTGACCTTGTTTTTATACAACATACTTCAGGATCCACTGTTTCATACAACATACTTTCGGACCCCACTGTTCCATATAGCAGAGTTCCACAAAAATCACAGTTCCATGCAGCACTGTTCCAGAACGCACTGTACGAGGCAACATACTTCCTTACCTTGAGGTTACCTTGAGGTGATTTCGGGGCTTTAGCGTCCCCGCGGCCCGGTCCTCTGATCAGGCCTCTTGGTGGCTGGACAGGTCAACCTGGCTGGTCCATGAGGCACTATTCTGCACAACACAGTTGTTGTTGTTAAAGATTCGCTACCTGAAACAAGAAGTTCCAAGTAGCACGGGCTATGGTGAGCCCGTGCACAACACAGGTTGAATCCACACAACACTATGACCCGTAGTTCTCTCTCAAGACAACGCACCGTCTCGTCATAGACCGGTACAGGTACAGACACACACTTCAGAGATCTGTCAAGGTACGCCCGCCCGGTACGCTCCCACGCACCATTGTGTCTTTGACGAATGAACGCACCTGACACCTGTTGTAAACAGGTTTAGCGTCGGGTCGTAAGGCATCGTGCAGGGGTATTTCCGGAGGGCATTGTTGCCAATGTTTTTTTTTTGGCAGGGGTTTGGAAGGTCGCTATTGGCTGAAATATGCCATGACTGGCATATTTGTTATTCATGGCGGGAGGATGTGTCGAGAGGTGAATTTTAAAGAAGACCTGTGAAGAGAGGCTGAGAGAAGGATGCTATACATCCTTAGCAAGGATGCTAAGGATGCTATGATCTAATTACCTGACTTTAGGCTATGTTTTTGGAGGTTGGGGGATGACAGGTGATGGCTCAGTTGTCGGAAAAAGGTCGGCTAAGGAGGGGCCCAGGAAGTAAAAAGAACATATTGAGAGTTTTAGCCCTCGTTAAATGATCCACATAGACTTGTAGTTCTTGATAAAGAAGCCACACTTAATTGTAACTATCGTTAAACAACACATAGTGCGATGATTTACATGGTGGTCTTCGTTATACTCCACGCAGTCTCGTTAAACAACCCACAACACATTGTGAGTCGTTAAACATGCCATAAAGGCTTGTAACTCTCCTTAAAAACTCACAGGGTATTTGGGCACTCAATGAACGACACACAACATCAATTATCTCTAAAAATAGTATTCCACAACTCAATATAATTGCTTTTTTCTCCTTCAATGAGAGTTTCCGACATCTAACATATATTCAAGGTACAGCGATTATAATCATTTTTTTATAGATACACAACTCTCATCATTTTAACAACAGGAGTCGCGCGCTCCACATCGTTCCTGTGAATATTTAAACGTGATAGCAGATGTTATTTGTTTAGCCTGATGGACGTGTTATATCATGCCTCTATTTTGACGTTTTCTCGTTATATATTTCTAATCCTTGCTAAAATATTCGTATGTAAATAGATAAAGGAAATTAAATTCGCAGACGAAACAAAATTGATATGATTTTTTTTATTAATCCTCGTTCCGTCAAGACCTTTCAGATTCTGTGAAACAATTCGCTGATGCAGGAGTGGATATGGACAGACAATTTAGATCGGGGCAACATGCAGCAATTATTGTTGAGGACTAAACGAAAATGCTACTGGCCAGTTGTCAACCTCATGTGCATTTTTTGCAATGTTGAAACGATTATTACATTTTGGAAAAAAAGAGAGAAATATGTATTCGTGTACAAAATTTTGGAATATAAACAAAATATTTTATATAGGAGACATAATGGCTCACTTTCTCTGTCTCTGTCTGTCTGTCTATCTCTCTGTCTATCACTTGTAAATTTTGTAATAGGTAGTGTGCCATATGTGGTTGTCTGGTGCTATTGAAGAGATGGGAGGGACTGCAACACGCACAGTACCTTCCCCATACTGATAGTGTGGCGTGTCCATCACAGTAATGGTTGGCCCCTTCTAAACTACCCCCCCCCCTTCCGCTTCTCACCCCTCTCTCTACACCCCACTCTACTCTCCATTCTTTTCTACACTACCATTACACTATATACCTCCTCTCCACACACACCCTCTACACTACTACCTTTCCCCAGCCTCTCTTCACTATCTCCTCTCCACATCGTTTCCCATTTCCGTTTCTTTTCCTCTCGTCAATAACCACTCGCAAAGTTTCTCTTCTACACTCTGATACGCCTCTTCATCTCCTCCCTCTCCCCCCCCTCTCTTCTCCCTCATGTCCGCTTTTTATCCACCGAGAATAGCGGACGAATTAAAAGTGTGTCCCAGAGTTCGAGCCCCACCCTGGCCTCCAGCTGGTGGAGACCCGTCGTCATGTGTTGGTGGTTGGGCTTAGATTAGACTGGTTGTTGTGGTTGTGGTTGTCTGAGTGGTTGTGGTTGAATCAGTGGCCGTTGTGGTAGTGGTAGTATCAGTGGTAGTCGTGGTTGTGGTTGTTGTGTTGATAGCAATTGTGAAGAGAATGGTGCCGTTGTGGGAGATGGAATTGATAAGAAAAAATCATGAGATAAGATGAGAACAAGGAAAAGGAAATGAAAACGGAAAAAAGGCGAAGGGTGCAAACCACCAAGAAAATGGAACAGGCCGAAGAAAAGAACAGAACGAGAGAGAAAAAAAGGAAGAGCAAATGAGAGAAAACGATAAGAAAATGGAAGAGGGCACAGAAGAGAGAATTGCACAAGAGAACGTTCACATGGGAACGGATGAAAAATACAGATATTTACCTGAATTTACCTGAGAGCCACTATCTCTCTCTAGTGGCCTCGACGGTAACAGGAAGCCAGCGGGTTGTCAAAAGTACCTTCAGTGTTCCTCAGAGTTTTTCCCAACTTGAGTTTGCACTGAAGTCTTACAAATATAGAAAAAAAATCCTCCAAGAAATGTTTCTTGACTCAAAGGGCGATCTGATAGCACCAGTTATTCTATATTTGTGATCTCTGTATTATGAAAAAAAAAATACGGATGTGCATGTTGACCCCCCCCCCCCCCGGCCCCGCATCAACACAGCCGCATTGTTTACAAACACCACCACGTGGCGCGTGACGTCAGTGGACGGGGTCTATACAGGTACCTGCATCTTGAGTTGAGGAGGATTTTCCTGCAGATTCATAGGAATTAGAAGCAAAGTTTTCTTAAGCTTGCCTCTATGCTTCATGCTCAGGAGCACTACCCCCCTCCCCCCTTTCCTTTCCTTGAGACTTGCCATTGGAAGATGTGAAGTGATGATTTTTTTTTCTACCACAGACGTGGCACACATTTACAATGCTAACCAGCATATATACATTTTCTTCTGACCTCCATGGACAGGGTTAGAGATGTGTTAAACATATAGTTCAAGGGTTTATTGAGCAATCAACCACTGAGAGCGAGGGTGGGTGTGTGGTGGAACACAAGAAGGATTGCGTGTGGAGAATAAAAAGGTGGCGAGAGGCAGAAGGCGAGGTGGAGGCATTGAAGTGATCCACAGAAGGAGGTACTTCTGAGAACACCAACTACATCTGTCTAAGAAGGAGGGAAGAGGGAGAGGGAGGGAGGAGAGAGGGTGAAGGGCTGTACGTTAGGAGAGAGGGAGTAGGTAGCGAGGCATATGTGGACATTGCCAAAGTTTATGTCCGCTATGATGGCTTTGAACCGACCTCCCCGCGCCCACTCCCAGGGATCCGGGGCCCATCGTAAAAAAATTTCATCATTACGCTGTAAAACTGGTTTATAATGACCGACGATCCGCATTTTCTAGGGGCGTCTGTTCTTGCGTGTTTTCGAGGCGGCAGCGAGGCTCCTCTTGACCTATAGAGGCGCCGAGATTGCGACTCCATGCAAAAGCTAGGAATGGCGCGCCTCTAAGATGTATTACATATAAAGTGGAGCATTGCCCTAAACTCGATGCAAATCCTCTTTCCACAGTAAACTCGCAATTGACAGAGAAGGATATCGGCCCCCAGGGGAACACATTGCAATGTATTATAAAAAAAATACATTTACTCAAATTTACGAGAAGGATGAAAAGGTGATACGAGATATAATTAACAGGAATTGAAAACCTTGCGGTGAAAACGCCACGGTGGGTTTCGTCGTGTCAGTTATTATAACAACCCTCGTATAGTATTCCCCTCATTATGAGATATAACATCTCATAACCTCCTCTGACAAACTGCATGAGTGTATTAATGGAGAATATCAATAAAACAGGCAGTTATAGACTCTGCTC
>WNGS01164858.1:51846626-51856990 GCA_020271785.1 Procambarus virginalis
ATATGTATGAGCAAAGTAATTGTAGTCAAGACCAACCTGACCCCCCCCCCTTCCTGAACACTGCTACTCAACGGATAGTATGCTGCCCACGTGGCACGTTCAGAGTGTACTCAAACCCTATGGACATTAGGTCCATAACCTGTGCTGGCATTCACATTAGACGTCTAGTGACGTCACAGGCCTTCTGCATACCATATATAAAATAAATGGTCTTATCTCTAATTTTCGTTTGGTTAGGATAGGGTATACTGGGTTAGGTTAGATTAGGTAGCGTTTGGTTAGGTATATTTAAAAAAAAAAAAAACTTTGCACAAAGATACAAGAAACTGTGCCTAAACAAACATTCTGAAGTAAAGTTCAGCGGGGGAGACACATTCCATCAGTATGGCAGTATCAGAAACAAGACTAACAACCCACATCTAGACATAATTGTCGCAATCATCTTCATAATGAGCAAAATTACTATTCATGACAATAAAAAAGACTAATATAGCACAAAGACAATAATTTTTTTTTATTAACAATTACAAACAGAACTTGAAACAAGTCATCGCTCCACCATCAAACTTCACATTTTGACATTCTATTCTCTCTCTCTTCTGTCCGCTTCATCCTTCCCCCTCTCACCCAACCCTCTCCCCGATCCTCCGGCCCCCATCCTTGCCCTACATAGGTGGGGCTGAGGCTGTAAACAGCGCTCGACGCCGACAAAACAAGAGAGCATCACCGTGTCAACAATGGAGTGACTCAGGCTGCCGCGCCTCGTCCGACAAATTGCTACCAACACCAACCAATTTTCCGGATAGCCCCTGAGAGTAAATATTGGTCCGATAACAACCTTGCCACAACCCTTCAGTCTCGCTTAACCGAACATTTTATGTTGTTTCCATTTTTTGTTTTTGAATACCGGCTCTCTCTCTCTCTCTCTCGGCTGTTAATGAAAGAGATCAAAGAATTTTTGTCATGGCTTTTATCACTGACAAGAGTTTTTTGTTTTCAATTCTTCATATTCTAGTATTTAGCATAAAACGACTTTTGTTGGAACAAAGCCCTTCATAACGAGCCTACATGCAGTCCACATTCTTTTCATAAACAATGTATGGATATTGTGGTTTAGATTTTTGTTCTCCCGATCCTTTTCATGCGGTTACGAGGGCATACAGCTGTGTGTCGTGGCTCCCGTGCGCCATCTTGGTCGTTAGAATCAAAGAGTTTCTAATTAGCTTTTCTTATTCGGTCTTAAGATCCAAAGATTGTTTGGGTAATGAATGAATCGTTTAGCTTCTGCATACTTGAGGAACATTTGGGAGGTGTTCGGCGTGTCCAAGAAATTAACTAAATTTGTTACAGAGTTAAAATTTGTTTGCTTATTCTGTTTTTTTACCCATATCCGATCGTGATATATTGCTTAATTATAGTGCTTAAACCTTCCCTGCGTTGTCTTACGCATGTTAACTAAGTTAGCATTTCATGTCATCGATATATGTTAATATGTTTAATAATGTAATAATTTCGATAGAAATATTGGAAAATATATAATATCCCAGGCTGTGAGGCAAAACGGTCCTTGCTTACTAGGGCAATTAGTGTTGTTCTGGTTATTAGGCATGATATATATATATATATATATATATATATATATATATATATATATATATATATATATATATATATATATATATATATATGCTAACGTCACACTCATCCCTCTTCTCCCCCCCACGCGCACTCTAACAACAACAACAAAAACAACATAATCACTAACCCCTCACCCCATTTCGCCAAAAAAAACATTTTGTGTTGGAAGTTGCCACAGCGCTCACAGTGCCACCACCACAGGCACTGCTGGGTCATTAATTCCTGGTGTCAGGAAGGTGTTTGAATCATCAGTCAATCACCCTCCAATCACCTGTCATGACCTTATAACACTACACGTGTCAGCGTATAGTGTACACCCCCTTCCAAAGACCTCCACCTCTCCTCAGACCTCCTTAAGTGATTATCATCGTCTCCGGAAGGGACATTATTACTTGTGGATTGTGATGTCCTGGATCACGAGGACATCACAATCGAGCATGTATACACATACTGTTTCCCAAAGGTGCTATTTAGCGCCCTCTGATTATCCCGCACATTTGATGGTGCTACATAGCCTTCCCGGTTTGGTGCCTTCTATTGATAATTACTTACTTACTTCCCAAAGGTGTCCCCTCCCCTCCTCCCCTCCAGTGACACATAGAGTGTCCTTATGGTAGCTTGTGTGGGATGTCTGCCAACTGCCCTTCCCTTTCCAGGTCCTCCTATTCCGGATCTATCAACTGCTTTGCACTCGGGGTGAAGTGCTCCTCTTAAGTCTCCTTTCTCGTGTGCTCATCCTTATTTGCACTTGCTGGGATTGATATCTGGTAGCCATTCACCGTTATCAGTCTTGTAGACTGGTTATACTCATATATTTATCTTCATTTTGACTGATTCTCTAACTTTGGTTTCTGTTTGTCAGATGTTCTTTAGCGACGATTATTGCTCCTCTGTTTACTCCTGTTTTTATTTTTTTTCAGTCTGTACATTAGTGTCTTGCCGGAGACTGTTTTTGAAGTCGTTTTGGCAGTCTGGCAGACTACAAATCTATACTATTTTTTGTCTGACCTCAGCCTCCCTGTAGTAAAATTATGTTAGATTAGTTAGATTAGATTATGTTAGATTAGTTAGATTAGATTATGTTAGATTAGTTAGATTTACTTTTCCTGGAATAATGCTGGTTATTTTTCAAGAAAGTTTATGAGTGCAGCGACAGAACTGTATATAGTACCTGATTTAAAGAGCCATGCAATATCGTAATATCCAGCAATCTTGTGTTCAATAACTGTGCAATTCACTAAATTTCTAGACAATAATCAGAGGGGGGAGGGACATGATCACAACGTACAAGATCGCTACCAATACAAGAGACAAGGATCGACATGGGCAGTAAACGCCACTTGCTATACCTGACGTCCACCAACAGTTCAAGTATGCAATATTTGCTCGTCGACTGCAACAACACCCACGGAATATTGAATGCTCTTGTCACACAAACACTCAAATGGCATCCTCGTGGCAGCCTGGGTTTTATATTCGGTGACCCCGGGTTCGAATCCCGAACGGGACAAAAAAAATGTTTTGCGAACGTTTCCTTTCACCTAATGCACTGTTTACCTAGCAGTAAACAGGTACCCAGGATGGAAGAAAACTGTTCTGGGAGTTGCATATCCTGGGAGAGACAGCAGCTCAACCATGGGAAAGATGGGGGAGGGATGAGGGAGGGATGGGAGGGATGGGGTGGGATGGGGATAGGATGGGAAGGGAGAAACTCTATGCAATCAAAGTTCCCACACATTTCCTTGCTTCCAAACCTCTCGACACATCACCAACCTCTCTTATATTCATTCCCCTTCCAAGCTCTCTTTCCCTTCCCTTAGAACCCACCATCATTCCTCTCCCTATCCACGTTCCTGCTTCTAGAAACTCCTCCCTTCCGCTGCCCCCCATTCTCTATATCTGGCCTTAGATACCCATCCATCCGGCCATAAACACGTTCAATAAACAAAGTGCCGGATTTGACCAACAGATCCGTGAGAGAGACGAGGGTGGACACAGCCTTACACTAGAGCCGCTCTCAAGTGCCAGCGCGTGACCAATTGATATCATAAAACCGCCCTTCTAGGTGAATCCTGTCGCTATCCGGGTGCATGATATCGTTGGTGTTTTCAGTGGAAGGTCCATTTGGAAACGGTCCTGTGGATTTTGATGATAGTCTTGTTTACGTTCGTAAGGACATCTTCAAGAAGAAACTAGATTGTTTCTTTCAAGGAATTCCGGACCAACCGGGCTGTATGTGGGCCTGCAGGCCGCTCCAAGCAACAGCCTGGTGGACCAAACTCTCACAAGTCAAGCCTGGCCTCGGGCCGGGCTTGGGGAGTAGAAGAACTTCCAGAACCCCACCAACCAGGTATCAACCAGGTATCAATACTCTCGCTGACTTTAGAGTGGAAGAGATTTGACATGCTGCTCATGTCTCTTGATTAAAATGTCTTCAATCATCCTTGTAAAATGATCCTTGATATCGTTTCCGTGCACAAACAAGTGTAACAAACACAACAACCGACGGACACACACATCTAAGTATAAATCAAGATATCAGGAATTAGCTATCCTCTCGCTGGTACCATGTGAGCTCTTCAAGTAGACTACGCGACGCCGGATGGTAATCTTCTGATGATAACCTGATGGTNAAATTTATGTAAACTAACCTAACACAACACTAAAATTACTGTACAGTACATAAACTTGGTAAGGTCAGTTTTGACTGTCTGCTGCTGAAGATTCACTGGTTGAAGGCTCTTGGCTTTCTGGTGAAGCTTCACCATTTGAAAGTCCTTGGACTGTTTTTCAAGCTTCACTTGTTGAAGCTCTTTGGATACCTTGAGAGCTTCAGTGGTTGAAGGGCCTTGTTTGCTGTTAGTGCCAAATAAAAATCGTGTTTGCTTGCCTCCTGTGTTCATTGGCCTCTCTTGTGATTAGCTTTTTGGTTGTCCTTAAATACTGATACATGTTTCCAACTTCTGGATTAGCACAATTGGATGAAAACTTAATTAACGTCAACAAACGACACGAGTAAACTGTGTTTAGTTGTCCGTGATGTTGGTTCCTCATTGTCACCTTCATCTTCCTCATCAGTAACAGATTGGAGAATTTCTTCTTTGCTCATCACACCATATCCTGGGCAATCAGCATCTCTTCTAGCCATTCAACCACATCCTGTCTTTCTAAACTTTCACCAGCATTTCTGAACATTCTATAGATTTCATCTGTAAATCCTTCAAATTCATATCTACTTCTTCCTCTTCATTTACTGTGGCTGTTAGGATTTTCTTTCAGGAATTCTTCAAAGTCGATTCCTTTACTTTACTCCACACTTTGGTCCAGTTATAAATTGCCTCCATGATGGAAGAGTTTTCCAAATTCTCAAGTTCTTTTTTTTGTCTTGGTATCCCTGCCAAGTTCCTCATTTTTGTTTTGCCTCAAGCGGCAAAAGCATCAAAACTTCTTTGAGCATTTCGTTGTATAACTTCTTTGTGGCAAAGATAACTCCCTGGTCCATAGGCTAGATCAGAGAAGTGGTATTAGGAGGAAGTGTCATACATATTATCTTGCCATCATGTGAGGTTAAGGTGTTGATACTGGGGTAGACAGGAGCATTATTATCAAGCAATAGCAAACCCCGAACTTCGCTTGGCCTCACTTAGTGTTTTTAATTTGAGGGTCATGAACTTTCTTGCAAAACACACCATGAAACGAAGTGAGAAAGGTCTCCTGTGTAAATCATGCATTCTTGCTGGGAACAATGTTTGCATTGATGAACTGTGCTGATCTCTTTGGATATGAATGGTAAACAGATTTCTCATATTGGAATTGACATCCTAAACATCTATGGAAAACAATAAATATGTAATAGATAATGTAAAGGATTAAAAGGAACAAAATGTAATACTTGCAGTGGCACCAGTACATTACAGAAAACAATAACACACCAGCCTGTGCATATTCTTGGATGTGAGGAAGAGCAGAAGGTGTGAGCTCTGGCTGGGAGTTGGTGTGAGTGATATCTCTTGAATGAAAGTGATCTGAGCATATCCACAACTGAGGTCTTTCATTTCTTCCAGATATATACTCACTCAGAAGCTTCAGCCATACAGCACGTCTGCAAAAATATTAGTGTGTATATGAAGGTTAAGTTGCTTTCCCTGAATGTCACAGTCTCAAATTAAAATGATGACTTTCATACTTCAGTCTATACTAAGGGAACTAACATAGATATGTGGCCTTAAGTGCTAGTAGTGATCGGTATAAGCGAAGTGTTGTCAACATCTATGTTAATCGTGCTCTTACACACAGTTCCAGTTGGAAGTAGGTTGACAAAGAACTCAATCGAGTAAGGCAGGTCCTTGTCAACAACAGATACTGTAATGGTACTGTAATGGTTATGTTGAAAAGGTCATTAATAAAATGAAGGTGAGCCACCATGCTACCTCTGATGAAAAGATCAAAACTAAAGAATCTGTCCGACCTATTAAACTCTTCAACAGGAACTCTAATATTACATAATGTGTCATCATAATATGTCATCATTTGCATGCAGTCCCCGTGGCCTGGTGGTAAAGCACTCGCCTGACATCGTTGTCACCCCTAAACCAACAACACTCGCCCGATATTTCGCGAGCACTTTGGCCTGGGTTCGTATCCTGGCCGGGAAGGATTGACTGGGTGCTAATCCTTAACTGCAGCCTCTGTTCAACGAGCAGTGAACGAGTGCCTGTTGTTAAACGACTTGGCGGGTCGTATTCTGGGGAAAATTAGGATCAAGGACCTGCCCGAAACGCTAAGGGTGCTAGTAGCTTTACAAGAATGTAACAACTCTATGTTGCAAGATCAATTCATTACTAAACTATGTTTTCACCAATCCAAACGTTACCTATCTGGATCCTCAGGCACCGAGAAATATATAACGCCAGTCCTGAAGGTGTAGTTCTTACAGTTCTTGATGCAGCATCCTCTACTCCCTTCACTCTCCAACTCCGCCAGACTTGCTAATATTGCTTCTTCCTCCGACCCATCCATATTAAGACTGTTGCAGATACTTCTTCTTGATAGTAGGTGCAGTTTGCATGAAGGGTTTGTCCTCCCGATGACTGCACCAGTACAGATGTTGGTAGAGGCGTTTATGTTGAAGATGATAAGAGTTTTAAAAGTTCTTGTTGCGTTGTGGTGTAGACAGAGGAGCGGCGAGTAAAACAGAGGTGTGTGTTAGAGGGAGACTTGCCGCACCGTACGGCGGTGTGTTGTGTTTATGGCGTCAGCTGATCCTTTGGGCTGCGACGAGGCAGTTGTTTTCTGTGTTTAGCTGTTGGTGGCGCCAGGTATAAATGTGGCGCCGGTCAGATGTGATCCAATTTGTTGGTCGACTGGAGATATTTAGCCAGTGCTTTGACTATTTGGTATTTTTCTTGTAACGAGTGGTCACCGCCTCCTAATATATGCTCGATGGTAAAAGGTATTTTAAGTGAGAATAAGTACTTGTTTGAAATTTACTCTGGCACTATAATGTCGGAAGCAGTGAAGGAGATAGTGTTCGACTGTTTCAGGCACCTGACAGTGGATGCAGAGTTCGTTTATGTCTGTTCTGTACTTAGAGCTGTGTGCTGCTAGTTTGGTATGTCCCAGCCTTAATCTGGTCATCGCTATATCAATTTCTCTGTTTTTATATCTGACATGTTTCCAAGTTCCCATTTCTTTTTATGGACCCATAGTACAAAGGTGAGCATGACGTTTTCCATTTCGTCGCAAAATCTTGGGTGATGGTATTTTGAAGGCTCCTTTACGTGCAACATGGGGAATTGGATGACGGGTAATGTGAGGTGTGTTGTGCATTGCTTTGGCTAGTTGATCTACTAGTTCATTATGGAGAATACCACAATGCGCTGGGACCCATTGGATAGAGGTATCATAACCGTTCAATCGATGTTCATGAAGAAGTTGAAGACATGGGTAAACAAACTCCTTGCATGTTTTTGAAGAGTACGTAATTGCTTGAATCGCACTCTTGGAGTCACTGCAGATTGTATATGTCCCGATTGGTAATGTTGTGATTATTTGGAGAGCTTGATATAAGGCATATAATTCAGCTGTGAAAACAGATAGTTGGTTTGGTAACCGCCATCCCTGCTTGAGATGGTATTCCGGTATCCATACAGCGCTGGTGACCGAGGGTACGTTGTTCATGATGATGCGAGATCCATCTGTATAAATCTCTGTGGTATTTGGGTAGCAATTTTCCATTGTTGAGAGAAAGACTGAGGCTATGGCTGAGTTTGGTGCAGACTTTTGGAATGTTGTCTTCGAGTTGTATTGCTGTATTTGGAGTTGTATAAAGCCAAGGTGGAATAGGGGGAACAGTAAGTTGTGTTTCCGAATTTTGGAGTATAGAGAGGTCTATATTGAGGTTATTTGTAGCCCGTGTGAGGAAAGGTTGTGAGTGATTGGTTGGGAAGCGGGGATTATGTGGGTTAACTGTTGGGTTAATTTTTGATCTGTATGGGTGTGTCTGGTGAGCAGTAGTACAGAGTGACAGATAGTTGGCACACATTATGTCTCGTCTGGTGGCTAGGCTTGTGAGGCCCGTTTCCCCGTAAAGTCCGAGGATAGGAGTGGAACGCATTGCGCCACATATAAGTTGCATGGCATTGTTTTGGATGACCTCTAGGCTCTGTAGGTTAGTAGGCGCAGCCGACGCATATGCTTGGCAACAATAGTCTAGTTGGCTGCGAATGTAGGTTGTATAGAAACGGAGCCTTGACCACCAGCTGTTGTTGTTGTGGTCGCGGCACCTGACACGCTTCTGCTCCCGGGTAACGTTGCCATTTTCTATGGTAAGCAGCGTGCTGCTTCAATAAAATCAAAAATCAAAATCAAAATGTTTATTTAGGTAAGGTACATACATACAAGTGATTGTACAGAGTGATGGAGTTATAGATAGGGCTAGTACATACAATGCCTAAAGCCACTATTACGCAAAGCGTTTCGGGCAATAAAATCACATTTACAGTACAAAATGTATATGTTTATCTCTCATAATGTTTGGTAATATGTTTATTGTTTGTGATGTGTGTCTATGTATATATTAACACGATGTACTGAACGGGGTGAGAATAACTTGAGCTCCTCATCCCTTGGTGTGTATTTTTCCTCAATAAACTTATTTCAATTTCAATTTCACATTTACAGTATGCAATGCTTTATGGAAATCACATTTACAGTGTGACATCTTACGGAAACCTCGTCTACAACATATGCTGCCTTATGGAAACTTCACCATGTACTAGCTCTATCTATAAATCCAACATAATGTTTGGAACTCATCTTCTATGTATGAACTTTTACCTGAATAAACATTTTGATTTTGATTTTGATGTGTGGCACCTTACGGAGACCCTCACCTGCAGTGCAAGGTAATGACAATAGGCTTTATCCAATTCCCTGAAAATATGTTGCTATTTCTATCAGTTGTTTTTCACCCTTGCCCATGGGTAACCTCCCTTACACTATGTCTTGCGTCAACAACAGGACACGTAGCGTCACTACCACTGCCGTTGTCAACAACAGGACACGTAGCGTCACTACCACTGCCGTTGTCAACAACAGGACACGTAGCGTCACTACCACTCCCGTTGTCAACAACAGGACACGTAGCATCACTACCACTCCCGTTGTCAACAACAGGACACGTAGCGTCACTACCACTGCCGTTGTCAACAACAGGACATGTAGCTTCACTACCGGTCCCGTTGTCAACAACAGGACACGTAGTGTCACTAACACTCCCGTTGTCAACAACAGGACACGTAGCGTCACTACCACTCCCATTGTCAACAACAGGACACGTAGCGTCACTACCACTCCCGTTGTCAACAACAGGACATGTAGCGCACTACCACTCCCGTTGTCAACAACAGGACATGTAGCGTCACTACCACTCCCGTTGTCAACAACAGGACACATAGCGTCACTACCACTCCCGTTGTCAACAACAGGACACGTAGCGCACTACCACTCCCGTTGTCAACAACAGGACATGTAGCGTCACTACCACTCCCGTTGTCAACAACAGGACACGTAGCGTCACTACCACTCCCGTTGTCAACAACACGACACGTAGCGTCACTATCACTACCGTTGTCAACAACAGGACATGTAGCGCCACTACTACTCCCGTTGTCAACAACAGGACACGTAGCGTCACTACCACTACCGTTGTCAACAGGACACGTAGCTTCACTACCACTGCCGTTGTTAACAACAGGACACGTAACGTCACTACCACTCCCGTTGTCAACAACAGGACATGTAGCTTCACTACCACTCCCGTTGTCAACAACAGGACATGTAGCTTCACTACCACTCCCGTTGTCAACAACAGGACACGTAGCGTCACTACCACTCCCGCTGTCAACAACAGGACACGTAGCGTCACTACCATTCCCGTTGTCAACAACAGGACATGTAGCTTCACTATCGCTCCCGTTGTTAACAACAGGACACGTAGCTTCACTACCGCTCCCGTTGTCAACAACAGGACACGTAGCTTCACTACTGCTCCCGTTGTTAACAAGGACACGTAGCGTCACAACCACTCCCGTTGTCAACAACAGGACATGTAGCGTCACTACCACTCCCGTTGTCAACAACAGGACACGTGGCGTCACTACCGCTCCCGTTGTCAATAACAGGACACGTAGCGTCATTACCACTCCCGTTGTTAACAACAGGAC
>WNGS01164858.1:51857990-51868659 GCA_020271785.1 Procambarus virginalis
TGTTGGTCAGAAAAAAGTCTTTTTTTTTATTGGTTTTGTGTTTTGTGGAATATAAGAGCTAAGTTTTAAGGCTATGTCACTGGGAGTGTGTTGTGCTGTGCCTACAGTGTCGTGCTGTGTTACAGAGTGTGTGGCCGCTGAAACAAACTGGAATTAATACTTACGGTACAAAAACATGATCAATAGAAACCGTTCTAATGTATAGATGTTTTTTTACACAAAAATATTGACCTGCACACTCGTATCCATATAACAAATTTATTAATATAAACTGAATTTATAATAAGTGTTTGAATTATGATTATAAAATATATATCTATAAACAGAATATCTGTCAGTCAGAGATTGGGGCCAGAGGCTGGGGGCCTAGCCTCCCTCCCTCAACTTTACACGTGAAGCATGTGGGGTATGGGCCTGCCAATATAGGCCAGTTGGGGTCGGCTCCAGTGCCACACATTTAGAAATATCTGGCAGCGTTCCCACCCCCTTCCTCCCTCATCCTCGTGCTATTATCATGAAGTCAGGCCTGAAATATTGGTTGTGCTGTTCGGTGACGTATCTAACAGTTTCAGTGATCCGTTATATAATTTTCTGACAGAGAAGAGTTGGGGGGGGGGGAGGAGAGAAAAGGGTGACAGAGAGGAGGTGTTTTAAAGAGTGGGGAAGGAGAGAGGAGGAGAAAATGGTGATGGGAAGAGAAGGGGAGAGGAGGGAGAGGTGGAGGAAAAGGAGAGAGGTGCGAGAGGGGGAAAGGAGGACTTGGAAAGAGAGATGAAAGAATGGGAGATTGGTAGAGGAAAGGTAAATAATATCAGGAAAAAACACTAAGCCGTCACGACTATATAGCACTTGGAACAGATATATGAGGATAAGGAATTAGGATGGGACGAAGGAATGAATGATGCCCAACCACTTGGACGGTCGGGATTGAACGCCGACTGCATGAAGCGAGACCGTCGCTCTACCGTCCAGCCTAAGTGTTGGGCGGGGGGGACTAGCAGTGGAAAGAAAAGAGGGGACGGAGAAAGGGGAAGGGGGGTAGAGACCCGGGTGAAGCGGGGTAACCCCTCTTGCCATATATCTCAATATAATAATGCCAGACGCGTGTGGCTAGCCTCTAAACTTTGCAGGGTGACTTGGGTGTTATGAAACTGTCATAGGCGAATCGAGGTCGCCCCTATTGCTCCATTTTTGGATAAACGACAGTAGTAAGCATCAAAACGTTACAGAGAACACATCCCCTGTTTTTATTTCAGACTTCATGAAATAGCATTGATCGCTATAGATGCCGATTTTTTTTTTTTGAATATGGCAGAGAGCCGAACCCTGACTGACCTATGACATTCCCCACACCTTCCAAGATTCATCCTGGAAAGTTTGGCGAGGCTAAAAAAAAGGTCTGGCTTTCTACTTCGACCAGACAAACAGATAAACAATTTTTTTCATAGATATGAACCCTTGTAAGTTAATAGAGAATGGCATGCGCACTTCTAGGTGCCAAGGCCTCACCTGGCACCACCTGGGTGGTGGCACTCACTGGTATAGGCTTGTTACGTCACCTTCAACAAGTGGGTGGAGGAACAAATCCACAAGGGCCGTGACGAGGATTCGAACCTGCGTTCGAATGGGTGGAGGAAGTGTGTTGATCTCTCACACCCAAATCACTCCCAACTTGACAGTTAAGATGTTGCTGATGAGAACCAAGCCTTCAAAGTCACAACACTGAATACATTTCTATTTTCTTTGGATTACAAAGTGTTTTATGAACAAATGGCAAAACAAAAAATCCAATATTTCCTAAGCGGTGTGAATAAATGGTCGAATAGTGACCGAGACAATTATATGTATTAACGGCGCTAACTGGATGGTTGGCTCCCGTGCCCGCTGTGTGGCGATAGTTTTGGCAGTGGTTACCTACCTTGAGGTTACCTTAAGGTGATTTGGGGGCTTAGCGACCCCGCGGCCCGGTCGTCGACCAGGCCTCCTTGGTCTCAGACGACCGTGGACTACATATTCGTCTAAAGTCGTCCACTCAAGCCAGATTGTGTGTAAGATGTTGTTGTGTTGTTTAAGATTCGCTACTTGGGACAAAAAGTTTCAAGTAGCACGGCTATGGTGAGCCCGTAGTGGATTTTTTTTGTGTAAGATGGGGAACACGTTCTCTAGTTGTAAAACTTACTTTGGTTCTACTATATAAGAGTTTAAAATCCTACCTGAATTCCTAAATGAAATGGTCCGGTTAGAATTACAAGGCAATTAATCTTGGCTTGGGTGCATCGACCACTGTACTATCGTGTAGGGAAGGAAGAGGTCATGTCATCCACAATTCCTCGAGTTAAACGATATATTTAATTAAATCCTATGTTACTAAATACATCAAGCGCTTTGCCTCCAGGACAGTAAATTCCACGAACTCAAGTCCGAATAGGGAGCAAAATTACCCAATCGTGTCCCATGCGCAAAGATAATGATGGGCACGAAATTGACCTTTTGGGTCAGTCCTATTGGCCCAAAGAGCATTAATGGGTCTCAGTACCAGCTCTAGTGGCAACACCATTACCCTAAATTTTAGGGTAATGGTGTTGTCTTTTATCCATCTTAGTCTTTTAGGGCCTAAAAGACTAAGATGGAACCCAATACCCACCCTGGCTTGTGTCAGCTCCATTACTGTCATAACACGACCCGCGGAGCTGCGGACACATCGGTGGTACTGTCACAGCCCCGCTCCTGTGCCAGGTGAGTCCACTACGGGCTCACCATAGCCCGTGCTACTTGGAGCTTGTTCCGAGTAGCTGAATCTATAACAACAAAACGGGGTGCTACTGTGGGAGGTGGAAGAGTGGAGGGCGATTTAAGGTGGGAGGAGGGTGGGGGGGGGGCAGATAAGGGTAGTGGGGGAAGGGGGGGGGGAGGGAAATCTATGAGGCTTGCCCGAATACATACCCCTGGTACACACCCCCAGTTTTATAAACTGGCTCAGACACCTATTTATTCCTGGGTGAAGAGACATGGAATGCAAACACGCGCCCTGCTCGGGGATCGAACCCAGAACTGAACAGCTAGCTGTAAGGCGTATACATCGCTACCGGTCTCCTTCTTTAGCCTAACGAAGCTGCCCGCAAGCGGACGATAACCACTTTACCTTGCGATGATTTCGGGGCTCAACGTCCCCGCGCCCCGGTCCTCGACCAAGTCTCCCACTCAAATAATTTAATCTCAGCGATAGGGTGAATGGCACTGTTACCCAGAAGAATCTAAACTACTTATCTGATCTTATAAGACGAATTTCATCATCCTCTGTTATACATTGTCTAGATCGTATCATTCTTTCCAATACTCACAAAAGCTCTAAAGAATGAGAATTGTCAGAATTTTTGATTTAATAACAGAACCATCCCATATTATAATCCTCTTAATGTCCCCCAGTGTTGGCAGCTGGCTTTCGTTTGATTTCACCCAGCAAGTCTTTTCTCAGCATTCATTTCCTTCCAGAGATTACTGTCCCTGCGGTGGGAGATCAAGAGGCTTTCACTCGCTTGGTTGCAGCAGTGAAGAACAAGTTAAGATGAAAGACTAAGACTATTTACGTCTTAATTGACGTAAAAAATCACAGTAAATCCTTACAGCTCATTGCTTAATAATTAGGTAATAATAATGCAGCAATGTATGGCGTTATTTTCCCCCCAAAAAAAGAAAGAACTCTTTTTTTTGGGGAGGCGAGCAAACAGCTTCAGTAACCCAAGGCGCTGCCAATTTCAAGGAAGCGAAAACCATTCGATGAGCATCGTCAAGGAGAACTCTTTAACCAGTTGCATAAATCAACAAACTATCGGGTAAGTGGATGAATTAGTATAAACAAACGCAGGAAATATCCGAATTCGAACTAGAATACATTTTGTTTTTTGGGCTAAAAGCCTATCAGTCGCGGGAGGGGTTACTTAAATCACCACAATCATGTATAATTTAGTTCTGAATACAGTTATGTAGGATAGGACACCCTCGGGGTTCATACACCGAGAAGCCGGGCAGGTATACCTCTCCGTGAATATACATAGAGGGATCCCGCGTTCGATTCCCGGGCAGGACTGAAATGGTTGGATATATTTCCTTTCGCCTAAAGATCCTGTTCACCCAGCAGTAAAGTGGAATATATATATATATATATATATATATATATATATATATATATATATATATATATATATATATATATATATATATATATATATACAACACCCAAATGCAGAATACATACGCAACGTTAAAAATAAATACCAATAATGCTAACATTAATTCAAGGAATTCCAATATAATAGTGATATATTGTCAATATTTGTTTCGTTTTATTTCTTTCTTTTTAAATTGGTCTCACACCTTTATGACGTGAGTATCAGTATGGCTTAAAAACTTGAAATGAATTTATAAGCAATTTTCCGTTAGGGGTTCTCCCCTACCGCTGAACAACGACGAGGGATTCGTCCCCTCCCTCTGATCAACGACGAGGGGTCGCCCACATCCCCTCTGGTCAGCGACAAGAGGTCACTCCCCTCTATGTTGTAGCTCCAACGATCTCAATATATAGGCAAGACGACAACATCTCTTTTCAAGGATTCTAACTATGCACAAGCAGCAGCAGGACTCTGTTAAATTTAATATCGTTTCTACAGTAATAACAGACAACGACAATAGAAGATATAACTGAACACTACTTAAACATTAATTTAGCATGTAACAGCCATCTTTCTCCAAACCAAGAGAGCACTTCTTCTTTACACCACAGCTACTGGCCCTCGACTATGTATTCCTCTTACACCGCCTCATTTTGCTTGGTGTACATATTGTACTACCGGCATTATGTGTCCACTGCCTCCTTAGATTTTGAAGAGAGTTCGACGAAACCAGTCCACCAATGACACGTTTCAGGCCGAAATTTGGAGAACAAAATTGTCTTCCCAAGTGGAGAAACACGGAGAGGAATCGTGCTAAAATATATGTATATAACCCTTTTATTCATATTCAGTAACACATGTCTACACGAAGGACTGCCCCCAACATATACTACAGGGCCAAGAATAATCGAGCAGAACCGTAATCAGTAACCCAACATCACTATAACAATTAAAAAGATCCGCTTGGTCTTAGGTACCATAAGTTAATAAACCCCCTCCCCCGTCTCTCATGCAAAAAATACACAACAAACATTTTTGCTCATTAACTCATCTTAACGATGAGACACGTAACTAACTCGCTCGTGACAACCGCAGACAACGCCATAGTGCGGGAACTCACAACCACTTTACTCACAACTGCAGACACCATGTTAACAATCAATAGAGAAGCCTAGTAATATATCCTCACGTTCCATTTGTTATATAAAAGGACAGTTATGTAAGTGAATTGTTATTTAAAATACTATTTTATTAACTGACTAAAAAGCCAAAGGCCAAATGGACCGGAAGGAGACGAAAGATGTATAAATATATATGATCCTAAATGTCAAATACAATATCATTAAAGACTGAAGCTAATTTTGGAAAAATATATATATAACCAATGTATCATCTCGAATTTACCATTTAATATATGGGATGGAATTATCAATGCTTTTCCACTAATAATTCCTTCCCTTATATTTAAAGTATTATTCTTGTTTTTCTATCAATAAACCAACTGCTTGAGGATAATTTTTTGGCATTTAATCACACAAGATGTGCACTATCACATCCATGGCAAAACAAGGAATTAGATTCCTGACTCATTCTGATACCATATTTATGGAATTTATGTAGAATGGGACGAATTTTTAAACAACATAATTTTAACTATTGACACAGTTTTAAAAACCGCATTAAAATTAAATCTTTAGATGTGCGGGTGATTTGCGCTACATTTCCAGAGCATAGAAATACAAGAATATTTGTGAAGGACTGATTTCCTCTATGACTAAAAATGATTTTATAGCAGCTTAAAAACTTTATCAATGACAGATATGAGGTATCGCAGCTTCGAAGCAATCTAAAAGATCTATGACATTTCCTCAACAATAAATTCAACATTACAGACACACGAAGCCTCACAAAACACTGCGAAAACCGCTGAATTTTTAGCCAGTGTGACGGTTTGCATTAAAACTGCACTAACACAAGTTTCTTCTCTTGCTTTCTATATATAGTCCACTACGGGCTCACCCTAGCCCGTGCTACTTGAAACTTTGTGTTCCAGGTAGCGAATTAAACAACAACAACAATTCGCTTTCTATAAAATACTGGAATTGAAAGTTCTATATCGTCTATAAAATCAATAAACCCAAGAACGGTAGAGTACGATTTACCTTTCAATTGTAATATAATGCCAGGAACCATGTTTACGAGTCTTGGAAGAGATTCATTTAAGGCAGTGAAACCCGTCAAAGCTTGGCATGCTCAGTACTATAACCATTCAGCCACAGACTCTACAAACGTTTAGGAGAGTCAAACTGACTCTTGACCCCAATACCCGACAGCATTCGGGACTATTTTGGGCACAGATATTTTATCCGATCACCTCAGCATGCTGGAGCCGCTTGAGCCGTCATTTGTGCGTCAAGCTTGAATGATCAATTGACAAACTACTTTGAAATCATTAGTGTCAGGAACATGTCTCACGACCCGATAATTCTATACAAATTCAATATGGTACTGAAAGACGAACAAGATAAGACGCAATATGGTGGGAAGGCTGTGGGAGAGGGATGATGAACCTTATGATAGGAGAGCATATGAATGATATATATAAGATATAGATGATGAGATATGCATATGATCAAAGATATAAGAGATATAATGATATATAGATCAGTAGTGCGATATCTATGATTTATATGATATGTTCATAGTATATGATCTGCTATTACTTCATTATTATATCTATACTATATCTTACTATAGCTACTATATACTACTTGATATCGTCTTACTACGCTACTACTCTCTTACTATATTCCATATATATATATATATATGAACACTTTCCCACCAGGGACTCGAACCCTAGCCAGCACAGAAGCCTTCAGCCACTGGCATAACTGGTAACGCCTTAACCCACTGGAATATATATATATATATATATATATATATTATATATATAATATATATATATATATAATATATATATATATACAATGAGAAGGAAGGGCACTATCAGGGGGAAAGCGCCAAGCCAATACAACTATATAGCCCTGGGAAGAGGTCAGGATAAGGATTTGGGATGGAAACGAGGGGAGGGAAGGAATGGTGCCCAACCACTTGGACGGTCGGGGGATTGAACGCCGACCTGCATGAAGCGAGACCGTCGCACCTGCCCAAGTGGTTGGCGTATGTACACTGGAGAGGTGAACCCAGCCTCTTGGTGTATATACACTGTGAGTTTACTTTATCCCTGTCCAATATTCAAGATAAAAGTATACTTGTAGTAGGTTGGTCAGTAAGCTGTTGTGGGAGCCAAAATCCTACACAGGTTGATGGGTCTATAGTTCACCTGTGTACTTGGAGATTTAGGTGCCAGGCGACGGGGCAATACCAATAGTAACTTCACAAAAATCTCAAAACGTTTCCGAAGTTGAAACGTAGTTATTATGTGATTAAAACGTAAAAACAACGTTGTGGATAGTCTGTATGGGCCTGACTCTCCAGGCAAGTGTGGGTTGGAAGATGGGAGAGGTAGAGTATGGAGAGGTAGAGTATGAGAGGTAGAGTATGGGAGAGTATGAGAGAGGTAGAGTATGGAGAGTAGAGTATGAGAGAGGTAGAGTATGGAGAGGTAGAGTATGAGAGAGGTAGAGTATGGGAGAGTATGAGAGAGGTAGAGTATGAGAGTAGAGTATGGAGTATGAGAGAGAGAGTATGAGAGAGGTAGAGTATGAGAGAGGTAGAGAATGAGAGACGGGTAGAGTATGCGAGGTCCGTACGACGGTAGAGTATGAGAGAGGAGTAGAGTATGAGAGAGGTAGAGCATGAGAGAGGTAGAGTATGGGGAGAGGTAGAAGAGGTACACCCAAGCACCAGGTTTACAGAGCTAGAGAGTATGCTTTATCTTCCTCAGAAGCTGTCGCCAGTGTTACTGAGGCAATATTCTCCACTATGGGGCTATCTCAATTCCTGTTTGCTATCGTCTGGAGAAGGTGGTCGGGTGTGAATTACAGCCTGAGGGAATACCCAACTGACTGGTACCTGCTACGAACTGGGATCGTGAATAACAAGTGTTTTAATAGTATAGAATAATTAGTCTTTTTCTGTGCTCCTTTAGGATCTCTTAATTAAGTCACATAATTCACTAGTAGCACTAGGAATGTACAGGCATTGTTAGCTGCGTTGCCTTGCGGGTACTAATATACTACCTAGTCTAATTGAAACGTACTTGCTCCCGTTAGGCAGTTTAGTTAGGATGGAAGGGGGTGAAGATACCAGCGTGATAGCAAAAGCCTAGTGCTGTACCACTGTACAGCACCACGCTACATAGAGCAGGGGAGAGAGTCTTTATGAACTCTCATACAGTCACAGCCCCGCTCTTGTACCAGGTTAAGTCCACTACGGGCTCACCACTAGCCCGTGCTACTTGCAACTTTTTGTTCCCAGTAGCTGAATTCCAGCACAAACAACAACTTTATGGAACTCATTCAACCCCATGTCCGAGTTCATTCGGGTTATGTGGTTAATTATTTCATCTAGTCCAGGTTTAAGCCACGGGACATGATATATATATATATATATATATATATATATATATATATATATATATATATATATATATATATATATATATATATATATATTTATTTATTTATTTATTTATTTATTTTTTATGATAGGCATAAGT
The DNA here is from genome assembly GCA_020271785.1 of Procambarus virginalis. NCBI lineage: Eukaryota > Metazoa > Arthropoda > Malacostraca > Decapoda > Cambaridae > Procambarus > Procambarus virginalis. The sequence goes on from WNGS01164858.1 coordinate 51,866,844, forward strand.
GGACTGGATATAGGCATAAGTGAACTGGATAAGCACCTCCAAAGGATACCTGATCAACCAGGCTGTGACTCATACGTCAGGCTTGAGCAGCCGCGTCAAACAGCCTCGGTTGATCAGTCCAGCAACTAGGAGGCCTGGTCGACGACCGGGCCGCGGGGACAGCTAAGCCCCGGAAGCACCTCAAGGTAACCTCAAGGTAAGGTAGGCACCACAGAGCCTAGCAGGAAGTAATCAAGCAAAGTCACTTAGTAAATCATTAAGTATTACTAACAATTAAAAACAATCACTTGCCTTAGGAATCATAACATACTCCCATCTTCTTCTTCAGGTTATCTTGAGATGATTTCAGGGCTTAGCGTCCCTGCGGCCCGGTTCTCGACCAGGCCTCCATTTTGTTACACACCCCCTGGAAGCGGCCCGTAGCAGCTGTCTAACTCCCTGGTACGCTATTTACTGCTTGGTAACAGGGGCATCAGGGAGAAAGAAACTCTTTGCCCATTTGTCTCCGCCTCCACCGGGGATCGAACCCGGAACCTCGGGACTACGAATCCGAAGCGCTGTCCACTCAGCTCAGCTGTCAGGCGCCCTAAATACACCCATGCAGAAATACACAACATGTATATTTTGCCTATTGGCCAAACTTGGCATGTTGTTGTTGTTAAAGATTCGCTACCTGGAACAAGAAGTTCCAAGTAGCACGGGCACGGGCTATGGTGAGCCCGTAGTGCCTTCAAACTTGGCAACAAGGCCCGTGACTGGCTGAATGGTAACTCCTAGAGTCATGAACTGACAACTCATCCAGACAATTTTAACATTCAATTGATATACCAAACGATAATCCTCACACCCGCTTATAATTTAATATAAGATAAAACCTCATTTTTATTAAATGATACAATGATATATAGTGTCATATAAAACTGTTTAATATTAATATATATTTATATTAAGTGACCGAAATGCCTCCTCCCCAAAAACATGGAAGAAAACGGAACTCATATGCACATAGGGGACCCCCCATCTGGCAACACTTGACGGGACACTAACCCCGACCATCTCCAAAGAAACGATTAGTGTCCCTTCGAAAGTGACTTACAGTGTACGTGTTCCCTCACTCACAACATTCTAAACAATCAATTGAAGCTGTTAAACTATCCGGTTGATGAAATTATGGGGTCTTGTTTTGACGAAACACATCGATAGTGTTGGAAATTGAAGTGTGAGGATGTTTTTCAAGTGCATAACGAGGGATAATTTAGTGTTTTGGACAAGTAGCTGCTGCATGGGTCTTGGGGGAATGGCCAGACCCCCCATGTTGGACTTCAGGGCTCTGAGGACACCACCAGCCCTGGACGTGAGTACTAAGTTGAACATTAAGTTAGCAAGACTGCCTCAGTATAATGATTGGACATGATAACCCCCGTTTTTTTTATATATATAATTTGTCGGACAAATAATTATGTAATACCAACTTCTTGCTTGCGTTGGGTTAAGGCTTGATTGTTCTGCTTTTAAGCAACGACTAAGGTACTGTGAAAGACATATCGGCATACCTTTCGGACCAACTACCAAAATATTGAATTAGGTATGTCTACATTCACCGTTATTTAATTAGTTCAGCAACCTATTAAGTATAACGCTTTCGTTCTAAAATGAGACAGTTCTGTACCTAGACATTTTGTATGGCAAAGACAAAACTCTTTATTTCAAGTAGTTAGTAATTATACATTTTGGTTTTCCGAGCCACGGATTTTGTCTATATCTTACCGACAGATAGATACTGAGCGCTATAATGTTTATGATGTATTATATATAC
>WNGS01164858.1:51869659-51892743 GCA_020271785.1 Procambarus virginalis
TGAGGAGCGTGGGTAAAATAACATAAAGGACGTAGTTTGTAGAGAATAAAGAAGGAGAGTTTAATATTAAAACGAGGAAAGCTCGGTGATTAATTAACAAAGAGCGAAAAACAATGAAAGAATTAGAATAAGAAGGTAAAATAAATACCAGCTAAGTAGGGTAATAAGTCTGTCAAATGGAGTGGATAAAAATCTGGGTCGATAGGTGAAAGAATGGTGAAGCACAAGTAAGGCTAAAGAAAAAAGAGGTAGTGACCTAATTTGAAAATTTCAAAAGTAGTAAAAAAAACACAAGGGAACCTCACAGAGGGGGGAAAGGTGACAAAGGGCAAACAATACAAAGCAAGAGAAAGAAAAGTTGGTAAAAGAAGACAAAAAATGGAGTGGTCTGGTGGGAAGATTGAAGGCAACAGGAAAAGCTGGGGAATCTATAAGAATGAATATGGGAAAAGTGAATATGAAAGATAGGAAAAAATGATAAACCAGAGGAAAGTAGCATGAATATGAGGATATGTGTACAACCGTGCGTATTAAGAGGCGGGGTAAGTGTATATCGGTGAAGTTGAAAGGTAGAGAGAAATGAGATAAGGAGCAAGAAAAAAAAAAATTGAAATGAATATATAAATGGGGAAGAAGTAAGAGTAAGCTAAAAGACTTGAGACTTAATGATCTTGCTAAGGGCTGGAGGGAAATAAGTCTGTGTATCTATGGTGTACCCATTCGAAGAAATGTTGAAATAAGTGTAAAGAGTACATTAGCTTGAAAGTGATAGAGAACAAAAGATGGATGTGGGTTTCTATATATACTATGAGCATGGAAAGGAATGAAAATAAAAAAATGTGGAGATAATAAAGGTAAGAGTTGAGGATTACAGACTGACAAATAAATGGAATTAAGAAAGGCAGTGAATAAGAAAAAAATGTAGATTTTCGGGAGAATGGAAATGTTTGTGTATTTGTACTATAGAAATGGGATTTGGTAGATGGTGATAGTAAACCCTAATAAAGTTGTTAGAAACAATGAAAGAGAAAAGGTTTACACTCGTAAGTGCGAACCATCGCAAGTGACAAAACGTCCGGAAAAAGACAACAGAGACATAAAGAACGAAGTGCTGCGTATAAATGTTGTGGTGACTGTGAGGAAAAAAAAAAACAATATTTTTTCTCTTGGGGAAGAGATTTGTCTAAGACGATAAAGAGGATTGATATTAAGGAAAGAAGCGGGGGACTGATAGGGAAATACTTTGTTTTTAAGAGAATAGATTAGCTTATCAAGCAATAACAAATAATTTCGCTCAGTTATGTCGTAGATCTGCGCTGTGACTGTCAAAGGTACGACGCGCAGAACACTACAGGTAGGACCCTCAGCATATTAAAATGTTCTGTCTATGTCACTTGCATATTGTCGCGTGTGAGACGCATAATGGTTCAAAGGGAAATAATTTTCGGGATAATTGGGTAATTGTTCATAGATGTTGTATATATTTTTTATAAAGGGGCAACAAAATATTAAACGCCAGGTGCTATTAAGGTAAAAAAAGGGGATATCGGTGGGGGGGAAAACAAAAATAAGTGAGTATTGCTCTGGTGTTGAAAGTAAAAGCATGGAGTCATGGTTCAACCAGGAAACATGAGTATCACAGGGCGAGATAAAAATAAATATTGGAATGTGTCGAAAAGTAGAGAAAAGAAAAAAGTATACGAAATGAAAAGAATTGGGTATTAAAATGAGAGATATCAGCTGGGGGAAAGGTAACATTAAAAAAAAGAGGACATATAAAAATGGGATAGTTCTAAGATGGAAGGAATGTTGACAATACATCATAAAGTAAAATGATCTCTATTAAGGGATAAAGAGGGGATGCCATTAGTTCATGTAATTAATAAAGATGACACCGAAAATCTCTGAGAAAAGCGCTATCGGACAATAAAAACAAATTATGAAATAGAAGAAAAAGTAAAACACATAGTAAACTAAAATTGTTGAGAAAATAAACACGGGAACTTACCGGATCATAAAAGAATCAAGGAGATTAAAAAAAATAGATTAAATATATAGAAATTAAAAAGAAAAGCGACAAAAACAATGCGAATTGGTAACAATGCATAGAGTGGGAAAATTTTTAAATTAAGAAATAAGGGTGGGGAGAATACACAGGGTCGTACAGAAGTATCAACTAGGAGGTATGAGAAATAATTTTGTATTAACTAGTAAATAGAATTCAATCCACTTGTAAATGTTTTTTTTATATATATAAAAATTGTATATAAGAGTATAAAATAGAAAAATATCGTATAACAAATATTATGAAAGAAATTTATTTTGTGCTGTGGTTATGCACTTGGCCAGTGGAATTGATGCGGCATGGGTGGCTAACATCAGTTATTCGTACAAAGAAGGTTATAAAAGAGAGTCGAAACTAAGGGAAAGATTTAACAAAGGAGAAGGCTCAAATGCGATAAGCACAGCCAAAACATAGTACAAGAGGCATGATCTATGTGATTTTTAAAAATAATGTAAGTTTCTTGTGAAAAAATTTACATCTGGCTCCTTTCTTTGAACACAACAAATTGAATGTGTTAAAGTGGTCGCACAATTAAAGGGGTAAAAAAATTGCACAAAAAAAAAAAAAAAAAAAAATAAAAAATAAAAAAAATAAAAAAAAAAAAACAAAAAAAAAAAAAGTTAAAGAAAAAAAAAAAAAGACAAAAAAAAAAAAAAAAAAAATAAGAATAACAACAGAGAACAAAAGCAAAACAAAACAAAAAAAAAAAAAAAACAAATAAAAAAAAAAAAAAAGTCAAAAAAAAAAAAAAAAAAAAAAAAAAATAAAACAAAGGAAAAAATAAGTGGGGAAGAATATAGGGTGGGAAGGGTGGATAGAAAGTTGATGTTGATGTTCAAAGTTTTGGATGTATGTGGGAAGTTAAGATAAGGTATAGGGTTGTATATTGTGTGTGGAAGTGGGGATGTAATGCCTAGGTGAGGTGCTGGGATATAGGGTGCCTATTTGATTTTATAGAAGAAAAAACTGTAACACTTATGCCTAGGAATGGAAATAGATTATAATCTAAGTAAATAGAAAGAGGAGGGCACCGGGGAAGTCGCGAAGTGAGAATGAGGGGGATTAGAAAAGAGTGAAAAAGAAGGTAAAGGAAATGGAGAAAAATTAAGATGGGAAAAGAAGTAGGATAAGGAGAGATTTAAGTTAGTTATGCAAGTACCATAGGAACGCAAGAAGGGAACGTACTGAAATAGGATAAAAAAAAAAGATAAAGTAAAAAAAAAATAAAAGTTTTAAAAAATTGTAAATATGACAAAAATAAGAAAATAGCTAAGATGTGGATGAACATCTGTCTAGGTCTAATGTACTGAGTAGTACCTAACCATAGTAAATGTAAGGGGTGAAAGAGTAATTACACCAATACAACAAAATCCTATGTATCAATTGTAAGAAATTACAAGTTGCAGGTATGAGTGGGCTTGGTGGCTGATTTTATAAATGTTTATGTGTAATGAATTAAATAATGAATTAATTAAAAGGAATTAAAGTGGGATGAAATCAAAACTAACCAGAACGGAGGAAATGAAAAGAGTATATAAAAGAGGAAAAAGGAAAATAAAAAAAGAATGGAAACAGTTTAAATGTAGATAGAAATAGAATAAGGTATAGAAAAGAAATTTAAGAAAATTTGTGGAAATTAAGGAGGTAGTACAAGACAAAAATTTAGAGTAAAGATCTAAATGTAAGACGAATTAATGTTGGGGAAAAAGGGAATTAATTGGTGAAACGAAGGAAAGTTTATTAAAGTTGTTGGGTGTGAATATATATAAATGAACTGATACTTAGATATTTCCAAAAATCACTTTTAACACAAATATCTTAAGCGATAAGAGAAGAAAAGAAAAATGCAGAAGCTGAGAAGGTAAACAGGGAAACGAATTATACTTGGATTAGTAATCAATGTTGCAAATGGCGATAAACATTAACCGTAGGGTAGGCAAAAACATAATTACGTCAGGGTGTGCTCGTGTGAAAAAAGTGATGGAATTTATTCTCGTGTGTGTTTAAGATGATATAAGAGGTGCAATAATAAAGTTACCGTGAAGAGTGCGACTGTATCCAGGAAATAAGTGTGATGAAAAAATCAGGCATGAGGATGGAAATTTATAAGAATCTTACTAGTTTGGGAAGGCCCGATCAGGACAATGGGACGATGTTTTAACAGGACTTTGAGATAAGGTACAGTGAAAATTCAAAGCGGCGCCATATATAAAGTAACTTCTGAGGGTTTAACAGGTGTTGTCTGAGAATGTGGGTAGGGAGAACCGGTCGTGTAAAGTAAAATCAGGGTCTAGCTTTAATCCATCTTATTATGATATAATCTAAAAGCATTGATTGCTCCGGCTGTCCATGCGTAGATCTGTCTGTATTCCCTAGTTATTATAACCACACTACCCCATTTCTCCTCCTTTCGCCGTCTCTCCCTTTTCTCGTCCTTCGCACTCTATTCGGTCTCGCGCTCCTATATCTCCTACCGTGCTTTACCTTTCTCTCAATTTCACTCTATCTTATCTCCTACACCTTTGATTGTGTTCCCATTATATTCTTTCCTCACTGACTATTACAACCTTAAATGCCATACTCACCTTCTTTCTCATTCAATCTCACGCTACTACCTCACTCCTCCCTCTCCCGCCACTCTCAACTCCAACCGGCCCTATCTTCACAGTCAGCTGTCACTCTTCCCTACCTTCCCTGCGACCTTGAGCTCCTGTCGAGAATGTACACATACACGCTCCTCATATTTTTGTGCCTCTCTGCTGAACGTTGTGCACTCCCTATAGTTCTTAAGTCCTGCCTTAAGTCGTTGACCCCAACATCCTTAAAAGCTGTGACTTTTACATTTGTTTAAGAAGAGAGGCAACTGCCCCGCGCAGCCGAGATTGTCGTGTGTTGAGAGGTGCAGCCGTATCGATCCCGGGTAGCGAGTTGCGCCGTAGCGATGTGCGGTGTGAGAGTGCGCCGTACGAAGTGCGTGTGAGCAGGCTCTGGGTAGAGACATTGAGCCGCGTAGAGTAGGAATGTAACCTGATCGTGCTTACGTGGGTGGCTGACGTTTTGGAGTAGTGTTTAGGTCTGGTCGGGGAGTGGGTGATGATGTAGATGCTGCATGCCATGGAGGCAGATCGATGGTGGAAGACTGCCCTCACTCGTTAATGTTCTATATTTACTCATACCACCGTGCCCCGGGCCAGCTTGTATGAACGCCCAAACATGCACTAGCAGGAGTAGCGTGATCATGGAGACCTCTGCAGAATCACAATCGATTCAAATTAATTTCCTTACAACAGTCAGCTGAGGCACAAGAACGTCAAATCATGCTTCATAAACAGCAGCATGAGCCAAGGAACGTCAAATGCATTGCATCACAAGTTCTGCATTTACCAAGTCCGTCAGATCTGCTCACGAACCTGATATAATTAACAGAAATCAACAGGGAGAGGAAGAGAGAAGGATTGAACTGGGAGGCAGTAGAGAGTAACGAAGATGGGAGCAAAGCTGAGAAGGAGTTCCTGAAGTAGAGAAGGCAAATGATCACTGCTGGGAATGACATGACGTGGCGAGGGGGTGCGATGAGTTAATCTTAGGTCAATGTGAATCATCCCTTAGAAGGGGTAGACTTCCGGGGATGTATTCTTACAACAAGGATCAGCCTGTTTGCTGATGAGAACTATTATGAGTTGGATACAAAACCCAGTTCGAACGACGGAAAAACTGACAGAAACTTGAAACAACTGAAAGAACGCCCATAAAAGTGGTTGCTAATATTTACCTTCCGTTAGTTTAAGTTAGGCCAACGGTGCTGGATGGATACGGGGGAGCCTAGATGTTTTACAAAAAAAGGAGAGAGGAAGTGTTCATAAATTCGAACACGAGAAAAGATATCTGTAGCGATTCGAACAGTGGTCGTCACCGAAGCACTGGTCGAGAAATATTCGAGCCTCAGCATCCGTTTGAATCGTGGTAAATAGTTTTTATTCATAAACTCGGAGGAGAGTGTTTTGGCGGCTGGAATAAACACTTGGTTGAATCTTACGACTGAGAACGAGCTGCTGACATGCACATGACTACAGGGAGGTGACTGAGATTAACTTGTTTGATGTCAGAGTAGTTAGGGAATAACGAAAGAACCAGAGAAGAGGAGTTGGGGCGGGCAAAGACTCCCATAATCCTACTGTGGAGTTGGGCAATCCTGGATGGGGGTGCAGAGCTGCCATCTCGTATTGTGGAGTTGGTGGACGGCATGACTCCATCTCGTTTAGGTGGAGTGGTGGAAGGCAGACTCAATGATAACTGAGTGGGGAGGGCAGGACATCTCGTAGGAGGGGCTGGCAGATCCATACACGTATTGTGGCTGGTGAGGCGACTCCATACTCGTATTGTGGAGTGGTGCGATGCAGGACTCCACTAACTATTTGTGGAGTGGTGGAGGCGACTCCATCTCGTATTGTGGATGATGAGGAGCTCCATACACGTATTCAGTTGAAATCAACAATTCCTAATAGATCCAGGAATTACTACACAAATCGGTTGAATAACCAAAGACAGGGGCCAAAGAGCCACAGCTCCCCCTACAACACAGTAAGGTGACACATTAATATTTTAATATACTGAAACCGATCTACGATATTACAATGATAAACTATTACAACTAAACAATAATACAATGATACATTAAAAACAAATCCTGTGGTTTACAAATTAAAGTGATACAGCAATGCATTGACAAAAAAAATACAGTACTGGAGCGATACGATACAAAATACATGATACAGTAATACATAATGAAAGAGACGCGGCAGACAGTGGGAGGCTCGGTCCTTGTCAGCCTCTCCCATAAACACACCGCCCACTCAGGAGACATGATCCTGACATACAAATACCGTCGATGTTAATGAAGTCTTGACAGTAACGAGACTGTCTGCTGGTGTATGTGTGTGTATTTATCTCTATTTGTATCTGAGAATCGCTATTAGCTCTTGGGCCCCGCTTCTACAATTTATTTTCTCCTATTATGTCCTATAATCTTACATCCTACAATCATGGAAGCAGCCGTAGCATCTCTATCCAACTAATAGGTATCTATGTACTGCTAGGTGAACAGATGCAGCAGGTGAAAGAAACTCCGCCCATTTGTTTCTGCCTGTGCCAGGGATCCGATCCCGCACCTTTTGACTACGACCCCAGAGCTCTGTCCACACAGCCCCAGATGTGTGTGTGTGGTGTGTGTGTGTGTGTTGTGTGTTTTGGTGTTGTGTGTGTGTGTGTGTTGTGTGTGTGTGTCGTGAAGGTGTTTGCTACAGATATCGCTGGGAAGCAAGGCGATGGGACATAATAAGACAACCTGTAAAGGTTTGTAGTGAAGGCGTTAATTTATGAGGAACTGCACTATGTTGCCAAGGCAAAAAAAAAACACAAAAAAAAAAAAAGAAAACTCACTAAAAAAAAAAAAAAAGAACACAGGACAGGTTAGCCATGTGTGAGTGCGGATGAGTAGTTATGTGGCGGAGGGGATTTAGATCACACGCAAACTGGCAGAAACAATTGTGCAGAAAGGTTTTTCGTGTAAACAATGGTCTGACCTGTTACTCGATTATTAATCGGGCAGGGTAGTTAGTAATATAATAGGGATGATTAGGGGTGTGTGGTGTGTTGTGGGTCGGGAAAGAAAAGAAAAAAAAAAGAAAAAGAAACAAGTGTCAGTGTGGTTAGTAAAAAGTGATCAAAGGGTGTAAGGAGGTAAAGTAAGAGCAAAAGCTAACAAAGGTAATAACTAAGTGATAAAAAACAAACAAAAAAAATCAAACAACACACAAACAAAAAAAATCAAAATCATAAAAAAAAAAAAAAAAAAAAACAAATGCACAGCCCAAACAAAAGAGAGCAAAAGTGTAATGGAGTTTGAGTATATGGTGGGAAAGGTTAGGGATAGAGGGCGTGTGTAATAAAAAATCACAGTAAGCTGAAAAACAAAAAAAAAACAACGAAAAGGAGGGGGAGAGGATTAGGCTTGTACGGAAGACTAATATAAAGAGTTGTAAGGAATGATGCCATTAAGAGACAAGAATAAGGAAAACCGGCAAGGCCTATTGATCAAATTCGAGGCCGCTCTCAAATTAACTCACCAAACTAATCCAGCATTAGGCGTCACTACCCTTGAAACACCACGATAACACGCGGCTATTATTGAAAATTCACTGGGGTCCCACAAACTCAATCCTGACCCACGTGTTTTAGTGCCAAGACAGATTTAATCCTATTTTTTTCTCCAGATCTAAAATTGTCATAATTTTATATAAATTATTTTTGGTGGACTCCTTTGTGGAACAATATAGTGAAAATGGGTGAGGCCGCTTACGGTGTACCGCGTAAAATACCTCAATGTGACGAAAAAGAGGTATTGGATTCAGATTCTCCACGAGAATTCAAAACGCATGAGCAATGTATGGTGAAAGGGGGTGTCTGGGGATGGCAAACTCTACCCAAGTGAGCGGTTGGATGGTGGGTTACCAGCAGTTGAATACTATTAACGATCATAATCCCTAGGTCATTATAGAAACTTATGGTGAGGTGATATATGACATAGTCGACCAACAGATCACAATTGGTCATGTTATGTCTCAGGGCTTAAATGGGTTATAGGTGGGGCCTGAGATCTGCATTATTTAAAGGTGGATTGAGTAAGACTAAGACTGGGAGGGAACAGGGCTACGACAAGAGAAGTGGGAAAAAAGAAGTGCAAAGAAAAACAAGGCGGGGAACAGGGTAAGAGAAAAAGGGTAGGTGAAGACGAGTGTTGTGGCAAACACAATAGGTAACGCAGAAAAAGGTTCGTAGGGACAGGCCACCATCTAGTCAGAGTAATAGAGGCACGACGTTCAAAAACGCTCGCGCCAACAGAGAGAAGAAACAACAAATAGTTCTGTAATCCATGAAAACAAACCTATAGGATAGATAGCTTTAGATAGGGGGGGGACGAGATGAAATACATGTGGAACGAAAATAATACCGAATGGGAGACTGGGCTATAGAAGATTTGTTGAAAAAATCATTTGTTACTGAAAACATTTATTAAATTGTATTACAAGGCAAATTCGAATGCCTGGAAGTTAAGCGTGCAGAAAAATTTATTTCTGGTCGTAAAGTAAATGTTTCAGGAGGGAATTTGTTTCGGATATGTTTCTAGATGTATATTACCAATCGTGAACGTTGAGAGGCGTGACTCGGTACGCTTCACTCGCTCTCCCGAGAACAGCAAGCCTGTTACAGTTCAGTGAATTCCAACGAACTACTATTTCCCATCCGTCTCACAGTCGCGTGAGAGAACCACGGAAACTCTCACACATTTCACAGGTTTTTAACACCGCAACCATAGAACTAACATCATTGCAACTAACACCTGCGTCAATCATAGACACACAAACATCCCGCATTAACATGCATAGCGATCACCATAGGACAGATCCGCGAGCAAACAACCCGAACTCACCTCCCCCCCCCCACCACCCTCTCTACAACCAACTATTGTACGTACCCACCCACTGCAAGTAAGTCTAGGCCCTACACAACCAACCCAATGCCAACGAGTCCCTTCGGTTCTTCCAACGTCACAACGGACGATCAGTTAGGCAGTTAATGCGTGACGTGATGCACACTCACCTCATGGCAAAGTGCAACTCAGGGACGAAGAAGCTGGTAACCAATGACTGTTAGACCAAAATTCAGGCGCTGATTGATGTTAAAGACGTGCACCGGACACGAAGCATAAGCTAGGTTGTGAGACAAGCATGGGGCTCCTGGTGCAATAACAAGATGACAAGGAGGAAAATATAGTGAATACAGAGGGGGCTTAGGAGAGAATTAAATTATAGTTGGATGAGCATGATACAGGCCAAATCGATATGTACACTAAGGAGAAGATGTGGACGGTCGGGGGGGGGGGGTCGGGGTGTGGTCGCTCGGGTGTGTGGGGTGTCTTCTTGGTCAGGACAGTGTTGTGTGGATGTTGGGTGGGTGTGTGTGGGTGGTGTGGGGTGAAGTCAGAAAAAATCTAACGAATGTTGAGAAGGTGTAGAGTACATGTGTTGTGGGGTAGTCAAAGAAGGTTTATTAAACGAAAAGGACTAAAAAAGAAGGATGTTACTTAATGTGGATTATAGTGGTTCTAAAGAAGGGATAGGGGAAGTCAATGGGGTGTTTTAGTGACTAGAATGTGGGTGTGCGTGAGAAGAGAGTCCGATGAGAGTAGAGGAGAGAGAGACGAAAGAGCGGATATAAGATGAGAGAATAGTTATTATGAGGAATGGAGAAGAGAAAGAGAGAGAAGAGAGAGAAAGAGAAGAGAGTGAGTAGAAGGGTAGCAGAAGAGAGATGCTAGAAGTAGAGTTAGTCCCGTAGTAGAAGAACGATTAATTAAACGCACAGCATGCCAGATTCCCCATCCCCTCTTACCTGACTAGAAACATTTACTACCTTTCTTCCGTATTCTCGGGGAGCAGTGTCCCCGCGGCCCGTCTCTGAGTAGGGCATCCTATAAATAATGGTCGTCAACAGTCTTGGACACTTATCATGTGTTTTGCTAACTCCCAAGGCTACCCACGCGCCTTGCTTATCCATTATCGTCATATATATAGTATAATATAATTTAATATTATATACTATACTACTCCATAAAATAGAGATATATAGGGTACTATATGAATATTTACTATATTCTTAATCTCAGGTACGCTACACCAGGCAATGACGGAGATCGAGATCAGTCTGGCAATTCACGTATCTAAAAAATTATGCATAGGGAAGGAACATTATTACTATTATCCGTAATAGCGAGACGTAAACAGATGAGCATATCACACCGATCTAATAGAGATAATAGACTTCGAGGACTATTGTAGATGACTCTTAGATAGATAGATCATATAATAGAGACTCCGTAGGTAAAGTTTAGAGAATTCAAGTAAAAATGAAGAAAAGAATAGGACAATACACAATTAAGAGATTACAGAGATTTATTTTAGTAAGAAAGTGGGTGAATTAAACGTAAGTAAAAAAATAACTGAACACAAAACTGGATAAGAAAGAGAATAATTGGAAGTTAGGTCATGGTAAAAAAAAAAAAGCGCTGCAGTGATGGTTGTAGAAGATTTTGTGGTGGTGGGTGTGGGAAATGTGGGAGGTTTAGGGGTGTTTGGGGGGGTGTATGAGTTGAGGATTGTGGGGGTGTGGGGGTGGGTAAAGGGGGGTTGGCGGGGGGTGCGGAAGTGGTAAACGGTTGAATAAAAAAGGTAGAGGTCGGAATAGAAAAGGGATGTGAAGAAAAATTAGAATAAATTAGCAAAAGGCATATGAGAATATATAAACGATAGAAGTAATTGAAAAATTAGAATGCAAATGAAAATTAAAAATAAGTGGAAGAAAAGGGAAAAAGAAGGAATGAAGTGTGGTATGGGTCAGAAGGTGCGTTTGAAGTGGCGAAAAAGATCAGAGTGGTGTTAGATAATAAAAAAAAGGATGAGAGGAAAGAGAATAAAGTAGATCAAAACCTGGCTGATAAACGCAACAAGCTGAACTCGCGTTAGCATACCTATGTAATACATTATAATTTTAAAGTGTTTAGGTACAAACTGAATGGGTATGTTTCGTCAATTTCGAGTTAATTACTGGCGAGGGGTTTAAGTAATAATCAAGCTCATTTGTCGGTGTGGGGGGTAGGAGAGTATTCGTCCACTCTAAATATCTTTCTATTGAGATGTACAACCAAAGAAGCTTAGCTTAACCTGTACCACAGACGCCACACACACACAGTTAACCAACAACACACACACTCGCATCACACTTTCAAAAGCCACCCCACGAAAACTCACACATGTGCCAACACACACCACACACACAAAACTATATAAAGAACAATCAGAGGGGGGGGGGGTGGACCATAAATAACTGCTTATGGAGAAGCTTTTTTATAGATCCATTTTATGGGCAGATGGTGGGATTTGTATACTAACACTTAGATTAAATAACACCCTTGCTCGTAAAATAAATAATATCTTTTGATGGTATGTATAGGGATATTTTGAGGTGCTTTCTTCCTGTGGGCGAACGGGGCAAAGAGAGAGAGAGAGAGGAGAGAGAGAGAGAGAGAGAGAGAAGAGAGAGAGATATAGGGAGAGAATAGAGAAGAAAGAGGAAGACTGACGAGCATAAATATGGTCTTCCCTCTGGTAGAAAGGCTTTGGAAGTCCGACATCCAGACGATCCGTCAGCGAGTGCTATGGTAATCATCTATATATAATAATATAGATATATTAATTATATATATGAATGTATATAGATATATATTTAGAGTATTATATATTCTAATATAATTACGAAACTGATAACAATGCCTGCAGTATATGCCATTGGATTAACTACAAACCCCTACTAGGGTTCAAAGCCTGTTGACAGGCTTTTTCTAGGATGCCTACTCAGAACCGAGTGCCGCGGTGTACACTTATCTCACCGAAATCTCCACTAGGGTATGTATATTCTGTCAGTATGAAGGTGATATCTTGGGAATGAGATTAGATCTCATCTCTCCCTCTCGCTCACTCTCACTCCTCTCTTTCACCTACGCCCACCCTCCCTCCCCTCTCTCTCTCTCCACTTACTCCATTCCCGCTCTCTCTCTTCTCTCTACGTCCTCTCTCTCTCTTTCCCTCTCTCCCTCCAATCTCTCTCTCTCCTCTCGTCTCGCTCTCTCTCTCTCTCTCTCCGCTCTCTCTCCCCTCGCTCTCTCTCTCTCGCTCTCTCTCCGCCACACACATTTCTGCACTTACACCCTGACTGCCTTATCCCTTCTTTTGAAAGACGATTGCCTATTAACACAGATTTTCTGCTTAGTCGTGCGTGAAGAACTGATATACACACAATCAAAATAACACTGCGCAAAGGAATGCGACTAACACACACACACACATCACACAACACCCACACCTAACACACACACACCTACACACACCACACACAACACACAAACAACCGAGGCCCGATACATAGCTGCTTACCTGGAAGCCAATAAATTATATAATACCTGAAATCCAAGCGAGTCCTTGAGGGGAACTCCTCAGCTTATCAAAACACCCAAGACGGTTGCCAACCTCTTGTGACCTTCGGGGCGTCGCTTACGCAACGGTTCCTGAGCTGGTCTAAACAGGCGAGGTGACACGTGCTGTCATGTCCACATGAGTTGACGTGGCGTGACGTGAGTTTTTTGATGTCAGAATTACGACTCAATTATCGCACGTTGGGTGAAGAACGAGTGACTCGTTGAGCATTGTGTGTGGTGTGTTAGGGAATGACTTAAATGGATGTGTTTGTATGAACTAGTTGTGCTGTGGGGGGGGGTTGAGCTTGGCTCTTTGGTCCCGCAGGTCTGTCAACTGGTGATACGATATTCATTTAGTAGGGTTGTTTTGTGTGTTTATGGTGAGCAGAGTGTTATGCGGATGTTAGTTTTCATGTTGCGCGGGTTAAAATGTGATGTTGTTGTTAGTGTACGTGTTCTCTCACCGCTGTGAGAGTGCTATGTAATAGTGTTCCTGTTGCGTTCAATCTGCACTGTACACAGTCTAGCTGTTCTCTGGAGGCCGAGCTGCAGCTCCCATCCCGCCCTCAACGTTCAACCGACTGGATATTATATAATAGCATTCCCAAAAAATTCTCGTGCCACGATCACTTTAAAGCACATGATAAAGTTTTTCCATGTGCCTGCTTAACATTCCAAGGATCATTCAATTTGGGCTTTGTAACAATTTAAATAAATGTTTCAAAGTAACAAATGATTAGTTTAAACATAATGTTTCGAATAGCCCATTCTCCCCTTTCGTGATTTTTACGTTTCACCTGGATGCCCTTTCGTCCCCCACCTTTTCAATTATCTATCCTCATAGTGATTTTTGTTTGTCAGTTAAGCCCTCTCTTGTTTGTTTTTCTTCTCTAGTGGCGCGGACTTTCTTTTTACTCGTGCCTGCTTTAACTCTAGGACTATCTGAGTGGCATGCCTCACGAACATCTTCTAAGGTTCATTTGTGTTGAACACCTATGGATCAACGCTGTCGCTAACATATTTCAAGCACCTCTTGTCTGACCGTATGTTTATGCAGTGCGCTGTATATAACTGTTCATTTATATGATGATGATCACTCACTCAACGTGAATCCATCACATACAATGAATAGCAGAACATTAACAGCAAAGGTAGTTGAAGTGGAATGTTTTTGTGTGCAAGTAATCACCTCACCTAATTTTCTTATTAATTACCTATTAACTATTAAGAGTTATAAACTCTTGTAACCCACATCTCAACCCCTCAATTGAGAGGTTTGCAATCTCCCAAACACCCCCTTTTTCAGTTATTGCTCATCTGTTTTTGAATTCTCGTTTGGAATCTGAATCCAATACCTCATTTTCTAGTTCATTTAATTTTTCGATACCCTTAGCGCCCTCTTGTTCTCTATCTTCCCAAAATTGTACACAAAATAATTTATATAAATTAGGCCAATTTAGATCTAGGAAAAAAATAGGTAAATTCTGGTTTGGAAACACGGTCGTTGATTTTGGGAACACATTACCGGGTAAAATAATAGACGTGTGATCGTTGGTTTGTTTCAAGGGTAAGCTAGACATATGTTGTGAATTAGTTTGGGTGAATGTTAATTGAAGCGGCCTCGAATGTACCAATAGGCCTTCTCCGGTTTCCTTTATTTTCTTGTTATATTATGTCATCCATTTGCTTACACTGCTAGAACTGTGTATGTCGTGATCATGTCCCCAGTATCCTTTTCTCACACGACTTCGTGCGTGTGTGTGTGTGTGTGTGCGGAATGCCAGTTTTTTATTTTCAGTTTCCCTCCTCGAGTTCAATAACCCTTCCTCAACCAGATACTCAAACGCCAGTACACTGTGGTCGCTCGTGTGTGTGTGTGTGTGTGTGTGTGTGTGTGTGTGTGTGTGTGTGTGTGTGTGTGTGTGTGTGTGTGTGTGTGTGTGTGTGTGTGTGTATTCACTTAGTTGTATTTTACGGGGGTTGAGCTTTGCTCTTTCGGCCCGCCTCTCAACTGTCAATCAACTGTTTACTAACTACACTAACTACTTTTTTTTTTTTTTTTTTTTTTTTTTCCACACCCCACACACACACACCCCAGGAAGCAGCCCGTGATAGCTGACTAACTCCCAGGTACCTATTTACTGCTAGGTAACAGGGGCATACAGGGTGAAAGAAACCTTGCCCATTTGTTTCTGCCGGGTGCGGGAATCGAACCCGCGCCACAGAATTACGAATCCTGCACGCTATCCACCAGGCTACCTGGCCCCTGTGTGTGTTTGTGTGTGTGTGTGTGTGTGGTGTGTGTGTGTGTGTGTGTGTTTTGCCTTGGGCACTACATTCCCTAACTGACAACTGCCTTCACTACACACCTGTACAGGTGTCAATTAATGTCCCAGCGCCTTGCTTCCCACTGCATACTATTGCAAACACCTTGCACGCACACACACACACACACACACACACACACACACCACACACACACACACACACACACACACACACACACACACACATCGGGGCTGTGTGGACAGAGCTCTGGGGTCGTAGTCTAAAGGTGCCGGGCTCGATCCCTGGCACAGGCAGAAACAAATGGGCGGAGTTTCTTTCACCCTGCTGCATCTGTTCACCTAGCAGTACATAGATACCTATTAGTTGGATAGAGATGCTACGAGCTGCTTCCTGAGGATATGTGTGTAAGATTAGTAGACATAATAGAGAAAATAAATTGGTTAGAAAGGCGGGGCCCAAGAGCTAATAGCTCGATTCTGCAGATACAAATAGTAAATACACACACACATACACCAGCAGACAGTCTCGTTACTGTCAAGACTTCATTAACATCGACGGTATTTAGTATGTCAGGATCATGTCTCCTGAGTGGGCGGTGTGTTTATGGGAGAGGCTGACAAGGACCGAGCCTCCCACTGTCTGCCGCGTCTCTTTCATTACTGTATTACTGTATCACTGTATTTTTGTATCGGTATCGCTCCAGTACTGTATTTTTTTTGTCAATGCATTGCTGTATCACTTTAATTTGTAAACCACAGGATTTGTTTTTAATGTATCATTGTATTATTGTTTAGTTGTAATAGTTTATCATTGTAGTATCGTAGATTGGTTTCAGTATATTAAAATATTAATGTGTTCACCTTACTGTGCTTGTAGAGCAGAGCTGTGGCTCTTTGGCCCCTGTCTTTGGTTATTCAACCGATTTGTGTAGTAATTCCTGGATCTATTAGGAATTGTTGTGTATACAACTGAATACGTGTATGGAGTCTACCTTCACCACTCCACAATACGAGTATGGAGTCTACCTTCACCACTCCACAATACGTGTATGGAGTCTGCCTCCACCACTCCACAATACGAGTATGGAGTCTGCCTCCACCACGCCACAATACGTGTATGGAGTCTGCCTCCACCACTCCACAATACGAGTATGGAGTCTGCCTCCACCACTCCACAGTACGAGTATGGAGTCTGCCTCCACCACTCCACAATACGAGTATGGAGTCTGCCTCCACCACTCCACAATACGAGTATGGAGTCTGCCTCCACCACTCCACAGTACGAGTATGGAGTCTGCCTCCACCACTCCTCTCTCTGGTTCTTTTCGTTTATTTACTACTCTGACATCAAACAAGTTATCTCAGCCATCCCTGTAGCTCATTGTGCATGTCACAGCCTCGTTCTCATCAGCTAAGTTCAACCAAGTTCGTTAATCCAGCCGCCAAACACACTCTCCCCGTTTATGAATAAAAACTATTTACACACGATTCATAACGGATGCTGAGGCTCGAATATTTCTCGACCAGTGCTTCGGTGACGACCACTGTTCGAATCGCTACAGATATCTTTTCTGTGTTCGAATTTATGAACACTTCCTCTCTCCTGTTTTGTAACACATGTCTGGTCCCCCGTATCCATCCAGCACCCGTTGGCCTAACTTTACACTAACGGAAGTTAAATTCTAGCAACCACTTGGTAGGGCGTTCTTTCAGTTTTTCAACGTGTTTCTGTAGTTTTTCCAGTCTTCCGAACTGTGTATCAAACTCATAATGTTTACATCATCAGCAAACAGGCTGATCCTGTTTGTCCAAGAATAATCCCTCGGAAGTCTACCCCTTTCTAAGGGATGATTCACATTGACCAAGAATAACTCACGCCTCGCCACGTCAGTCATTCTCCAGCAGTGATTCTTTGCCTTCTCTTACTTCAGAACTTCCTTCTCAGCTTTGCTCCCTCTTCGTTACTCTCTCCTGTCTCTCCAGTTCATCCTTCTCTCTCTCTCTCTCCTGTTTGATTTCTGTTAATTATATCAGGTTCGTGAGTCAGGATCTGACGGACTTGGGTAAATGCAGAAACTTGTGATGCATGATTTGACGTTCTTGTGCTCATGCTGCTGTTTATGAAGCATGATTTGACGTTCTTGTGCTCATGCTGCTGTTTGTAAGGAAATTAATTATTGAATCATTTTGCTTCTGCCAGAGCTTCGCAATAATCACATACTCCTGAGGTATACCACTGTTTGGGCGTTCATATCAAGCTGCCCGGGGGCACGGTGGGCTGATAAAATTAGAACAGTACCCTAGTGAGGCATTCTTTCCACCCTCCGATCTGCCCCTCCCTGGCATGCACCATTCTACATCAACCACCCACTCCCCGACCAGCCTAAACACACTCCAAAAACGTCAGTCCACCCACGGTAGCACGATCATGTCTCATTCCTCTCTACGCCGGCTCACTCGTATCTACCCAGCCTCGCTACACCGCACTTCGCTACGGCGCACCTCTCTACACCGCACCTCGCTACGGCGCACCTCGCTACACCGGACTTCGCTACGGCGCACCTCTCAACACCGCACCTCGCTGCGCTGGGGTGCAGTTCCTCTCTTCTTAAACAACTGGTAAAAGTCACAGCTTTTAAGGATTGCGGGTCAACGCTTTAAGGCAGGATTAAGAACTATCTGGGATGTGACATTCTTCAGCAAGAGGCAAAATATCTTGATGGAGCGTGTAGTGTTACCTGATCGACAGGAGCTAAGTGTCGCAGGGAAGTAGGGGAAGAGTGACAGTGATGAGAAGAGTGACGGGTGAGAGTGAGAGTGACGGGTGAGAGGGAGAGTGAAGGGGAGAGAGTGAGAGTGAAGGAGAAAGCAGGTGAGTAGGAGTGAAGGTTGGAATCAGTGAGGAAAGAAGAGAAGTGGAACACAAATTAAAAGGTGTAGGAGGAGAAGATAGGGAAAGTGAGAGAAGTAAAGCAAGGGAGAGAGAGAGAGAGAGAGAGAGAGAGAGAGAGAGAGAGAGAAGGGGGGGGGTGGGATAAAGAAGGGACATACAACCAGTCTCACAGGGGACAGCCGGACAATCAAGCTTAGTATACAGAATATAGAGTGGAGGAAACGAACACCTAGTCTGACTGGACAAAGACCCAGTCTCCCGTAACCAATGCTCAACAACACAACCTGTTGAATCCCTCAAGTGTCTGATAGAGAGGCGCTCGCAGTGATGGTCACTGGACTCCTGGATCAAAGTCCGGTTAATTAACATCGTCTCAGTTTGCACTTGAGCGGTGTATTCCCAACAGGGAATCTAGGATAAG
The DNA here is from genome assembly GCA_020271785.1 of Procambarus virginalis. Taxonomy (NCBI): domain Eukaryota; kingdom Metazoa; phylum Arthropoda; class Malacostraca; order Decapoda; family Cambaridae; genus Procambarus; species Procambarus virginalis. Next base: position 51,888,416 of record WNGS01164858.1, read on the forward strand.
TTCCAGACGAATGCCGAGTGTTTATCCTCACATTATATGTCCTGGATTACCGTCGCACTCTCCAGTAAAGGGATTATTCACATTCGAATTCATCTTTATCACAAGAGAATTACTCCTCCTCTCCACAACATCTGCTAATTTGTCAGACTGATTATCCCAGTCAACTCTGAGGTAAGAATCAAGACTATTTTCTCGGGGCTACCTGCTCCTAGCAGGTGGCTCTGCTCGGAGCAAGAGACTGGTAAAAGCAGGTAACAGAGCTAAGATCAGGGAATGTTATATATACACAAACTTTAATGAAACATCCGTATCAATCCATAATTCAATCAAAACATTAAGCGCTTTACTGAAATGTAGTGATCTCGAAATTTTTGATGCTGTAATACAGCAGGTATTGCCAATCAAGTAGTTGAAGTTATGTGCTAGAATGTTATTTTTAATTTTTTACATGAAACTGTTAATTTTATGGCATCGGGAGATCTAAGAAGCGTGTCAGTGCATCATGGCATCTTGTTATGTTCCTCATTTCACTATCAGGGAAGTAGTCATGATGGGAATTGAACTAACGGGAGAAAGCGCCAAGCCACTACGACTATATAGCACTGGGAAGGGATCAGGATAAGGATTTGGGATGGGACGGGGGAAGGAATGAATGGTACCCATTCACTTGGACGATTGGAGATTGAACGCCGACCTACATGAAGCTCCCAGCACCTATTTCTATGAATGTTTGACATTTTAAACGTTATTTGTGTCTGTGCGTTGTCATCCTACGTCAAGCCCCGCCCTCTCTACTATGACGTCATACGTAAAGCTTCGCCTATGTCCTAACGGATGTGTCACAGCTTAAGTCTCTCCTATTGCCTTTACGTTATAAATGTTAAGCCCTACCTCAGGGCTGTGACGTCACATGCCAGGCCCATCCTGCGGGCTATGACGTCACATATATATATATATATATATATATATATATATATATATATATATATATATATATATATATATATTTATATATATATATATATATATATATATATATATATATATATATATATATGTAATATGTTATTTCCATTCATTTATCTGTTATTTCCAATTATTTATCTTATTTATTTATCAACTATCAAATTTATCTCTTATTATCAACCGTATATATCTACCTCAGTGAGTCGTCAATCTGTTGTGTCTGGTGCGAACCACTAAAACATTCTTTTGTTGTTGTTGTTAAATAAATGAGCCAGTTTCAAGTGTTCACAAAACTTTTACATTGTTTTAAAATATCACAGAGATCAGCCTTGTTTGTACAGCTGTTTGGTGCTTGTGAGTCGCAGTGGAGCCTCGCTCCCGGTGTTAATCGCTCCCTGGAGGTCGTCGCTGTTATAACCCGTCTGTGTAATATACTTGAGTGCACCCTCTGCCAGCAATTATGGCAAGTGCAGCACAAAGAAAATGTTTTTATTAATTTGCAATATATATTTGTTATTATTAGTATATATATATATATATATATATATATATATATATATATATATATATATATATATAGGAGGGTAGCATACATCCGGTGAACTTGTACACGGGGAGTTCGACAAAGCTCGTTTTCTAATTGTTAAAATCGTCCATATCTTTAGCTTTAGCCAGGGCAGGTTGGGTTGGGCTTGGCTGGGTTAGGTTAGATTAGGTTAGCTTGTGGGTTAAGCTTGATTAGGTTAGCTTGGTTTAGGCAAGGTGGGGTAAAGTTAGGTTGGACTGGGTTAGGTTAGGCTAGGTTCAGAATGTTGGTGAATCGTCTTGGGTATGAAATTAACTGACTGATTAATGAAGATTAAGCCATTCTTTATGAGTAGCCCGTAAAAGTTACCTGTTTATTATTAAGTAATAGACAGAGTGCATATACATATGTAGAGGCCTCTTTTGTATGACTGTCACTTTTGGTCACTAAAGATCCTATAGTTTATATAACAATATTTTAAGGATATATGTTGTCGTGGCTTAGACTTCAAAATACAATTATGGTTTTTCTGAACGAGTACTGTATTTGCCGGTTGACAGGACGCAAGTTTCCGGTCCACCACAAATACACGGTATTTGCGTACACAAAAATCACTTTTTTTTTACCTGAAAAACTGCCTGAATATTTCTTTCAATTAAAAAATATGATAAAACATACTAAAATAACAAATTGAACAAAATATAATTGGAAAACTGATGCGTCTCACACGCCGACAAATGCAGTGACAAGAACGACATGTTAATTTGTGAAGGGTCCTACCTGTCGTGTTGCTGAGCGTCGTACCTGTGGATCACAGCCGAGATCCTTATAGAAACGACACGAAATAGGGAGGATGCTGAGATGTAATCTAGGAGTTTACAGTAGTTCCCCCTACGTAGTCCCCCGCAGTCCGTGCTTTAATATCAAGCTCTTTAGCGGTTACTATTGCAAAAAAAAACTTATTTTTGTACGCACAGTCTCACCACACATCTTAGACGCAAGATCCTGCGTCTTAGGTGCTCGGTGCTGTGCAGTGCTGCTCACTTTCACTGCCGTACGCTGCAACCCGTCCTCTGCACTCACACGTCGTTAGGGTTACGTTCACCAGCGTACCAAATACAATGTGCTATGTAAAAAAAAATTGCCATTCGCCAAAATCCTCATTTTCTATGCATCAGTTGGTAATTAGGTTAGGTGGGTGGCTTGGGTTCGCACGTTTCTGGCTAGTTTAGCACATTGGTTTTTGTACGTTATGGCAAGTCGAGAGATGAAGCTAAACACACAGCCAGCGTTTCTGATCTTCACATTCACTCGAGTTGACGACTGGACACATAGATCAACATGGCACAGGACACATAGATACACGGATACCGACCGTACCAAAGATACGCGTAACGCTTTAATTACTCTGGTTAGGCCCCATTTAGATTATGCAGTTCAGTTTTGGTCGTCATACTATAGAATGGATATAAATTCACTTGAACCAGATACACGTAACACCTTAGGATTGGATTGTACACATAGAATCCAGATATATAATGTCACTCGTTTAGCAGGTGTCATATAGGTGCCAGAGGCACTGTGTCCCAGAGGCACTGTAGGAGAGTCCGTGCGGAGGTGCCGTCAATAGCCCAAACACGACTGTGTTGAGCTGGCACTCTGGCGAGGGCTTGAGGTGGGCACCCTTGGCACCGTGCCCACGAGATGCCATGCTGGGGTTATACTGACTGTGAGGAGGCAAGCCGTGTGACCGCTGCTAAAGTCTGGCCATGCACAAGGGTTATAACGAGAGGGAAACGAATTCGAAGTAAGAGTTTGAGTACCTTGGTGGTATACGTGTGTTTATGGTGGGCGCTCTGATGACGCACCAGCTGTACGCTCTGATGGAGTACAACGACGCTATGATGGAGTACAACGACGCTCTGATGGCGTTCAACTACTCTCTGATGGAGTACAACGACGTTCGGACGCTGTATAACGTCGCTCTGATGGCGTACAAAGACGTTTTTATGGCGTACAACGACGCTTTTATGGCGTACAACGACGCTTTTATGGCGTACAACGACGCTTTTATGTCGTACAACGACGCTTTTATGGCGTACAACGACGCTTTTATGGCGTACAACAACGCTTTATGTCGTACAACGACGCTTTTATGGCGTACAACAACGCTTTTATGGCGTACAACGACGCTTTTATGTCGTACAACGACGCTTTTTATGGCGTACAACGACGCTTTTATGGCGTACAACAACGCTTTTATGTCGTACAACAACGCTTTGGGCGTACAACAACGCTTTTATGTCGTACAACGACGCTTTTATGGCGTACAACAACGCTTTTATGTCGTACAACGACGCTTTTATGTCGTACAACGACGCTTTTATGTCGTACAACAACGCTTTATGTCGTACAACGACGCTTTTATGGCGTACAACAACGCTTTTATGGCGTACAACAACGCTTTTATGTCGTACAACGACGCTTTTATGTCGTACAACAACGCTTTTATGTCGTACAACAACGCTTTTATGTCGTACAACGACGCTTTTATGGCGTACAACAACGCTTTTATGGCGTACAACAACGCTTTTATGTCGTACAACGACGCTTTTATGTCGTACAACAACGCTTTTATGTCGTACAACAACGCTTTTATGTCGTACAACGACGCTTTTATGGCGTACAACAACGCTTTTATGGCGTACAACGACGCTCTGATGGCGTACAAAGATGCTTTTATGGCGTACAACGACGCTTTTATGGCGTACAACGACGCTTTTATGGCGTACAACGACGCTCTGATGCACGCGTCACCAAACTGGACTACCACGCC
>WNGS01164858.1:51902583-51914257 GCA_020271785.1 Procambarus virginalis
ATATATATATATTATTATATTATATATATTAATATATATATATCTGTATATATTATATATATATATATATATATTATATATATCTATATATATATATATATATATATATATATATAAATAGGAGGGGTACCACCTCTGGTGCAAGTGTAGGGACCCATAGCCTCGGAGAAGAAAATAAAGAGTACTCAGAGAAGACCTTGTGGATCCTCACTGAACACTTTGATATTTTCTTCTCCTACCACCCCTATTCTTTTGGTATGTGTGTATATTTATCTAACTTTATTTGAAAATGTCATTACACAAAAAAGTTACAGTATTGATTACATGCAGGGTACAAGCCTGCTTGTCACAAGTTGAAAAGCTCCTCCAGCTCCTCAGATGGCGGGCAGGAACCATGGATGCAGTGAGCATTTCCTCTCTGGATTGCCAAAAAGAAAACTGGCAGCTCTAGGGACTCTAGTTGTTTCGATTAGCTTAGACCCCAACTCCTTCAAAAAGCTAGCAGCACTTTTACCGCAGGCACCAAGTGTCTCTGAGGCAATGGGGACAAAATTGTAGTGGTGCTCAAGGTCTCTGTATTTACGTGACTTGGCCGCTTCCCGGTGATTGGCAGCTCCTCCTGCTTGAGTAGCACTGAAGTCAACATAGGTATTGGCTAAAGTTGAGACGCAAGTGTAGTCCCACACCAACTGTCTACCATTCTTCCAGGGGTTCACCGTGATTCCATCTGGGCGACCGACAGGCTCATTAGAGTTGTGGGACATTAGGTACCGGGGCTCTCTCTCTGCTGGACAGCCGGCTGTGGTAAGGCTTCTCTTAATAATGTCATTGACCTCGCCGTGTCTTGCATGCCATCCTCCTGTCCTTTGGCAGAGAAGGCCATGCCGTCTGTACCTGTCGGCCTCTGCCTCGCCGCAAATACACCTGTATTCGGTGTGGATTGGGGCAGCGAGACGGAGAGCCACGGCAATTCGGAGGGCCTGCGGTGTGAGACGAGTGCCGGTTGCTGACATTGGGATTGCTAATAGGAAATCACCTGCATGGGGAGCTGCTACTGCTCTAAGTCGGGCAGTGTCATGTGGTGTTGTCGCAGCTTCTAGCAAAGTCGCAGCTTCTTGGTCGGCAATGGGGCGATCCCAGCTGGATTGCTTATGGGCTTCAGAAGGCAGTGGTTGGGGTGCTGGTCCTGCGAGAGAGACCCATTTGGTTGTGCAGTCTGTGAAGCTGGGATCATGTACCCCTGCCTGTTGAACTAGGTGCTCAGGTAGGATTTCCTTCACCAAGTTGTCAGACCCCACTGAAGAGGACAGGAACGCTGGTACAGCAATTTGTGTTGCTGTGCGCACGCCAAGGCCCCCGAGTCTGACAGGAAGGGAGGCCTGTTTCCACTGCGAGTTGCTGAGGGAAAGATTGAGGGCTTTTTCTAGTGTTGATTTCAGCAAGCTGTCGTACTCTTCTAATTTAATATTGTTGAAAGATGGCCATATATATATATATATATATATATATATATATATATATATATATATATATATATATATATATATATATATATATTATATATATATATATATATATATATATATAATATATATATATATAATATATATATATATAATATATATATATATATATATTATTGAATGAGTGTGCATGCGTGCAGGAGCAGGACGGGGTTGCTTGAGCAATATGTGTAAGACCACTCATGCACTTGGTCAAAATCATATTTTCTTCGGACTTTTCGCGAGTGGGGAGAGAGAGAATGACAGGAAGGTGAAGGGCGGATGGTGTGGGAAGGGAGAAGAGAAGGTGGAAGGGGAAAAATGGAAGGGGGGAGAGAGGGGAAGGAGTTAAGGTTAGAATAATCAGGGGGTGCAGGTATGTAAGACACGACATCATATGCCTGTGAAGACATGGGAGCCACGGTGGAAAACATGGGAGGATGGGGGGGGGGGAAATGGGTGTATATTTAACTGCGTGGGAGGGAAAAGGTGCATATTGTACGACATGGGAGGGAAAGGATGCATATTGTACGACATGGGAGGGTAAGGCTGCTTTATTGTATTACATGGGAGGGTAAGGGAGCATCTTGTACAACATGGGAGAGCATTGATGCTCCTGAAGCACCTTTTGAAGGTGTCTATGGTCGTTGAACATTGTTTGGCAAGGTGAACATGCGGTGTACGTTTATTAACATGGGAGGGCAAGGGTGCTCCATATGTCTATATAAAATTTGCTTATGATTATAATTTATCTACAAAACAACTTGGGATAGATGGGAATAGGACTGAAAATCAGAAGTCTCGTCAATTTTCATTTCCTTTAAAAGCACAACTTACTGGACAAAATAAAGAACGATTGATTTTCACCTAATACCCATATTTGATGAAAATCTGATGGTAAGGAATTGTTAAGTATCCCTGTTATAAAACCTATTTATAATATTTGCCTGAAGTTGTTGAACGTAACTACAGGAATGACAAATATCAAGCATACAGTGATGTAAAAACTGTCTCTCTGCTTTTCGCCTCACTCTTAGGTACTCATTTCTGGCTCTCTGCTATCTCTCCCTGCTCTCTGGTGTTCTGTTATTCCCGTAGTTTCTCTATGTTCTTGTACTCAATTGCTTCGCTACCTTCCATTCCTGATTGAACAATGAATTCTTATGTTGCTTTTCATTTTTCTCCTTTTGGGCCTGGGTAAACTTTTCTACAGCTTCCTGGCAATTCTGGGTGACATAGTCCTTCATATCCTGGATAGTCTTTTCTCTGAATTCTGTTTCCCATGGGATTTACATTGGGAAGTTCCTCATCTCGGCATAGTTTCCTCTTCCGTAATTTAGCCTTTCCTTTCGATCCCATCCTTGGATAGGTTATCGCTATCTCCACTAGATACTCAAATGTCAATACACTGTGGTCACTCATTCCTATGGGGGCTTCAAATTTGACTTCCCTTATTTCTGACTCATTCAAAGTGAATATCAGGTCGAGTCAAGCTGGTTCGTCATTGCCTCTCATTCTTGTGGGTCCCTTCACACGTTGGCTCAGAAAGTTTCTTGTTGCCACTTCCAAGAGTTTAGCTTTCCATGTATCTGCACCTCCATGTGGGTCCCCATTCTCCCAGTCTATCTTTCCATGGTTGAAGTCTGACTGCCCAAGGTCAGGGCCCAGGAGCTTTGCCCTCTCCCAACCTCACTTCCCAAGACACTGTCATGGGGCAGTCGGAGTCGGACCTTGTGCCCCTCTTGAAGAAATATAGGTTCTTATTTTTCCCTTGAAGTTCAAAAATTGCGGATTTATTTATTTGAGTTTTAACTATTTTGCCACCATTCGTGGTGGCAAAATAGTTAAAACATAGTTGTGGTTAAAGTTCCAGAGAGAGAGAGACAGAGACAGAGAGAGAGAGAGAGAGAGAGGAGAGGAGGGGGGGGCGAGAAAGGTGGAGAGAGAGAGATAGGGAAGAGAGGAGAGACAGGACAGAGATTGGGAGAAGTAGAAAGTGGAGAAAGGGAGCCGTTACAGTATGCAATATAAGATTGTCTTTCTCTTTTGTGCTGTTTATAAGAGATATATACCACGTCTATATTACTTCTGCTACACCTATATATTACCCATATATCACCTATACTGTATATATCCCTTTTATATAATTTCTATATCCCCCTGCGCTGGTGAGTATCGGCTGCGTTATGCTAGGTTGTTGTGGTTCGCATTCTGTTGGTTACGCAAAATCGTTTCGAATTTGAAGCTTCTATTTAATACCAGCACCACCACTATATGTACCAAATACATCTGTTCCGCCAACACATGTGACACACCCACACCTGCCTCATGCATACGTGTCCCACACACACAATTCGGTGAGTACACACCTGCCCCCCACACACCTGTCGTTCTCTCACCGTGTGCAAACCGATACATTTCATACCTCACCAGAAGCGTACGAACCCAACCAACCCTCCTAACGTATTGAGGCCAGTGTTCAGAGGAAGCGTATGTATTGCGACGTTATTAATTCCCCTTAAACCCCCTCAATTTTAACGTTTGGGGGGCCAAATAGCCTAAAATGTGTACTTTATTAAGTGAGAGGACAGGTTATCCCCCCCCCCCTCATCCCCTCTCACTCTCCCAATTCTGCAGCATCACTTGCGTGTGTGTCTCTCTCATCTCCCCGTCTCCTGCAGGAGGGCATGGGAGGACTGCAGATGGTGAGAGGCGGAATGATCGCTAGCGGAGACGTGCACGTCATGGACACCCTGGTGGCCGCCCGTATCCTCTCCCGCCCACACACGCCCATTCGTATCCTGGCGGCCAGCAACTTCTCCATCAGCGCTACTGACGCAGATGGCCGGGTCACCAACAGCATCTTCATGAGTGAGTATGGCACACAGAGGGTTCAACTGTTCCGTCTTTGTTTACGTTTTATGGCGGTGTGTATAGGCGTTTTCTGTGGTTGATTTTGGGGCGTTGGCTGAAGCCGGTCTTTCTAGAGGGGGTTACACACAGAGATCACACTAACGTGATGCATCAAATGAACACATCCACATGGGCAGTGACGAGGATTCGAACCTGCGTCCGGAAACATCCCAAACACTGCCTTAAGTGTTTGTCTATTTGTACAGATTCCTTCTATTTCCCTATTCGTGCCTGGGGGGATGGGGGACCTTCAGCTTGTTGAGTCTGCCTCTTTCTGTTCCATTGGGTGGTTCTCTAGGGATGATTAAGAGTGAATTGGTGATGGATACGTGTTTGAAGTCTGCTTGCAATCGTTCATCATCTGTGTGTGTGTGGACTCTGCCTCCACCATTACCCTCGTGTGATTTTCAAGACATATTGCAATGTTTTTAAACAAAACATTATAGAAGAGAAACGAAATCGAGTCATGATCACGACATATAAAATACTTAGGGGGGGATTGGTAAGTCGGAAAGTAAGGACATTCTCCGCGTGAGGTGGGAAAGAACAAGGGTTGGGGACATGAATATAGAAACTTGAGATCCAGATACATCACAATGTCGTTAGACGAATTTTTTTGGGCGAAAATGTTGTGAGTAAATGGAATAAAAAATAGGAAGAAATAAAGAGGCAAATACAATAGTTAGAGGATAGCAGGTACACACACACACACACACACACACACACACACACACACACACGCGCGTACACACGCACGCGCGGACACAATTAGCATAAATCACATCTTGCAAGAATGCTTGCGGGCTTGTCATAATGAACGTAAATTCTGGCAAATTTACCTTGTTTATTTTCTTCCTGCGTGGATAGAGGGAGAGAGAGAGAGAGAGAGAGAGAGAGAGAGAGAGAGAGAGAGAGAGAGAGAGAGAGAGAGGGGGGGGGGGGGGAGAGTACATATAAATGAATTTAAAAAAGAAAATTTGTCAAAATTTAAACTTGTGTCTTGTTTAGGTTCACGTAGGTCCAGTCACCTCGGCTGGGTCCAGTCACCTCGGCTAGGTCCAGTCACCAAAGTTTGCAGGAAGCTCCTAATATACTTAATCCTCTAATTTAGTGATGATATTGGACGTGCGAGTGCCTTCTTGCATGCTCCACTACTCTCCGTGCTTGCTCCGCTCCACCACCAAGCACTAATACCCGATCCCAAGTCTCTAGTATGGAAACGTTCTTACGTTTTCTAATTCTTCCCAATTGTATCTAATTCTCAACGATTCAGGGATTAGGAGAAGGACTGGGAAGGGCCAATTGGATCGTCCATAGAGGTGGAACTAATGCTGAATGACTGGATGCAAATTTATAGGCAATTTTGTCAATATTTTATCAAATATCTTTAATTTATGTGAAACGACAGAATGCAAAAGAAACAGCATTTCTGTCAAATGAACAAATCCACAAGGGCCGTGACGAGGATTCGAACCTACGTCCGAGAGCATCCCAGACGCTGCCTTAATCGACTGAGCTACGACTGTGTGATTTCTGCGTGCATTTCTGTCGTCTTTTCACCAGGCAGGAGCAGAAACTCTTATCCACACTTGTCATAGCCTTTGATAATGTGTTGAAGTATTTCATTATGGCAGGTTCAGTGCACAACAGTTCTGGCTTGTAAACTAAGACGGCTCGGTGTTGATAGACATTTTCTGTCTCCTTGAAACGATTTAGGTAATGATCACGCTAGCTTGTCATTAACAGTCATTACTCCCGGGGACACGCCAAGCAAGTAGGTGTTGTGACAACAACGTGAGTTATCAGACCACACTTTCATATCCTGAATTTAATTCCAGTCTCATTGCGGATAGTTTATCAAGACTATTTATTTATCAGAGGCACATCAGAGAATATATTAATTTTATCAGAGTTTATCAGAGGCAACTGAGCCATTATATATTCGTTACCATTTACGATGGACACAAACATACTACCCTCTCTTATCTTGAGGTTATCTTGAGATGACTATCGGGACTTTAGTCGTCCCCGCGGCCCGGCCTCGACCGGCCTCCACCCCCAGGAAGCAGCCCACGGTAACACGCCTACAGCTGACTAACACCCAGGTACCTATTTTACTGCTAGGTAACAGGGGCATAGGGTGAAAGAAACTCTGCCCATTTGTTTCTTCAGGTGAACATACTAAGCCAGTATGAATATTCGTATATAGCGGTAGAAACATACATGAGAACATATTAAGGGCTTGACTGTGTGGACGGAGTAAAGGAACTGAAGTAAAGTTCGAACCCTTATCATCGGCCCTTGTGGATTTGTGTAAAGGGAACTTTACTCAACCACTTGGATCAACAGGAATCGAACTAGGACCCTATGAGAGGCAAACCCACAAACCTCTTACTACCGGAAGATTGGTCTTAGTCAAGAAACCACTGTAGTTCTAGCTTGCAGCAACAATAAACTTCTAACTAAAGATATATGTCTCCAACTTTAAACGATTGTTTTTCCTAATAAAAAAAAATAAAAGCAGGATATCTGTTATCCTGCCCGAGATTAGAGGCTTGGGATCAAACTCACCCAACATTCACACATGAAACACTAGGGAAGGTAGTGTTGTCTCACAGGCCACAGGAGGTGGGCCCAGATGCCATGATTTAAGAAATATGGGCATCTTAAGTGCTCCCCCAAGCTCTGGGATTTCAATGAAGTCGAAATAAAATAGGTAAGTGTTTCTTAAGATTTTGATGCTCTCGACGTATTTTCATGGTTTACTCGAAAAGTCTGGACGTGAATTCAATCGGGATGGGGAAGAGTGGGAATGGGACAAGATGAAGAGGGCGGAAGAGGAAGAGGAAAGAGGATTGGAAGATATGGGATAAGGTGGGGAGGGAGAGATTGGGAGAGAATGGGGGGTTTTTGGATTGGGAGAGGGAAGGAAGGAGCGAGGAGTTTTGGTGGAGAAATGGGAGGATGTGGTGAAAGATTGAGGTGGAGATAATGGAGATGTAAACGGGGGATAAGGAGAATATGAAGAGGAGATTGGAACTGAGCAGGAGGGGGAAGAGGGAGAGAGAGAAAAAAAAAAGAGAGAGAGAGAGAGAAGGGAGAGACAGAGAGAGAGAGAGAGAGAGAGAGAGAACGACAGACCGAAGACAGACAGACAGACAGACAGACAGATACCCCCCATTTAGTAAGTCATATATATCATATTAAACCCCAAAAAACAAACAAAAACAAAAACATCAGCAGGCGTCTTTTACTTGCAGCTTCAGGAAAAAAAACAACAGTAAACATTGACGCAGATTACCAACAGGCGTGTTTTTTTTCCAGTTTAGTGAACCAACAAACAACGTGTTTTTTTAATCGGGCAATAATTGGCAAACTTTCCGACACAAAACGTCAATAAAAACGAGCGAGGGGGTAGTTTGTTGAGTTTCAGTGAACGGGATCAATCATTTCTAGATAAATATCGTTAGTTAATTATGTAAGATTTTTTATGATATTAAAAAAGTATTTTAATTTATATATATATATTTTTTCCCTTGAGGAAATTTTCACGGGGCCGAATTATTTCTTAATCATTCGACTTTGGTGGGTGTCTGATTTGTGTCTATATTGAGTTATCTTGATCTTCTTTGGTTTCGTCTTAACTGCTTCATGGTTCGTCTTAACCGCCTCATGGTTCGTCTTAACTGTCTCATGTGTTCGTCCTTAACTGCCTCATGGTTCGTCTTAACTGTCTCATGTGTTCGTCTTAACTGCTCTCATGGTTCGTCTTAACTGCTTATGGTTCGTCTTAACTCCCTCATGGTTCGTCTTAACTGCCTGATGTTCGTCTTAACTGCCTCATGGTTCGTCTTAACTGCCTCATGGTTCGTCCCTTAACTGCCTCATGGTTCGTCTTAACTGCCCATGGTTCGTCATTTAACCGCCTCATTGTTCGTCTTAACCTGCCATCATTGTTCGTCGTTAACGCCTCATTGTTCGTCTTAACTGCCTCATGTTCGTCTTAACTGCCTCATGGTTCGTCTTAACTGTCTCATTGTTCGTCTTAACTGCCCAGTGTTCGTCTTAACCGCCTCATGGTTCGTCTTAACCGCCTCATGGTTCGTCTTAACTGCCTCATGGAACCTCTACAACTTCTTACCTCTACTACACCATCCTCACACCAGTACCATCCACCACCCTCACCATTACCTCACCACCTCACCATCCGCAACCATTCTCCACTACAACTTTTTTTTAAATTGATTCCAAAAAACAACCAGAGAGACACACACAAACAGGGCAACATCAGCAGCATATGCGACGCTGACAAAAATTAGAACGGCCTTTAAAAAATAGGAAATCACTTTCAGGACAATTTACTCATCTAATACACTACCAATAGAGAAATAGTAAGAACTAGTACCTAATGAACCGCATAACTAATGCAATAACCACAACACACACACCACACAAACACACACACACACACACACACACACACACACACACACACACCACACACACACACACACACAAATACGAAGATATTACATCGTATATATATATCTATAATATATATAGATATATATAATATATATATATAATTATATAATAATATATATATAGAAAGATGCTAAATATAATATATATATATGGAAGACTGCTACCAATATATATATATAATATATATATATATAATATATATAGATAATATATAGGACTGCACCAAAGATATATATATATATAGATAATATATATATAGATATATATATATATAATATATATATATATATATATATTATTTATATATACTTCCTTATACCTCAATTTACCCAGTTAATATCCAGTTAATATCCATTTTTTCATGTGAAAGTTTTTTCCAAAATTTGTACTATCACCTCACCCAAAAGGTATAATGAAGGGAGCTGTTTAATCATAGCTATATATATATATATATATATATTATATATATATATATATATATATATATTATTATATATGTAAACACAAATGATTTTAAATGATACAGATATATTACATAGTTTATTAAGTGATCAGAATACACGAAAAGTCGGTGATATTTTCCAAGCCAGTAGGAGCCGCCTCGCATTGACCAATCGAAGTTTCATCGTTTGGGTAATAGCAACTGGCAATAAATGGCAATTAATATTCCTCTATATTGTGTATTATATTCACTTTATATGAAAAAAACTGCATGACTATTAAGCCAGTAATTTTTTGTTTGTTATCTTGCTTCTGAGCTAATTTTAGTATTTATATTTTTTAATGATATATGAAGAGAGAAGTTTAAAATAAGTCATGTTATACTATTAGACTAAACACAGGGCACTAAGTACTGCCCCTCCCCCCCTCCACATTCTCGAGACGGAAACCATCGCCTGAGCCTCTGTAACACGTTGAACCAGCCTATGTTCATCCTATACCCCACACCCTTCCCCCTGTCAATTCGGGAACACATTCTCTCTCTTATAGGAATTGATGTTACACCTCAATGTGAAGTGTGTCACAATCATCTCTCAGTGACAGAGGCTAATGGACTTATAACAAGAAAATTTGTCATATATAAAGCTCCATATATTTTAGATATACAATGAAAAGTAGTTCAAAGTGGTTGATCACATTGATGATTATAAAAGGATGCTTAAAGTGATCAATAACATTTCTCAAACGTGAGATCAAACATTTTATTCCTGCAAATGTTTCCAGGATACTGGAGTATAAATAATTACAAATTTAATAATAAAAAAGTATGAAAATGTCAGCTGGGACAGTGATAGTTTATTCAGATGCTGAACATCCAGGGAGATGACTCTTTAAAGGTGATCCCAAGCGGTGCTGAGCTGTTCTGAAAAGATGTGGGCGGTTACAGCGATGGGCGTGGGCGTAGGAGGTCTGTGTGGGAGTAGTGTGGGTGTGGGTGGTTCGTGTGAGAGTAGTGTGGGTGGTTCGTGGAGAGTAGTGTGGGTGGTCGTGGAGGATTAAACCATGGCTGACGTGCCTAATATATAGTATGTGTGTGTGTTTGGTGGGTGTGTTTTGTTTGCGCGCGTGCGTGCGTGCGTGCGTGCGTTTTGATGCGTGTTTTGTTTGCGCGTGCGAGTCCTGCTCTCGTTTGACCTAGGGTACCCGGCAGGGATATCAGGTCACTGGGAGGTCACGGGTTTGCCATGGTAACATCCCCCGTCCACACCCCACACACTCTGCTAACTCTCATATACCTATATAAAAGGCCTATCACTCCTGCCTCCTCTTCCTTTACTTCCCTCCTTATCACTCCTTTATCACGTGTTCTGCATATTTGCATGTGATTTGGCTTACTAAAAATTGCTGTGTTACTCCCCCAGTTTTAGGAAAGCTTCTTCTTGTCTTTGATTTGGCATCTTGTGTTGTTCCTTCGTTCCTGTTTGATTTTCTTGTGTGTCTCTCTTTTTTATAAAACACGAAAGACACATAAAAAAATGCCTTTTTTATATTGATTATTTGTAGGTGGTACGTGGTCTCTGTTTGGCCCCTTTGTATGCTGCGACGGTTTTGGGGACAGTATTGTCATTATGTTGTATGCTGTGTGTATATTGATCAGTATGTGCTGGGATGTGTGGTATTAGGGATCAGTGTGTGCTTGTGGTGATGTGTGTATTGCTGTTTAGTGTGTGTGCATGAGTGTGTAGGTATTTGATCAGTGTGTGCTGTGATGTGTGTATTGCCGGTTTAAGGTGTGTGTTGTGCAACTGTGTGTATTAGGGATCAGTATGGCTATGAGTGGGGTATTATTGATCGTGTGTATATTGATCAGTGTGTATTATTGATCAGTGTGTATTATTGATCAGTGTGTATTATTGCGTCAGTGTGTATTATTGATCAGTGTGTATTACTGATCAGTGTGTACTGTGATATGTGTAGTGTTTATTATTCTGTTATCACGAAGATGATCTTCACTCTACTCTATGTTGATCTTTTCTCGTTCTTGTTACTCATCCTAATTTCTTTTATCAATATTTTCTCGTCACCTCATCCTGTTGGTCAGTATTCTCGTATTGATAATCGTGTTAATCTTCCGTATTCGGTTATTAGCTTGGATATATCATCCTTGTTATCACCAGGGCATCTTTTTCCTGTGAACTTGGATAATGCTTCCTCATCCTGCTATCACGTTGATGATCTTGTTATCTTGCACTCTTTCTCATCCTGTTTCTCGGTACTCTTCCTCATCGTTACTCCTCACAGTCGTAAATATTCGTCAACAAAATAAAAATATT
>WNGS01164858.1:51945038-51960524 GCA_020271785.1 Procambarus virginalis
TGGGTGTTGTCCGTGGAATGTACAAACTATGACAGTTGTATCCGAAAAATGTTCTTGCCTTTTACTGCTAGAATTCTAAATGGCATAACAAAAAGCAAAACAGGGTAACCATAAGCCACTATGTATATAATTTTAGACCAGCTAAGAGAGGGCCAACCTCTCTAGTATCCTGTTTCCTCAATACTACTCACTTGGAACCACGTGTCAAATAATAATGAGTTCTAAAAGCGTAAAATATCAAGTAATAGAACATGTTTAAAATATAGATCTATTTGGTGAACACATTGAGATTATATGTTATATGTATAATGTGTGTACTCACCTGTGTGTGTGTGTGTGTGTGTGTGTGTGTGTGTGTGTGTGTGTGTGTGTGTGTGTGTGTGTGGTGTGTGTGTGTGTGTGTGTGTGTGTGTGTGCGTACTCACCTATTTGTGCTTGCGGGGATTGAGCTCTGGCTCTTTGGTCCCGCCTCTCAACTGTCAATTAACTGTGTGTGTGTGTGTGTGAAGGCTGGAGATACCAGCACCAGCACTCACAGCTTGTTGAAGGGGGGATATATTTACAAGTCAATCAGTATCGAGCAGCCCAGTGAGGCAGGCCGAGATGGGTACCTCCCCTCTCTCCTGCCAGGAGTTCAGTCTATTAATTAAGAATTTACGTCGTTTAGATATATATATCTTTTTCATTGGGTGTTTATCTGTTTTATTTATTGGTTTATTACATGTCATTATGAATTAGTTACTCGTTATCTTCTGTTCCTACGATGTGAATGCATAACATACTGGTAATTGTTTAAAGGTAATTTATAATGTTGGCTCGTTATTGATTCATTTAAGTAGCATCTTATAATGCCTTAAGTGTGCAATAACTTATGATTGGCGTAATGTTGCTGAATTCGATTACTGTTCTTCTAATCATTGGAATCAACTGTAGAACAAGTATAATTCTGTCGCAAATTTCTTTTTCATTGCCAAATTCTTAAATTATTTTCTGATTTTACGATAAATTGTACAACGGAGCTCTTGAACTCTGCAATCAAATCCTTTCAAATATTGGTATAATACGTTATAGCCTGACTATTTTTGGCAGCAATATTCTCATCAGAAAATTCTTTCGTTGAAGCCACAGCATTCTGTCAGATGACTGAAGCGATGCCTCGGGACTGGGAATCTGGAATTTAGGAATGGGAATGTGGTGCGTGTGGCTCAAGAGCAGTTGCTATTCCCTGAGAAAAGTTGAGGTGTGTAGAGCTAAGTCTCTCAAGGGGGGGATTCGATCCCTCGATCCTTCAATTATCGGGGTCTGGCAGCACGCTGAGTCATTTTACTCCTTCTAGAGACAACGCCGTGAACGGTAGGAGGGTATTGGGTAGGCGGGGGGGGGGGGAGCGTTGAAGAGATGAGAGGGAGAGAGGGAGAGATGGGGGAAGAGAAGAGGGGAGGACAGTAAGGAACGGATGAAGGGAAGGAAGACAGGAGGAAGGGAATAGTGGAGAGAGAGAGGAAGGGGTAAAGGGTGGAGGTAAGGAAGGAGGAGCTTGCGCGAGAGAGAGAGAAAAACGATGCAAATGTAAAACTTTATTGCAATGAAGTTTAACAACAATATTTCAAAGTCGCACCCCAATCACTGGTGGGGTTCACTCCACTCTGCAACGGTACCACATATAAGCAAACGTGGGAACGATCTTGCTTTCTGAGGCTACGACTGATCTTTAGTATTTATTTTAGCTCCTCAGCTCAGAAGCAAGTGCTTCTGAGCTGAGGAAGCACTCAGTAGAAGCATCCTTCTGAGCAACCTCCCTCCCCCCTTTCCTCCGCTCAGCAATGACGTCATTCCTCACCACCTCAGCAGCGAACCATCTTCCCTCTCTCATAAGATCGGCAATGAACCGATTCCGACTTCTTACCTTAACAGTCAGCCTCTTCTTCCATCCTAAGCTCAGCAGTTTCATTCTACCTCTATTTGTCGGCTCATCAATCACCCTTTTCCTGGAGTTCTCACTAAAGAAGTAGTCTCCCATTCCCCACAAGTCAGATCAGCATCAGAAATCCTTCATTTCCTTACCTCAGGAGACAACACCAGCCTAGCTCAGCCTCTATCTTCTTCCCAGATCAACTGGCCTCTTCCCCTCCTTAGTCAAGTAATCATCTCAAGTCATCTAAGAAACGCACGAGTCCTTGACGTGTTTGTTATAGTTACGCGAACAAAATATAAATTTGTAGGGAAAGTCATCTCAATAGAAAATAAGCATCATTGTATCCGGTACTTGCAGCGTGTGTGTGTGTGAGTCCGGAGTGTTCCCCCTTTTTGTTATTCCAGCTTTACCAGCCTTCTCTGTATACTTAGCATGCATATCACTTTGAGAATCTCCATTATTCTTAGAGTAAGACACTTCGCCTTACTCCAGGCGAGTAAGACACAGCATCACTCCTCTGCTTGGCGAGAAGGCACGGGATCAGCATCCGTTCATCAATACAGGGGGCCTCGTTCTCCGCGTCGCAGCCGTCTTGTTACAGTCACGTCATCTTTAAAGAGAAACTTCTTGATGTCCGTCGTCTTCGTCCATTTATCCCGTCTTTTTCTCGGAACAAAAGACTAACAATGGAAGGATGTTGGGGGAAATGCCTGGAGTTGGGAGGTCCTTCCATCCTGTTTCGTAATTACCACTTTCTTCCTTGCCTCGCCTTTCTTCAGGGACAAATACTTTTACGCGTTTGATTTGCACAGTTGCACGCCTCTCTCTCTCTCTCTCTCTCTCTCTCACCGCAGTTCTCTCAAGTATGCAGCAATACTTTTGTACATGTTTTGTTTACTCTGCGTTTCCTGTTTCATAAACGAGTAATTAACACGTATTTACATTACAACAGTTGCTTACAAACAACCCAATTACTGCATTGTTCCACCACCCCTTGAGGTTATCTTGAGGTTATCTTGAGATGATTTCGGGGCTTTAGTGTCCCCGCGGCCCGGTTCTCGACCAGGCTTCCACCCCCAGGAAGCAGCCCGTGACAATTGACTAACTCCCAGGTACCTATTTTACTGCTAGGTAACGTTCGGCGAGGCCCCTCGTTCCCGTTACATATTTAACAACCAGTGAGAAATACTTGAAGCTTATCCCCCCCCTCTCCCCCACTCCATCCCACGCCCGGGCTTCAAAAGCACTAAAAAGCAAAATTATCCAGATAAATACTTCCTTACCGAGACATTCTTTTTCGCTTCCTTTCCGATACGACGCGATTACCATTGCCTCCCTTCACCCCCCGCGCTCCGTGACTTTCCGGGCGCCACTCTCAGCATTATTCCGACTGTTTACACCGAGCGTAACCATGACAACAAAGGGGAATCGAAAAACAATACTTTAAAAGCCAGTAGAGCCAGGAGCTTCAATTCAGTAGGTGGTGTGTGTAATCCAGCCGCTGCGAGCCTGTTGGGGGACTCGAGCAGTGCTGGGTGAGGCTAGCACCTGGGTGAGGCCAGCACCTGGGTGAGGCCAGCACCTGGGTGAGGCCAGCACCTGGGTGAGGCCAGCATCTGGGTGAGGCCAGCACCTGGGTGAGGCCAGCACCTGGGTGAGGCCATACCTAGTTGACTATCACAAAATCCAAATTTATTAATATAAAATCTAATTAATTTCCTATTATTTCTTCGTATTTATTAAACATGATTTTGTTTTCAAATGAATAAATTCGTTTAATGACATTTTTGGGTTTTCATATTTCAGCTGTTCGTGCAAATATTTTTTTTACTCATTATCTTCTCACTCCAAGAGAAGAAATGTTTCAATTTCGTCACCTATCTAGAGGCGTTTTAGTCGCTTGCTTCTCGTGAGTCAAGACTTGTGTGTTAATACTTCATTGTAGTCTTTAGTTTATTTCGTAAGCTGGACTCTCAATGGACTCTCTATAGTGCACGTGAGTGTGTTGTGTGTGTGTGTTGTGTGTGTGTGTGTGTGTGGTGTGAACTAGCCTAATTGTGCTTGCGGGGGTTGAGCTTTGGTTCTTTGGTCCCGCCTCTCAACTGTCAATCAACTGGTGTACAGTTTCCTGAGCCTTCTGAGCTCTATCATATCTACATTTGAAACTGTGTATGGAGTCAGCCTCCACCACATCACTGCCTAATGGATTCCAGCTGTTAACTACTCTGACACTGAAAAATTCTTTCTAATGTCTCTGTGGCTCATGTGGGTACAGTTTCCATCTGTGTCCCCTTGTTCGTGTTCCACCCGCGCTAAAGAGTTTGTCTTTGTTCACCCCTGTCAATTCCCCTGAGAATTTGTAGGTGGTTATCATATCTCCCCTTACTCTTCTGTTTCCAGAGACGTGAGGTTCAGCTCCCTTAGCCTTTCCTCGTAACTCAAACCTCTCAGTTCCGGGACTAGTCTGGTGGCATACCTCTGAATCTTCTCTAATTGTTTAGTTTTGTGTGTGAGTTTTTAGCTAATTGTGAGTGTGTGTGAGTGTGTGTGTGTGTGTGTGTGTGTGTGTGTGTGTGTGTGTGTGTGTGTGTGTGTGTGTGTGTGTGTGTGTGTGTGTGTGTGTGTGTGTGTGTGTGTGTGTGTACTCACCTATTTGTACTCACCTATTTGTACTCACCTATTTGTGCTTGCAGGATCGAGCATTGACTCTTGGATCCCGCCTTTCCAGCCATCGGTTGTTTACAGCAATGATCCTGTCCCATTTCCCTATCATACCTAGTCTTAAAAGTATGAATAGTATTTGCTTCCACAACCTGTTCCCTAAGTGCATTCCATTTTCCACTACTCTCACGCTAAAAGAAAACTTCCTAACATCTCTGTGACTCATTTGAGTTTCCAGTTTCCACCCATGTCCCCTCGTTCTGTTATTATTACGTGTGAGTGTGTGTGTGTGTGTGTGTGTGTGTGTGTGTGTGTGTGTGTGTGTGTGTGTGTGTGTGTGTGTGTGTGTGTTTAGTTAATTGTTTAGCTAATTGGTTAGCTAATTGTTTAACTAATTGTTTAGCTACTTGTGTGCGTTTGTGTGTTCACTAATTGTGTCTGCAGGATCGAGCTGTTAACTTTTGGACTCTAACTTTTTTCTAACCGTCGGTTGTCTAATGTACTGATTCCCGACATATTTTTATTTTGTCATATTTACTACATATCCCTCTCGCACACACATCCCCAGGAAGCAGCCCGTAGCAGCTGCCCAACCAGGTACATATTTACTGCTAGGTGAACAGGGCCATGAGGTGAAAGAAACTCTACCCGTTTGTTTCTGCCTCGACCGGAAATCGAGCACAGGGTTAGAACTAAGACCCCGGAGCGCTGTCTAATCAGTTGTGTATGTGCGCATGCGTGCGTTAGCAAATATAAATATATGTGGGATTCTATTTTTAACAATAGTTTGAAACAATTACTTTCTTAGTTTTTTGGAAACAAAATATTGCTTCCATCCGTATGTAAATAATCTTTCATGCCGAATTAAACGACCAGAAATAAGTAGCCTTCAAACCCAGACCTAAATAACTTTCCTTTCATAACAAAATGTGTTCTCGTTCTTGCATGTGCTCCTTCCACTTTCTCGCAACGTATTTAAATAAGTTTTCCAAATCACTCGTCATGCCTAACTACCCAACAACCCTTGTGCTTGCTTCTCGGCCACACTCTCCCTCATTTCCTTCTATTGCTCAAAATCATACTGAACTTCATTATAGTTTGCTCTCGAAAGCCTACATGATCATCTTGGAGACATCTTATATATATCTTATTGTGTATGTTGCCTACTTTCTTCCTGCTCTACACTTCACAATTATTTTTCGGTTCTGAAATGTTGTGTGTGTGTGTGTCTGTCAGTCAACCCAATCTCAGCTTTCTTCATGGACTCAACAGCTCTCGTTTTCTCTACACATTTCACAATTAGGTTGAGGGGCAATGACTAGCAGGACTCTGCTGCCTCTGTTGTTTCTGCTGTCTCTGTTGCTCCTGCTGCCTCTGCTACTGCTACTGCCTCTATTGCTCCTGCTGCCTCTGCTGCTTCTACTGCCACTGCTGCCTCTGCTCCTTATCTACAGTCGGCAGCAGAAGCAGGAACAGCAGCAGAAGCAGTAACAGCAGCAGGAGCAGCAACAGCAGCAGGCGAGGCCAGGGGAGCCCGAGGCAGCAACAGCAGCAGGCGAGGCCAGGGAAGCCCGAGGCAGCAACAGCAGCAGGCGAGGCCAGGGGAGCCCGAGGCAGCAACAGCAGCAGGCGAGGCCAGGGAAGCCCGAGGCAGCAACAGCAGCAGGCGAGGCCAGGGGAGCCCGAGGCAGCAACAGCAGCAGGCGAGGCCAGGGAGCCCGAGGCAGCAACAGCAGCAGGCGAGGCCAGGGGAGCCCGAGGCAGCAACAGCAGCAGGCGAGGCCAGGAGAGCCCGAGGCAGCAACAGCAGCAGGCGAGGCCAGGGAAGCCCGAGGCAGCAACAGCAGCAGGCGAGGCCAGGGGAGCCCGAGGCAGCAACAACAAAGAGGCTTCACCGACACAAGCTGAGCCTCACAGCCTTCAGATCCAACCTGACAGTAGAAGATAATCCCAGGGTGAGCCAGGGGATTCCAAACAGCACTACACACACACCACTTTTCGTTTTTCTGTTAGCCTTTCTTTTATAGCCTTTCATCATTTATTTCGTTGCTAATTCCATGCATCTTACTTCGTTAGCACAAGTCTCAGATTATATACAAGGGGTAAGTTTCGTTAGCACTGAGATCACATTCACGTTAGATGCCAAAGTGAGCTATTATGATCGCTTTCAATTGCATCGTTGATCGCAATCTCCTCGAGGAGTTCCGGTGAGCGTTTCAGACACTCGAGGCAGATCCTGGCGATCTCACCGAAGACATGTGGTTTCGGAGAAGTTCAGAGTCTCCTAAGGTGGTATTCGCGACGACCTTCTAGGGGAGGAGGAAGGGGTGAGAATAAAGGCCCTCCAGGCAGATGGTGGGGCTCTCACGAGGGACTCAAGCCGGGTGCCAACGTGGAGTATCGACAGACAGACTGTGTGGGGACCTTGGTATTCATAAGGCTACTTGCAGAACTCTTGATCAGCGGCGCACACTCCTCCTGGAGCCGCCAGGAACAGCCGGCCGCTGCTGCACACACACACCTGCCGGTACGAACATCTGGTTAATGACTACACACACACATATGCAAGGTCAAGGACATTTATACAGTATGTATCTTTAGTTAACCTAGCATCTAAATCAATTCATCACATCAATAAGAAAACATTTTTATTGGCTTAGAGCAGACAATCGTTCGCCATATTCTGTTTTAATCACTGATATTTATAGCTAAAAAATATGTTTACAATTATTTGCTATATACTGATTCCTTAAAAATTATCAAATAAAATCATATAAATTAAACGATTACCAAAGAAAATACTGACTTATTGAAAACTCACCCAGGTGCTGTTCAAAGAAAATAATGTTTCTTTGAAAATGATGTTCAAAGAAAGTATGCATTTTTGTAAACTATTACCAAAGAAAAATATGGATTCTTTTGAAACCTATAATCAAAGAAAATATTAATGATGTTGAATTATTAAAGCAAAAGACCAATCAACAAATATAAACAGCATCTGGCGCATTATATTACATTACATATATATATATATATATATATATATATATATATATATATATATATATATATATATATATATATACATATATATATATATATATATATATATATATATATATATATAGAGAGAGAGAGAGAGAGAGAGAGAGAGAGAGAGAGAGAGAGAGAGAGAGAGAGAGAGAGAGAGAGAGCAGGGAAGAAATAAACATGGAAAGAATAACAATAATCATAATGAAGGAATGAATTGACGAAAGAAGGAATAAATAAGTGAATAATGATGAATTGAAGTAATGTATGACATCCTCTGACCTGGTAGACATCAGGGCGGGCTCGGGTGGGGTCACTCGTCTCAATAGTGGACGTCCGAAGTCCTTGCACGAAAATGTTGGGAGTGTCGAACTTAATCTGTCGGGGAGACGACATGAATCAGAACACTCAGCATGAATCAGAACACTCAGCATGAATCAGGGCACTCAGCATGAATCAGAACACTCAGCATGAATCAGGGCACACAGCATGAATCAGAACACACACAGTATGAATCAGAACACACAGCATGAATCAGAACACACAGCATGAATCAGAACACACACAGCATGAATCAGAACACACACAGTATGAATCAGAACACTCAGCATGAATCAGGGTACTCAGCATGAATCAGAACACACTGCATGAATCATGAGACTACATGAAGCTGGTGCTGCTGCTGTGTTCCTGTAGAGAGTGTGGAAGCTGGTGCTGCTGGTGTGGATTGTTAGAGAGAGTGTTGTTTGATTACAAACAGGAAGTACTGATACAAATTTTATGGTATTCAAAGTAAACTTTCAAATTGAAAAAAACACTTACTATACTCAGGCGAATTTCATTTTTACAAATACTATTAGATATCATCAGCTGCTATCAGATGCTATGTGCTACTATCAACTGTTACAACCTACTTTTAATATCAGGATAAATCCTGTTAGAACGATGCCAGAGGAAGTCATGTAAACCTCACCTGTGGTCATTTTAACAAGAGAATCAGTCATTATAAATTAGAAGTAGAAACCGCGCCCAGAGTCGTAACGCTAATTCATCGGATACTGAAAGCTCGTGGCGTTTGGTGAAACCTCTCCACATTGCCAACGGAGAACCTGGGTGGAATCCCGAATCTACCCTTTTCGTAAAAGCGACAGAAAGAGCATGGAAGATGGAATCGAGGCTGTCAGATGCTCCGAAGATGGAAAATTAAATGAATTGCAAACGTGAGATTCAAGATTTCTGCAGTTGATCATTCTAACAATCCCATCACCACCCATGATACGTTCATGTGCTGGTCTCGAGATGTGTTTGCTAGAACACATGGGCCTCCGGTCAGTCATCCAGATAATTTGGTGTAAAAATGACCGACATTGAGCTGCATAACTTATGCTTAGCGTTGGCTGTGAACGTTGGTAGTTCTCCACTACAATAAAAGACGTAGTTTCCACAGCTCAGAGGACACAATATCAAAGAGCAACGCTTATTCAACGACGACACAACGTCATAAACGTTGAATTAACGTTAATTCCACGCTAAACTAACGCCACTCTTGAATATTGTGCCAGCTGAGAGGTGCCAGCCGTTATCGTTCGGTAATTAAAACAAGGGTGAAGTTATCCATTTTCGGTCACTATTTTTGTCGTGAGAAGTTCAACAGTGGCAGGTTGCCAACGGTGCGAGAAGAGCTTCCTGTAAAGCTTGAAGTAAGCTTCGACACAGATGGCGTGCCTGAAGTAAGCTTCGACACTGGTGGCGTGCTTGAAGTAAGCTTCGACACAGGTAGCATACCTGAAGTAAGCTTCGACACAGGTGGCGTGCCTGGCGGATACAATTTTCCATGCAAGGACAGGATTAAATTGTATGTGCTTGTAGGAATACCGCAACGAGGTATTTGAAGGAAATATTTTGCAATCCTGGTTGGAATTTCTGAATTCGTGTATGCTTCCAGAGAGTTTTCAAATCTCAATTTTAAGATCCCTGGAGTCATGGCAGTCTAGAGATTTTTTAAGGATGGGATGGAGGGGAGGGTGATGACGAGTTCTTCTGTCAAGAACTATTCAAGTTTGCCGAGAACTAGAACGAAAAGAATTATTACGAGATGCATAGTGTCATCTAATTTATATTATTTGCTGTTATATCGTGGTGCTAAAGCATTGGTCGTCACAAAGTGAAGGAATATAAATTTGTCTATATATTCCTTAGCAAATGGCGGTCATGTCAATCCGGTCGGTGCTCGAGTCCACCCGGACACAAAATGTGTGTATTATGAAGCCCATCTCGACCTGCCAATAAGAGTTCTTTACTGTATATACCAAGATGGCATCAGTTGATAATTTTTTTAGGGACTTGGCCAGCCTCCACCACCATCCACCGGTCTCGTGGGGGTCGCAATGGCAGCCGACTCCCTTTTCATTGGACCAATGTGGCCGACCTCGCCCCACCCATGTTGGTCACATACCCTCATTAGTCACCTGCACAGTTTGATGAGGCTGGCGATAAGCATCTGGCCTCTTGGGCAAACAGATATACTCTCCTATATAAATCGATTACTTTATATATTTGAAACTGTTTATTTATATCTGGAGAAGTCTGAAAGCATGAACACATTGAAAACTAAAACTTTCATTTCGTATGAATCCAGTAATTTCAGACGAGTTATCTGAAACTCAGGGCAGCATATTATACTTGATAAATTTATCTTGAATAAATGGGCTGTAATGATTTAATTGTTTACGAAATCAATGATATTAAATCTAGAATAAGTCACATTTGATAGACAATTACGAATAGTGTTACGAGCAGTGTGATTATTAAGCAATAAATACTATAGTGAGGTCTGTAAGCACAGCACGGGTCCGGATAGTCACCAGTCCAGGGCCCTCAAGGATAGTCATTAGAGGGGGGGGGGGCGGACTCTCAAGGTTCAGCACAGGTCTAGGATAGTCTCTAGCGAGGGTCCTCAAAGATCAGCACCGGTCGTACTTAAAGAAAAAATGAGAGCCAATTTGAGGTGGAAGTCACACCTCTATCTCACAACTTTAAGGACAGTTTCGACAAAAGATTTGAACGTGAAAATAGTCAANCCAAGAATGGTTTAAAATTGAATCTTTTTCCCTATTTCCGAAACACTCGTTGCTTCAAGTATTTTCCTTGTGTTGGTTTTGTGTTCTTTATATGGTCTTGGTTTACTCTGAGCCCACATTTTCTCGCCTGTATTTTCATGAAAAAAATCCTGCACGATACCACGACTGAGTGAGAATAGGAATCCTCAATTCCTGTGTGTTGAGGATGACTGGTAAATGTTTCTCACAGTGAGAATGAGAGGGTGAGGGTGAGGGAGAGTGAGAGAGAATGAATGCATCTAATATTGTGTGTGTGTGTGTGTGTGTGTGTGTGTGTGTGTGTGTGTGTGTGTGTGTGTGTGTGTGTGTGTGTGTGTGTGTGTGTGTGTGTGTGTACTCACCTAGTTGTGCTTGCGGGGGGTTGAGCTCTGGCTCTTTGTCATCAACCTTTGTCATCTATCATATCTACAGTTGAAACTGTGTATGGAGTCAGCCTCCACCACATCACTCGGCCGAGCGGACAGCACGCTGGACTTGTGATCCTGTGGTCCCGGGTTCGATCCCGGGCGCCGGAGAGAAACAATGGGCAGAGTTTCCTTCACCTTATGCCCCTGTTACCTAGCAGTAAAATAGGTACCTGGGGGTTAGTCAGCTGTCACGGGCTGCTTCCTGGGGGTGGAGGCCTGAACGAAGACCGGGCCGCGGGGACACTAAAGCCCCGAAATCATCTCAAGATAACCTCAAGATAACCCTGTCAATTCATCTACGAATTAAGTAGGTGGTGATCATGTCTTCTCTAACTCTTCTATCTTCCATAGAGTTAAGGTTTAGTTTTCACAGCCATTCCTCATAACTATTGGGCAGTAATGTGGTGGAGGCAGACTCCATACACAGTTCCAACTGTAGCTAGAACCCTGTAGGCTCAGGAATCTGTACACCAGTTGATTGACAGATGAGAGGCGGAACCAAAGAGCCAGAACTCAGCCCCCCGCAAGCACAACTAGGTGAGTACAACTAGGTGAGTATACACACACACACACACACACACACACACACACACACACACACACACACACACACACACACACACACACACACAAGTTCAAGTATATTTATTGAGATAAGCAAGAAATACATCTCAAAGGGATAGAGTAGCTTAGGCTATTTCTACCCCCCTCACACACACACACACACACAGGAGGATAAGAGAATATTTGGGAGAAGTGCATTGGGAAAAAGAACCAAGGAGAAAAACAGTACAAGATATGATGAACCTTGTCAAGTGGAAATGCAAGGAGGCCGAAGAGAGTTGTATACCTACAGTAAAAGAAAAAATGTATGAGGGAATATAATAACCCATGGTTTATTAGACAGTGCCAGGAACCAAAAATGAGAAGCAGGAGGGAGTGGAGAAAGTACGGAGGACAAAGGACAGAGGACAATAGGATTAGATGCAACAGAGCTTAGAATGAATACATTAATATAAGGGGAGTATCAGAAAGGAATTATGAAGACGATATTGCAATGAAAGCGATAAAGCAACCTAATTACTACATAGTCATATAAGAAGAAAAATGTCGGTGAATTACCAAGTGACAAGACAAAGGAAGACAGAAGGGGCATATACAGAAAGCGACAAGGAAATCTGTGAGGTACTGAATGCCAGTTTCCATGGAGTGTTTACAACCGAGCCTGAGCAGCTCCCATTGTTAGAAGAGGAATTTTTTTTTTTGCAGGGATATTCCTGCGCGGGCCCTAAGCCTGTGGTTGGCCCATAAAGTGTTGCTTGTTTCTGTTTTACTTGGGCGGAGTATGAGTATTTATGACTCAAAGAGGAGATGACCCCAAGATGAGAGACTAACGTATATAGAGGTAAAAGCAGAGAAAGTAATGAAATAGCTAACAACACTGGATGAAACTAAAGCAGTTGGAACAGACAATGTATCACCGTGGATACTAAATGAGTCAGCGCAGGTGCTAAGCGTGCCATAGCAAGGACCTATAATGAGTTACTTACGAAAGGAGAGTTGCCCCAGTTGCTGGAAGAAGGCAAATGTGGTACCAATTTTAAATATAAAAGATAAGTAAGAAGCACTTAATTACAGAGCGGTATCACTGACAAGCATCCCCTATAAAGAACTTGAAAGAATAATAAGGGTTAAGACACTTAGAGAAAATTAGGTATGAAAACAAACACCAACATGGGTTGAGAGAAAGAAAATCATGCCTAAGAAACCTTCTGGAATTCTATGATAAAGTAACAAGAATAAGGTAGGACAGGGGAAGGACTGCATATTTCTGGACGGCCAAAATACCTTTGACACAATACCGCACAGAAGACAGCTATTCAAACTTGAGAGGCAGGCCAGAGTAAGCGGAAAAGCCCTAGCTTGGGTAAAGAATTACTTAATTGGCAGGAGCCAGAGAACAACAATCAGGGGCGAGAAGTCAGACTGGCGAACCGTAACGAGTGGAGTACCTCAAGGGTAGGTGCTGGGACTAATTCTATTTCTAATATACGTGAACGACGTGTCTACAGGAGTCGAGTCTTATATGTTGATGTTCGCGGATGATGCGAAATTAATGACACGAGTTGTGACAGATGAGGATTGTGGGATCCTACAAGAAAACCTGAACAAGCTGCAGAGATGGTCAGATAAATGGCTACTGGAGTTCAACACGAGCATGTGTAATGGAAATGAGACTAGGTGACAGGAGACCAAAGGGTCAGTACACAATGAAGGGATCTACTTTCCTGTGACGACTCGAGAAAGAGACCTGGGAGTGGACGTAACACCAAATCTAGCTTCTGAGGCACTTATAAATAGGATAACAACAGCAGCGTACTTAACGCTAGCAGAAGCTAGAACGTCATTCAGAAACCAAAGTAAGGAGGCATTCAGAGACCTTTAAACTGCCTATGTGAAACCAGTCTTAGAGTACGCAGCTCCATCATGGAGACGCCACCTGAAGAAACACACTAGGAAACTGGAAAAAGTTAAGCAATTTGCGACGAGGCTAGTCCCTGAGTTGCATGGAATGGAATATGAAGAGCGACTGAAGGAACTGAACCTGACTACGTTAGAAAAGAGGAGGGAGCAGGGTGATATGATAGCAGTATACAAAATACTTAAATGGAGTGACACAATGGAAATAGACGAAATGCTCACACGGAATACCAACAGAACAAGGGGGACATAGGTGGAAGCTGGAAACTCAGATGAGTCATAGAGATTTTAGAAAACTTTCTTTTACCGTGAGAGTAGTAGGGAACCGGAATGACCTAAATGAGCACATTGTGGAAACAAACACCATTTTAGCTTTAAAACAGTATGATTGAGAAGGACAGGAGTCATTGCTTTAAACAATCGGCGGCCAGAAAGACGAGATCCAAGAATCAACGCTCGATCCTGCAGACACAAATAGGTGAATATAAATAGCTGAGTACACACACACAAATATTTTCCGGACATAAGAGAAGCGACTGTACAAACTCCTAAAAGAACGTACATGTTTAACATTAACAACTGAAATAATCGCTGCCCCGAAGACAGACTTAAAGAGCAAACGAGCATAACGTTTCACTTGTGCATGTTTAATAATCATACAGTGATCACGAGAGCTCTCCAGAACGAATCCGGTTATCGGAGTGGTTTAGGAACCACCTAAACCGTCCAAGGGTTCAGAGTTCGATTCCCCGCCGTGAGTTCGTAAGTTATTCGTGCAGTACAATTTGCAAATGCAGGTGTTGCTAGAGAAGTAGATGCATTAAATGGTGTATCATAGTATTGTCTATCTATTACCACAAACGTAGCAATAACGTGATCACCTATTGCACACGCGACCTGAGCGGCGACAGCAGCTTCCCCATGGACAGGAAGGGAGACTGGATCAGCATGACCGCCTGTCCGGGACACACGGGTGAGAATGCCTCCTGTCACATTCTACTGAAGCTCTCCCCTCGTTCACCCCAGCGTGACAGCACCTGACAGCCGCGTACCTGTCAGTATATTGGTAGGGTTGTAGATTCGGGGTTTTAAAGGGAGGGAGAGAAGGAGGGAGGGAGAGAGGGAGAGGATACGCGTGGAGTGAGGGTTGACAGAAAGTGTAAATGAATGTAGAAACAATTGTGAGAATTTTTCACTGGTGAGAACACAAATCAGTTAAGAGTACCATGGTTGAGAGGGAAATAGCGTGAGAGTGCCCTGGGAGAAGTGAGAGATGTGAGAGCACCATGGAAGAGTGAGAGTGACCTGGTAGTTATCGGAGCAATGTGCACCTCCTCGTCAGTAATGAGCCATTACCAATATTACTTCCTATAGAGTGTATGTCTTGAGTTTCCCCGGCTGGAATAATGCCTGCACCACACAATGGCTCTCTCCAACATGGTCACTAATGCTAGCCATCCAATAGGAAACATTCAGCAGTAATATACATCTATCTATCTATCTATCTATCTATCTATCTATCTATCTCTCTCTCTCTCTCTCTCTCTCTCTCTCTCTCTCTCTCTCTCTCTCTCTCTATATTATATATATATATATATATATATATATTATATATATATATATATATAATTACGAAAAGTTAGAGTGGGCTAGGATTAGCAGGTTTCAAAATCCATTGGCGAATCGACTCGTGTATGAAGCAAAGTGTATCCGGCTAATAATGGGGTCAGTAATAGGGGTGGTTAAGGGGGGGGGTGGTGTAATGGGGAGGGGGGATAGCAGTAATGTTATCGTGGTGGTTGTGACGTCAGAGGTTGGGGACCTCGATAACAAGGCGGGCGGCAGCCGTGTGTCAAAAGTAATCTGCCGGTGG
>WNGS01164858.1:51985017-52007091 GCA_020271785.1 Procambarus virginalis
TCAACCTCCCAACAACCGTCTTCCATTCCACTTATCCCTTTCTTTTCCACATTCCTCAATTACCCTTCCTCTCCGCCCATTCCTAACCCCCCATTCCTGACTCCCCATTCCTGACCCCCCCAACATAAATTCACTGAACGCTCACTGCTAACCAACCCCCTCCCTTCCCTAAACAATCGTTATTCACTGCTCTCCACCCCCTCAAGCTATTCCCTGGGTCCAATCCTCACACTCTATCCCGCCCTGTACATGTGAACCAAACCTGCAGAACCGAATCCTAGGCTGGGACCGTGCAGTGCAAAGAAGAGCCTAAAGAATTGTGTTTTTATGCTGAGTGATTGTCAAACGATAAAAAATATACTCGGAAGAAAGGATTTTTGCAATGAGACTGGAAGTAATAACACTGGTAGAAAGTAAAATAATCGAAATGATAAATGTTGAAGACAATACGGAACAGCAAGTGAGGAAAAACGGCAGAGAGAGAATGAAAGATGGGTCAAAAGTGGCAGGAATTTTCAATAGGATATCAATTATGCAGACATGGTTGCAGGAATGACCTGTGTCTGCCTCTGCTGTGTGTACAACAGGTGCAAACATGTCCCTCTGATCACTTCAGCTTCACTGTTCTCAAATACTTGTAAAACACCTGTAATTTCCTGCAGTGTAATGCATTCACTTCACTCGGAACTGCGCAGGAAAACTAGAAAACACACTAATAATTATCATTGTGTCAGGGGGGGACAGGAAGCCAGAGTTTATACATACATGTTACAGGCTTTTTGTCGATGTATCCCCGCACCCAAGGTCGAATTACTGACCCCGCTCAGCATGCAACCCCACATCAAGCTGGCTAACTCCTGAGTAACTACTTAATGCTAGGGAACAAAGGCATTAGGTGAAAGGAATTGCCCAATCATTTCTGTCCCGCGCGGGATTCGAACCCGGAATTCTTGATGTGCGTCGAGAACGACACCCGACTGTACTACCAGGACCCTTTGTCGCAGTTAAAGAAAATATCTCGTGTAGCATCGTTATAACTTGACCAAAGTTATGACTCCAGCAGATGTTGATAATAGAGCTCAAGCAAAAAGTTCATGACAAGCGGAAAATTGTTCTCTCTTTGTTCTGCTTAATTGCGACTATTTTTAGTTTAATGTAGCAAATAATTGTTTGGTTACAAAATTGAATGATTCGAATCATATATAGATTATATATATATATACTATATATAATATATATATATATATATATATATACATATATATATATATACATAATATACAGTAATATATATATATATATCATATATATATATATATATATATATATATATATATATATATATATTTCTATATGTGATACGAATCATTTTCAATCTGACAGTGTACTTTCTGACAGTTCTGTGTGTGTGATACTCACTTAATTGTATTCACCTAATTATGCTTGCGGGGTTGAGCTTTGGTTCTTGGTCCCGCCTCTCAACTGTCAATCAACTGGTGGTACAGATTCCTGAGCCTACTGGGCATCTATCATATCTACTTTGAAACTGTGTATGGAGTTAGCCTCCACCACATCAACTGCCTAATGCATTCCACCTGTTAATTACTCTGACACTGAAAAATTCTTCTAACGTTCCTGTGGCTCATTTGGATACTCATTTTCCACCTGTGTCCGCTTGTTCGCTCCACCCGTGTTAAATAGTTTATCTTTATCTACCCCTGTCAATTCCTCTGAGAATTTTGTAGGTAGTGATCATGTCTCCCCGTGTATGTGTGTGGTGTGTGTGTCTGCACATTTTTGTTAGACATTTTCGTATTGGATGATATTCTATTTCACAGCCTATACACACAACAGGCAATTAAAATATAACGCTTCTCTATAGCAATTAATTAAAAATCAATTCTCTCCTAAACGTTAAACAGAGTTTTTCCTTAGCTATAGAATATCTGCTGCTGAGTCAAAGATGAGAAATATGAGAAATAAAGATGAAATTCTAAGTTCTGTTATTGTGAAAAAAATATGAGTCAACAGCAGAAAACATTCAGCTGTCAAGTTTGCTCTCCACATGTGCACATGTTATTCAATGTTGCATATGCAACCTTTCATTGAATCTTCCGAGAGAAACCTGTAATCATACCAGACGATGCCGCCATTTTGTTAAATAACCAGAAAGTACTGAAAATGATTGTACATATGCTATTATAATGACCTCTTCCTGTATTAATGAAAGAATATAATATTTTTTTTAATTAAACAGTTCAATTGCAAATTAATAATCATTTATGGATAAAGTTATTGAAATGGAATTTGAATAACAAAAGGCTAATGGTAAAACAATCAAGTAATCTATCCCAGCGAGCCATGAACTCCACTTTCATGGAGGTAAACATCAACACAGCAATAAAGGTGACAGTCATACCCTGACAGAACTCTCATAATTTGATATCTTTTTGGGATGACGACTAAAAAAACTAACAGATGACCAAAAATCTTGAAAAAGATTAGTTTAATACCTCACAAATAACGTGCATATATATATGTTGTTGAATATATGTTGTTGAATTCTAACAACGAATCTTCTCAATATTTCTTACGTTTTCCTTCACTGTCGAGGAAGTTTGAAAATAAACTCTCCAAAATTCATTCTTTACATTTTGTGATTTTCGGTTTTGACGCCCTGAAACGCGTTTCGTAAGCTTCGTACCTTTCAAAGACCATTTTGTCTTATATATAAACCCCAGTTGGTAGTCCTAATAGCCTGCACGCAAGATGAGAGGCGGGACCAATGAGTCGAAGCTCAAGCGCAGAAGCACAATTAGGTGCTCATGCGTGTCGATGTTTGCAGACGACGCACAACTAATGAGGAACGTAAAAACAAAGGTGGCCAGCAGAAGGTAACATAAGATGATCTTAACAAACTCCAGAAATGGGTCAAGAAGTGGTTTCTAGAATTCAATCCAAACTTTTGTAAGAGTAATGGAAATGGGAGCGATAGGTGACCGGAAGGTAACTGCACCATAAGGGAAAGGCAGCTATACTGGAGTCGAATAGAGAAAATAATTTGAGATTGAATATATTGAAGGTTTGGATATAATTCCAGTACTACCTCCAGACACATACATAAACCGGGCAACATCAGCAGCGTACGGTACGCTGACAAACATTAGAACGTCGTATAGAAGCCTAAACCAGGGGCTCTTTCAAGTCTATCTTCATAATCTGTGTTAGACCAACACTGGAATCTGCACCTCGTGAAGCATTAAATCCCAATTGAAAGAGTGCTAAGGTTAACAATCAGCATTAACGCCAGCTAAGTGGGTTAACCTATGAGCATTGGTTAAGGGAACTAGAAATCACAACCTCGAAGGAGTGATAAAACATCAGGGACATGATAACAACATGCAAGATACTGAGGGAAATTGACACAACCTTTTTAAATTGAGAGAAAGTAGGACGAATGGACATAAGTGGAAGCTGATAACGCAAATGAGTTGAAGAAATGTTGGGAGATATTCCTACACTGTCCGGGGTGTCAACAGGTAGAGAGCCCTCAAAGAAGTAGTTCTGGAAACCACTTCTATCCTCAACTTTAAAGCCAGATTCGGCAAAGAATTCGAGCGTCAGAATAGTTGCATTTTAACAGAAGAGGCTCATCACGGTCAGTAGGCGGGGCACGAGGAGCTAGACCTCACTCTCCTGTAGTCACTGATAAGTAAGTGCTTACCTATAAGTACGGGTAGGAAAGTACACGCACACACACACACACACACTAGGTATATTGAGTCAATCTGAGAGGGAGACACCTTGTCAATAAATTACCACATTTTAGGTTAATTGCCAATGTTGTCAATATCCGGGATGAGGTTATTTATCACTTGTGACAGGCTTTAGGTACTAGTTGTTGTGTTTAATTATTCACACATATACACACACACACACACACACACACACACACACACAGGGGGCCAGGTAGCCTGGTGGATAGCGTGCAGGATTCGTAATTCTGTGGCGCGGGTTCGATTCCCGCACCCGGCAGAAACAAATGGGCAAAGTTTCTTTCACCCTGAATGCCCCTGTTACCTAGCAGTAAATAGGTACCTGGGAGTTAGTCAGCTGTCACGGGCTGCTTCCTGGGGTGTGTGTGTGTGTGGTGTGGGAAAAAAAAAAAAAAAAAAAGTTAGTGTAGTTAGTAAACAGTTGATTGACAGTTGAGAGGCGGGCCGAAAGAGCAAAGCTCAACCCCCGTAAAATACAACTAAGTGAATACACACACACACACACACACACACACACACACACGTTCTGAATGAACGGCATTCAGAAACTTGTGTAAAGAATCATTCAAAACTTTGTATACCACATATGTCAGGCCAATCCTGGAGTATGCAGCCCCAGCATGGAGTCCATTTCTAGTCAAGGATAAGATTAAACTGGAAAAGGTTCAAAGGTTTGCCACCAGACTAGTACCCGAGTTGAGAGGTATGAGCTACGAGGAGAGACTACGGGAATTAACCCTCACTTCGCTGGAAGACAGAAGAGTTAGAGGGGGGACATGATCAGCACATTCAAGATTCTGAAGAGAATTGATAGGGTAGATAAAAACACAAGGGGCACACGCACTAGGGGACACAGGTGGAAACTGAGTACACAAATGAGCCACAGAGATATTAGAAAGAAATCTTTTAGTGTCAGAGTGGTTGACAAATGGAATGCATTAGGAAGTGATGTTGTGGAAGCTGACTCCATACACAGTTTCAAGTGTAGATATGATAGAGCCCAATAGGCTTAGGAATCTGTACACCTGTTGATTGACGGTTGAGAGGCGGGACCAAAGAGCCAGAGCTCAACCCCCGCAAACACGACTAGGTGACTAGGTGAGTACACACACACACACTCTATTTCTGATATAAATAAATAGTTAACCTTCAAGGAAGAGTATCACACATGCCAATACTTGTTGTAGGTGAAAAATTGTACTCGACAAAAATTATTGACACGAGAAGTTTGCACAGAAAACCCTGCTGGAAGATTTTAACTCTCCTCAAACGTGACGATCCTACAGATATCACGTCAAGTGATGTCTCACCCTAAGCACACATAACACAGATTACATCAGCAGCGTGTGCAAGATTAGCAATCATTAGCACTGAGGATGTTAAATCAAGAGTTATTGAAAGAAGCTGTTATCTACGTATGTGAAACTTGACTCTAAAGTATGTTGTATCAGTGTGGATCTTCTACCTTAAAACATAATGTAATTAAAACCTAGAAAACCCTAAGATTCATCACCACCTTTGTACCAGAGGTAAGATGAAGCCAGAAAGAAATTTATCAAGCTTAAGCACTTAGATGTGGGAAGAAATGACAGGATAACCATGATGTTAGGGACGATATCTTAACCATGAGGTGGGAAGATATGATATCGTAACCCATGAAGTAGGAAGGCACGATATCGTAACCCATGAGGTAAGAAAACTCGATATCGTAACCCATGAGGTAGGAAGAAACGATATCCTAACCCATGAGGCAAGGAGGACATGATATCGTAACCCATGAGGCAGGAAGAAACAATATCCTAACCCATGAGGCAAGGAGGACACGATATCGTAACCCATGAGGCAAGAAGGAAACGATATCCTAACCCATGAGGCAGGAAGACACGATATCCTAACCCATGAGGCAAGGAGGACACGATATCCTAACCCATGAGGCAAGGAGGAAACGATATCCTAACCCATGAGGCAGGAAGACACGATATCGTAACCCATGAGGCAAGAAAGACACGATATCCTAACCCATGAGGCAAGGAGGACATGATATAACTGTGAGATCAATAAGAAAAACGAGATTAACCAGAAACGATTCACGCACCACTGAAGTTACCAGCTTGTGAAGGACAGTGGTGATCAGACGCAAATAAAGCGATGAAACTACCGCACCAGGCCAGAAGCAACAAAAAAAATATCTAATTTGTCAATTTTATATTTATTGAAGGTTGCATTTCAACATAGGTCGGGCAATAGAGTCGTAGATTATTGGGACAAAATGTCGAGATGCAAGCTGACTCTAAGGCTTTCGTGAGGTTTAGAAATAGAATAGAGATATGTGGATGGAAATGCTTCGAATGCAAAGGGGATTTAACTGGTGGAGGGAGGGCGCCAGGTAAGGGAAGAGGGAAGGAGATAAGGAGGGAGGGAGGGAGAGACGCCAGTGGAGGGGATGGAGTGCGAGCAAATTGGCGCGCCTTGCTCAGGTTGCAAGATCATTTAGAGGTCTTAGATGCTGCAACATGACCAAGGAAGCTACCAAGAGCAATTTACTTACTGCTATTACTGTAAGTTTGTCAAAAGTTGGCTTGCAGTTATCTCAGTTTATAAAATCAGTGTGTGTGTGTGGGTGATTGTACGTGTTCTGAGCTCTGGTGGTGGTGTTGTTGTGGTGGGGGTGTTGTGGTGGTGGTGGTGGTGGGGGTGGTGGTGTTGGTGGTGGTGGTGGGGGTGGTGGTGGTGATGGTGGAGCAACCCATCCTCGCAAATTCGTATAGTCAATATTGACTTAATAAATATGTGCATAGGTGACATACTAAACATAATAGTTTCCCTTGAAAAGCTTCATAGAAAACACCGACCTTACCTAACCTACTTAGTATGTTAAGATAAGCATCTTATTGCTTCGCAATTACAATTATTACCTAACCTATACGTATAATAAGTTAAGTAACAATTGAAATTACGAAGCTATAAGATGCTTATTTTAACATACTAAGTAGGTTAGGTAAGGTCGGTGTTTTCTATGAAGCTTTTCAAGGGAAACTATTATGTTTAGTATGTCACCTATGCACGTAACTAGTAAGTCAATATTGACTATACGAATTTGCGAGGACGGGTTGGGTGGAGGGGTGGGGGGAATCGTGAAAATGTACTGCACCCACAACTTTCCCCTACCATCCTCACCCACAAAAACCCCTGTTAATTTCCCCCACAACCAATCCCCCCTCCCCCCACAACCCCCCCCCCTTCCTCCTCCGCAACTACCCCCCCCCCTACCCGGCCCTCAACTCCCACAAGACTTAAACAATCACCGCCATACCGCCAGGGGTCTCTGTGTAGTACAGGTGGCCTCGTTCTCAACCCGCAGTCGTAAGGATCCCGGGTTCGATTCCCGGGCAGGACAGAAATGGTTGGGCACATTTTAATCCTAACGCCTCTGACTACTTTTATTTTCCGTACTGTGGAGGAGGATGTTCCTTCCCTCGAGCATTGTCCGGTCGAGGTTTGTGACCCGACAAAGAGTGTGAGGGTAGGGCCGTAGACTCTGGCTCTGATCAACCATTCTGTGAGGGTAGGAACCATAGACTCTGGCTCTGATCAACCATTCTGTGAGGGTAGGAACCATAGACTCTGGCTCTGATCAACCATTCTGTGAGGGTAGGGGCCGTAGACTCTGGCTCTGATCAACCATTCTGTGAGGGTAGGGGCCGTAGACTCTGGCTCTGATCAACCATTCTGTGAGGGTAGGGGCCGTAGACTCTGGCTCTGATCAACCATACTGTGAGGGTAGGGGCCGTAGACTCTGGCTCTGATCAACCATACTGTGAGGGTAGGGGCCGTAGACTCTGGCTCTGATCAACCATACTGTGAGGGTAGGGGCCGTAGATTCTGGCTCTGATCAACCATACTGTGAGGGAAGGAGCCATAGACTCGGGCTCTGATCAACTTGTCCTCCTACAAAGAACGTCGCTTTCCGCTCTTATGCGTTACGTAAGGCAAAAAAAAAAAAAATTGTCGTTCTAGAAAATGGAGGCGGCTGACAAAAGTGATGTACTGTCCCGTTTTCTGTTTTGGGTCCTCTGGTAGGTTAGGAGAACACACTTTATATTGAACGTTTTCTTGACGTTGGGAAACTTTAGGAAGAAGGCTGCTCTGATAACCTGCTCTGCTTGATCTCTCTAACATGTCCACCAGATAACCTCCAATTTTCTCCAAATCTTTGAAGTTTCTCGCTCTATTAAAAGCCGGTAATGCTCTCTAATTGGACGAAGATGCTGTGCAAGTATAAAAGATTTGCACTCAAGTTACGACAGCGAAGAAATATTACACAATATGAAGATCCACCCTTAAGAACGGCATCAACAGCCTCGTTGGATGACTGTTAGCATGAGTCATAGGTGACAGGATGATCACATGACAGATGACCTTGACTACATCTGCTCTTAGACGACAACTGACAGTATACTCACTGGTGGCAGGACTACCTAGTGAAACAATCCGTTGCCCAGATCTACTTGGATGATTAAAACAGCTCTCTCGAACTCTTAAAAGCTCTTTTAAAAGCTCTCTTAAAAACTAAGCTCTCTCTCTCACGACATGACGACGAAATTAATAAATATTTCGTTCCTACATCTACACTCTAAGGCTTAAATGAGTAAAACAAAGACAGATGTTATTGCTTAGCAGGATCATTTGAACACGGCACACATACAGAACAATACTTCGATATCTAATTTGTGAATCCCCTCACCCTTTAGTATCTTGTACGTCGTTATCATGACTGCCCTAATCCATTTTTCCTCCAGCGTAGTGAGGTCCAGCTCCCTCTGTCTTCATAACTCAGTTCCCTTAGCTCAGGAACGAGCCTTATTGTATATTTCTGGACTTTCTAGTTCTGTTATATATATATATATATATATATATATATATATATATATATATATATATATATATATATATATATATATCAAAGTGTTCAGTGAGGATTCACAAGGTCTTCTCTGAGTACTCTTTATTTTCTTCTCCGAGGCTATGGGTCCCTACACTTGCACCAGAGGTGGTACCCCTTCTAATATTGAAAAAAANACACACACACACACACACACACACACACACATCATTAGATGAGGTTCTCGGCAGTGCTTGAGTCTGTCTTTCCTCCCATTCTCTCTCCCTCTCTCATTTTCTCTCCTGTTGGCCCTCCCATCTTCTCTCAGAATACTCAATATTCGCTCCAACTACATCCAATGTTATTGTTAGCATTGATAAAGGGAAGGCAAAGTTGTACAACGTTGTGGATACGTTAGCGTGTGTGAACAGCTGAAAATCTACCAAAGAAAAACTCTATGGTAAACCAAACCCCCATTTCAGATATCATAAGAGTCTCCGTGGAAGAGTTGTAGAGGAATGAATGATCAAGATGATGAAGTGATTGATGGCAACTCAGTGTACCACAGTTTTAAATGAAAACTATGTTAAAAATAATGAGTGAACAGTCATCGAATCAAACTACTGATGGTTTACAAGAACGGGGGCTTAAGAGTGAGGCTCAATAAGACCGGCTTAGAGCTGAGGCTCTATAAGACGGGGCTTAGGAGCTGAGGCCCTTCAAAGGACATCGAAACGAGTAAACATAAGGGCTCTCGAATTTGGTATTCAGTTCATCCACGTTCACTGTCTTCAAAAGTACCTCACCGAGCCAATTTTCCAAGCTTCTTTGTTTTTTCTTCATTCTCCATTACTCCCTGCACCCATCTCAACTCCCACCACCCCCCCCCCCTGCAACCCTAATTATAGCTACACTGGCTGATATTTGTAATCTGAGGTTGGGGGGTAGGCGGTGAAACAGCCTTATTAAATACAGTAATGAAGCTGGGAGGACGAGGAGGGAGAGAATATCAGATACGTAAAGGAGAAAGGACAGACAGACGGGCAGCCAGCCAGACAGATAGATACAGATAAATATAGACAGGCAGACTGCTTTAGAATTTAAAAAATATGGAGAAAAAACTATAGTTTGGAAAGATAAAATGGAAGATTTAAAACGTCCACAAATTTATGTAAAAAAATGTAAGAAAAAATAAGCTGAGGATGAAGATAAAACTTGGAGCATGTTGGTTAATTATTCGTTCTGTCCCTCGCCTGTACTCCCTCCCTGTCATTACCTGTGTGTTTGTTGTGGTGGTTACCTGTAATTAGCCAGGATGCCGACTCACAATGTACCAGGTAATGAGTTTAGGCCTCACCCGCCAAGTAAAGGCCAACCAACATTAGCTCTGCCATACTACCACCACACAACCACCAACTCTTCCACCACCACTATCTTTAACACTACCACCACCCTAATCACCAGTCCCCCTCGCAACTACCACCACCCTGACCTCCACCACCACCGAAATTGGTCAAAATGATTTAACGAGATTTGATATGGGAAAGGAGAAAAAAGGCCACCAATGCAATATTATTGAATGAAATAGGGGATAATTAGCAAGCAAAAATTAGGGGAAATCAGAAGAGCAGTAAATAATCTAAAACTAAATTGTCAAGAGGCATGTGGAAGTGCGTGGCCCACAGGCCAGGCCTCTACCCTCATCTGTGTTCAGTCAGTCCGGTGCTCCCTCTGTCCCCTCTAACCCAATAGCGTCCACCACCACCACCAACCACCAACCACCAACCACGTGTTGACACGTGTTGACCACGTGTTGAACTCGAGGACAACCACCAACCACCAACCACCAACCACCACCAACAACCACCACCACCCCACCAACACCCACCATCTCCAGCAGTACCAATTTTTCCTGCTTGGTTCAGAAGCTCAAGACCTCTTACGACAGGAGCCACTCACCAGAGCCTATATATCGGTGTTTTATACTGGAGGAGGGGGGGGGGAGGGGGACGAGTCGACTTATGAACTTAATACAAGCCATATTTCGCCAGTTGTACCTGTTGGGTTGTTAGGAACAGCTACAAGAGAAAGATAATATAGTTGGAAAGACGAAGACTTTAGAGGCGAGTGATTGGGGGACAAAATACCCATTCAGGAAATGTAACGTCCAAAACAAATTAACCAAGCCGTATAGGAGATGTTAATATCATTAGAGGACCATTAGAAGAGCAAAGGAATGCCCATATCATAGTAAAATTTAAAGGAACTTAAAGACAGTAAAACTTAAAGTTCGAGCTGGAGAAGTGTAACAAGTTAGATTCCCAAAAGTTTGCTACTAGGACGCTCACTGCTGCTAATGTATGTGAATGATGTATCCGAGGGAGATAGATCTATCTCTTACATGTCATTGTTTGCAGATGACCCAAAGCTGAGGAGAAATGTAAAAAAAATAGGACTGCAGGACCTTGACAAATGTTAGGATTCAGCAAACAAATGGTTGCTGGAATTCAATCCGCCAAAAGTGCATAGTAATGAAGATGGGAATGAGAAAAAGGAGACCAGGAGGCATCTACACCATAAGTTGAAGACAACTACAGGAATTATACAGATTTGGGAGTGGATATAATTCCAATACAAATACTGTAGACACATATTAATAGGGAGTTAAATAAACTATGAGGACAAGCTAATTGTCTATATTACAACCCTATAGTAAAAAGGGGCATACGATCACAACATACAAGATACTAAGGGGTAATAGACAAGGACATCCTATTCGAATTGAATGAGTGCGTAGGACAAAAAGGCTCTAGTGAAAGCTGGAAATGCAAATGAGTTGAAAAATGTGAGGAAATGCTCGTGAAATGTGAGAATACGAATAGTCAACAAGAGAAATGTTGACCATCCGTGAAAACAGATAAACACAAAGTGACGTGGCCATGTGAAGGGAAAGGTAGACCCCATGATTAATTACAGATTACAAAAATATATATAACTGAAAAAAAAATATCTTGGAAGCTGGCGCCTTACACATAATACATTAACAATATAACATCTACAACATGTGCGAACTCGGTCATTTCTGGATATCTTTCAGATACCTAGACAAAGAGAAGTTTAAACCATTATATATATATAATCTACGAATGACGAACACTTGCACATTAAGCCTGGCCTTGAAGTCCCCCCTCCTGAAAATAAGGCAGAAAC
This sequence comes from Procambarus virginalis, assembly GCA_020271785.1. NCBI lineage: Eukaryota > Metazoa > Arthropoda > Malacostraca > Decapoda > Cambaridae > Procambarus > Procambarus virginalis. The sequence goes on from WNGS01164858.1 coordinate 51,996,886, forward strand.
TAAAACTGGCGAACGTTCAGCAATAATTTACAAAAGCCTGCTGTTGCTAGTGTATGCAAGCCCGTGACTTGCGAGGACGTCGCGAGGTTGCAAGACTCTGGGGGAGACTGCAGGCATGTGTGCAGTCTGCAAGCACCACCAGCAGACTGATGATGAACTATAGCTAGATAAAGCCAGAGGAAACTGGTAAAGGTTCGTTGTCATTTCTGACGTGAGATCAGTCGCACGGAAAGGCTGAGGGAGATCACATTAAGGGTGAGGAATAATACCCAGCCACTTGAACGGTCGGGGATTGAACGCCGACCTGCATGAAGCGAGACAAAAATAGGGATGTCAGAAATCCCCCGTTTAGGGTTAGAGTTGTAGGGAAGAGAAATGGGCATCAAGAAGGGATTTCAGAGTTAGCTCGCTAAGCAACATCATTAGAAGTACGATACGTAATATGAGGATTGAAAATGATTGTAGGAACATGATCAGAGACTGTGAGGTCATGGGGGGTAATGAGGTAAGTACAAGTATAAAACACACACACACACACACACACACACACACACACACACACACACACACACACACACACACACAGCATAGCACAGCGGCTCCAGCATGGAGTCCCTATCTAGTCAAGCATAAGACTAAACTGGAAAAGGTTCAAAGGTTTGCCACCAGACTAGTACCCGAGCTGAGAGGTATGAGCTACGAGGAGCGACTGCCGGAATTAAACCTCACTTCGTTGGAAGACAGAAGAGTTAGGGGGGACATGATCACCACATTCAAGATTCTCAGGGGAAACGACAGGGTTGATAAAGACAGGCTGTTTAACACAAGGGGCACACGCACTAGGGGACACAGGTGGAAACTGAGTGCCCAAATGAGCTACAGAGATATTAGAAAGAACTTTTTTAGTGTCAGATGGAATGCATTAGGAAGCGATGTGGTGGACGCTGACTCCATACACAGTTTCAAGTGTAGATATGATAGAGCCCATTAGGCTCAGGAAACTGTACACCTGTTGATTGACGGTTGAGAGGCGGGACCAAAGAGCCAGAGCTCAACCCCCGCAAGCACAACTAGGTGAGTACAACTAGGTGAGTACACACACACACACACACACACACACACACACACACACACACACACACACACACACACACACACACACACACACACACACACACACACACACACTCCCACTATACACTCAGGGAACCATGACCAGCTAAGCTATTGGATCAAAATTTAATTCCTCTCACACGAGAGGCGTAACATAGTGGTGGACAGAGAATTTTGTCACAGTACTCTTTAACCGCCATTAATGAGTTAGGGAACGCAACTCAATTTCACTAATGACCCAAAGTTCATTATGCACGGAAGGTAGTTTTCTCCCTCGTGGATAAAAGAAGTGGCGGTAATGAAGTGGTACAGACAACGAGCATAAAGAACAGCGCTGGACGCGTGAACGAGAGCATGCAGCATGGATGCACATGCGTAATCGGGAACCTTAATTCTGATCGACCTCAATGAGAACGCATAAAGGAAGGATTTCTTCCCAAGAGGCTGGAGTTAGGGGCCATAATTAGGGCGATTAGTTCCTATGAAGCCCCCCCCCCTCCCCTGGTTACGGTGCGTAATTAAGAGATTAGCTTCTACATGGTATGAGTTAGGGTGCATGATTAGGGGGGGGATTAGCTTTTGCGTGGCCAGAGTAGGGGGTGTATATTAAGGGATTATAGCTTCTACGAGGCCCCCAATGTGGGTGGGTAGTTAGGGAATTATAGCTTCTACGAGCACCAAATGAGGGGTGTGTGTGGGACTTGGGAACATGCTTCGACAGGTCCCTGGAGAAGGCACGGAACAAAGGGGTATCATTTTGGTAGTTCCAGGTGAGAGGGAGCGTGAGAGGGAGCGTGAGAGGGAGCGTGAGAGAGAGCGTGAGAGGGAGCGTGAGAGGGAGCGTGAGAAGGGGCGTGAGAGGGAGCGTGAGAGGGAGCGTGCGTCATGAACTGGGTATAGCTTTTGATAGTTCCAAATGTACGCGCTGATTCAAGAAAAATGTATACTGATATACCTGAGAACGCAAACGCTTACACATATACATACGTTTTAACAACTTCTGCGCACATATATTCAGATTTTCACCTCCAACAAAATGCGTACACACTAATATATCACGCACGCACCCTAAGAAAACAGTCATACACACACAAACTGGACATGCATACACATAAACACACAAGGAACCCGTAAGCACAGGTTTCAGGAGATCTTGCATCAGAGACAGTATAGCATATACTAACATACAAGGGGACTATAATCTATGATAGTGGGCCACTATCAGCCTACAGCCACCTTTATATAGGGACGCAGCGAGATTCAGAACGCAGTAATATGATGCACGAAGAACTGTGTTATTCTAAACTATTTTGACGCTGAAAACAGATTCCAACTCTAAATGACAGTGAAGCAAATCACAGCTTTAGCCAATGGTGAAACAGACGCAACTTGGCGTACACAGGAAAAGCTGCTGGAGTACGCTTGAAGAGCTACTGACGTAAAGAGCAGCTGATGGTGTACATTTTGGCGTTCAGAAGAGCAGCTGGCGTTCAGAGAAGCAGCTGGCGTTCAGAGAGGAAGCAGGCCCATAGAAGAGATGTGCCGCACAGAAGAGTTTGAGCTGGTGGCAAGTAGGAGGTGCTGGTAACTTACAGAGGAGAAACTGTGAGTTAAAGAGGAAAAGCTGTTAACCTAAAGAGAAGCTGTTAGGCCAAAGAAGAGAAGTTGTTAGCTGAAAGTGGATGAGCTTTTGTCGTACAGAGGAGTTAGTGGCGTGAGTAATGGAGGAGTGAGAGAGGGGTCTCATCATCACTCATGTCTTCTCCAGCCTCAACAAACACTCGGAGCTCTGCGAGGAAAAACACAGCAACAGAGCCATCTAGCGGCATGAACCCGCACGGACCAAGTTGAAGAATTAACTCTCCAAAGTTCATTTCCACTCTGTATTATGGTCTATCGCCTTGCGATTGCGTTTCGCAAGGCACTCCTTACATTTTCAAAGACAAATTTACCTTGTTTGTTGTTTTAGATATAGTTACTCAGAACGAAATGACCATGTAGCAAGGTTCGTAGATTTACCATGCATTAGCAAAGGCTTATATTCTCTTGTGATAAGGTGGTACAGGGCAAGATTGAGATGAACAAGTGGACGAAACATAATGGATATTAATAGAATATTACATTCATGAACATAAGCAGCTTATGTTCTTGTTGACACTGTCTCTGTGTTGGCTCGGGGTCTCGAAGTGGGTAGAATGTAATTATGTGTTAAATGGTTGTTGATTGCTGGTCACCAGTCTTCTGTTATCGTGAGAGGTTGACCTCTCCTGAAAGATTGTTCTCGGCTATACGTTGACCTCTCTACACACGTAGGAAAACAAGCATCCTATTTTTAAGGGTGTGGGGGATGGAGGGGAGGACGATGAAGACGAGGAGGAGGAGGAGTGTGTGTAGTCAAGTCAACGACGAGGAGTGTGTAGTCGGTCTAGGTGAAGGTGTTGCACAAGTCAATTATAACTTGTAGCGGAGAGACACCTGTGGAGGCGCCTGGGAAGGCCTTGTGGCTACCCCTCCACCCATCCACCCACTCTCCAGACACCACCACAACTTCTTACATTAAACTATCCACATTGGAAGCACTATTTACTAAAGTTTGAATTGATTGCTAAGACAAAGGTTGGCTATACGTTAAAATACAGATACATAATTCATTTTATACATTCATTGAAAATGTGTAGGTATTCACTTAGCATAAATGCAATGAAAATCATCCGAGCCCTTTCGGGATTTCAACATTTTCAAGGAATGCAGAAGTGGTAGTTCTGGGGCGAGTGGTTGTGGTAGTTTTTGGTTCAGTGTGTGGTGGTTGTGGGTGAGTGTGTTGGAGGTGGTTGTGGGAGAAGGTGGTGGGGTAGTTGTTGAGTGTGAAGTTGTTGTTGTGGTAGAAGAAGTGTGGTAGTTGTTGTTGTGGATGAGGATGGTCAAAGTACTTGTGGGAGGAGATGCAGATAGTTGTAGCTGCAGGGAGTTGTGATTGAGGGTAGTTGGGGGTTGTTGGACAAGATGAGAAGCCTGTGGAGATAAATCTACCTTTTCGAGAGATTAAAGTTTCTTCCAGCAGCTGACAGACGAGTGACAGAACTGTGTCAATCATCAGGGGTGACGTGTGAACTGACAGTACCAGGCGTGCAGGAACCCCACATAACCTTGAGTTATTATTGACAATAAATGAAAGCCGACATCTCCAGAAGACTGTTCAAATGGAGGATCCACTCGGGAACACCTCTTCCTAGTTAATCCTCTGCCTTTGCCCTTCACTCCGGTCATGTTAGCCTCAGGTTTCATCTCAGGGTTTATAAGCTGGAAGTCAGACTCATGTTGTTATTTTTAATTGGAAAAAATAGCACAAGAGGTGTTCGATCCTGTTGTCACGCGTCGTAAAATGAGACCTCGCAAATAGTGTTCGTCTTGTCTAGGCCATTCCCTCCCTTTTCTCCTTCCTTCCTTCCTTCCTTCCTTCCTTCCTTCCTTCCTTCCTTCCTTCCCTTCCTTCCCTCCGCTGTTCCCCCAGCGGGGAGCAGGTCATCAGTGGAGAAGGAAAAGTGGCGCCGGGTACCTTTGGGGCTACAAATGCTTCCGCTTGTTTGGTCTCGGATTATGACAAACAAAAAGTGTAATGGAAAGTTTGGCTTCTCGTCACCTTCTCAACATTTTCCTTTGGGGGAAGTCTGTGTCATTTATGAAGCCTGGGGGTGCTTGCTTGCTCACTCACTCACTCACTCACTCACTCACTCACTCACTCACTCACTCACTCACTCACTCACTCACTCCACTCACTCACAACACAACACAGCCTCATCAGGAGGAAAACAACAGTGAAAGAAAAGGTAATGAAACTTAGAACGGGTGAGGACAGGTACACAGAGAATGACAAAGAGTGTGTGAAGAACTCAACAAGAAATTCCAGGTCTTCACATGGAACGAGGTGAGGTCCTGAGCTAGGAGAGGAGGCAGTAAACCAGGCACCCTTGGAGAAGAGTTTGAAATTACCAGAGATGAGGGTAAGAGGATCTGTTGGATCTGGACGTGAGAAAGGCTGTTGGTTCGGACGGAATCTCCCCATGGGTACTGAAAGAGTGTGCAGAAGTACTTTGTTTGCCACTCTCTATGATGTATAGTAGGTCACTGGAGACGGGAGACCTACCAGAAATTGGGAAGACGGGTAATGTAGATGGTGGTGGAGGGAGGTGGCTGTGGAGGTGGAAGTGGAGGTGGGGAAGAGGAGGAGGAGGAGGACGCTGGGGTAGTGGTCCAGATTACCGAGGCCGCACCTGACCTTAACGAGCCGGGACGCCTTTTTTACCTGCCAGGGTGGGTGTAAATATTGGCGGTGGTGGGGTGGTGGGGGAGGGAGTGAAGTGGGCCAATCACCCCATCACGGAGCGAGTGGGGGTAGGAGGAGAAGTAGGGGGCGCTCCTACACCTTCATGGAGTGGGTGGAGAAAGGCTCCTACACCATATAGTGGGTGGAGGCTCCTACACCATATAGTGGGTGGAGTGCCTTACACCTTCGTTATCATACGAGAGGGCGGGAGAAAATGAAGGAACATGCACACATTACATGGGAGGCTTGTTATGGGAGAGAAGGTGTCACTTGAATTATACAGTGGGAGAAAAGAGGGCTTCACAGTACGTCACATGAGAGTGGACAAAATGGATCACCACGACACATAGAAATAGATAAAAAGGGGAGACCTATTATATCAAGAGGAAAGAAACATATGGGGAATAGAGAGAGGGGTGGTCTCTCACCTACACTTGGCAAAACTGCTAATGGGGGAGTTAATTGTTTTTTCACCAATGGCAGAAAGAACATATTCCCAATTTTCTGATTAAATAAATGAAATCTGTATAAATTCAGAGTAGCAGTCAATATTTACAATCCTTCATGTCGCTATTGTCAAAACGAAACATTCAACAAGTCGTTAACTTTGGTCTATACAACGAGAACAAAATGATGGCATCAGAATAGAACCGGAATGCTCAAATTTTCATTTTTTATTTGTTTTCTCTGTGGGGACTTTACTATATCAAACTTCCAATTTAGCTGATCTCTTTATTATCAAAGTTTCGATCCTTTTAATTGAATGCCATTAATTGGGGATACGTGCCAATAGGGTTTGGTAGGGAAAACGGATGAGAGGTGGGGACAGATGGATAGAGGGGGGAGGAATGAGGAGAGAGAGAGAGAGAGAGAGAGAGAGAGAGAGAGAGAGAGAGAGAGAGAGAGAGAGAGAGAGAGAGAGAGAGAGAGAGAGAGAGAGAGAGAGAGACTCACTATGGGTTTCATTCCCTTTTCCTTAATCGCAATAATGTCACCTGATCGTTGCAAATATCCTGATAAAACATTTATCCAACTTTTAGAGGAGAATTTCCCTTCTCAGCTTTAGTTATCACCGTTCGGGCTGAAGTTAGGATTATTGAACGACTGGCAGACAGGTGTCGTTTTTTCTTTTTATAAGGAGATTTTAATTTTAAAAGCCTCCTTAGATGATCAAAATCAACCGTTAAGAAATAATCTGTATAAAAAAAGGTTTAATTTTGAATGTTTAATTAATGACAAACTCGATGGTTGTTATACGACAGGCTCGTCATAACAGTTTGGCAAAATGTTTTTGACACCGTACATCACCGCAGGTACGCATCATGAAGAAATAGATTGGGATACCAAACGAGTTATAACTGATTGATAGGAATCAGAGGATCTTAATCATGGAGTTTATGAGGCTTAGAGACTGAAGGGGAGGACAAACTTTCAAATATTTGGGAGGTTATCAGGCGAAGAGTCACAATAACGTGGCTGAAGTATGTTGACCAGACCACACACTAGAAGTTGAGGGACGACGACGTTTCGGTACGTCCTGGACCATTCTCAAGTCGCTTGTTCAGGACGGCTTGAGAATGGTCCAGGACGGACCGAAACGTCGTCGTCCCTTCAACTTCTAGTGTGTGGTCTGGTCAACATTTGGGAGGTTAACAGGCATGGATGTTTAGAGAGAATACGTTTCTGGAGGCCTAGTTGATGAAACCCCAGTTGGTAGTCTAATAGCCTGCACGCAAGATGAGAGGCGGGGCCAATGAGTCGAAGCTCAAGCGTACAAGCACAATTAGGTGCTCATACGTGTCGATGTTTGCAGACGACGTACAACTAATGAGGAACGTAAAAACAGAGGTGGCCAGCAGAAGGTAACATAAGATGATCTTACAAACTCCAGAAATGGGTCAAGAAGTGGTTTCTAGAATTCAATCCAAACTTTTGTAAGAGTAATGGAAATGGGAGCGATAGGTGACCGGAAGGTAACTGCACCATAAGGGAAAGGCAGCTATACTGGAGTCGAATAGAGAAAATAATTTGAGATTAAATATATTGAAGGTTTGGATATAATTCCAGTACTACCTCCAGATACATACATAAACCGGGCAACATCAGCAGCGTACGGTACGCTGACAAACATTAGAACGTCATTTAGAAGCCTAAACCAGGGGCTCTTTCAAGTCTATCTTCTAATCTGTGTTAGACCAACACTGGAATCTGCACCTCGTGAAGCATTAAATCCCAATTGAAAGAGTGCTAAGGTTAACAATCAGCATTAACGCCAGCTAAGTGGGTTAACCTATGAGCATTGGTTAAGGGAACTAGAAATCACAACTCGAAGGAGTGATAAAACATCAGGGACATGATAGCAACATGCAAGATACTGAGGGAAATTGACACAACCTTTTAAATTGAGAGAAAGTAGGACGAATGGACATAAGTGGAAGCTGATAACGCAAATGAATTGAAGAAATGTTGGGAGATATTCCTACACTGTCCGGGTGTCAACAGGTAGAGAGCCCTCAAAGAAGTAGTTCTGGAAACCACTTCTATCCTCAACTTTAAAGCCAGATTCGGCAAAGAATTCGGGCGTCAGAATAGTTGCATTTTAACAGAAGAGGCTCAACACGGTCAGTAGGCGGGGCACGAGGAGCTAGACCTCACTCTCCTGTAGTCACTGATAAGTAAGTGCTTACCTATAAGTACGGGTAGGAAAGTACACACACACACACACACACACACACACATAGGTATATTGAGTCAATCTGAGAGGGAGACACCTTGTCAATAAATTACCACATTTTAGGTTAATTGCCAATGTTGTCAATATCCGGGATGAGGTATTTATCACTTGTGACAGGCTTTAGGTACTAGTTGTTGTGTTTAATTATTCACACACACACACACACACACACACACACACAACACACACACCACACACACACACACACACACACACACACACACACACACACAACACACGTTCTGAATGAACGGCATTCAGAAAATTGTGTAAAGAATCATTCAGAACTTTGTATACCACATATGTCAGGCCAATCCTGGAGTATGCAGCCCCAGCATGTAGTCCATATCTAATCAAGGATAAGACTAAACTGGAAAAGGTTCAAAGGTTTGCCACCAGACTAGTACCCGAGCTGAGAGGTATGAGCCGAGGAGAGACTACGAGAATTAAACCTCACTTCGCTGGAAGACAGAGTGTAGGGGGGACATGATCACCACATTCAAATTCTGAAGGGAATTGATAGGGTAGATAAAGCACAAGGGGCACACGCACTAGGGACACAGGTGGAAACTGAGTGCCCAAATGAGTCACAAAGATATTTGAAAGACCTTTTTAGTGTCAGAGTGGTTGACAAATGGAATGCATTAGGAAGCGATGTGGTGGAGCTGACGCGTCTTCAAGACGTCACTGACGTCCACTGACAGCCCACACTGCAAGCCAATAGAAAGGCTACATAGGACCAAGGCATCTCTGACAGACGCAGCGATCATGAGCTCAAAACAATAACTCCCTCGACGTGTTGAAAAAGGACAGAGGCAGAGAAAAGAAGAGGACAGGACAGACGGATGTTCGTCTGCAACATCACACAGAGGACAATGCACGAAAGATACTGGCCACCCGTTCGGGCCTGTCTCCCGAGTGACTGTCTCCCTTGCAAAATTAGTCCTCGAGGAGGGTAAGTCGAGGAGTATTGAAACCCAGCCGGGCGGCATGGGAGGAGAGATAGAGTGAGAGAGAGAGGAGAGAGAGAGAGGAGAGAGCAGAGGAGAGAGGAGAGGAGAGAGTAGAGAGAGAGGTGAGGAGTGAGGAGAGAAAGGGGAAACGAGAGTGAGGAGGATTGTAACAATTATCATACGCCAAGAAAGATTCCAGAAAAGAATATATATATTATATATATATATATATATATATATATATATATATATATATATATATATATATATATATATATATATATAATATATATATATATATATATATATATATATAGGAAGGGAGTACCACCTCTGGCTGGAAGAAGGGGGACCCATAGCCTCGGAGGAATCACACATAACGCATTGGAGGGAATGTAGGTCCCTCCCCTACCAATACAGTTTCTGTGTGCTTTTTCTCCTACCACCCCCTTCCTTTATATATATATATATATATATATATATATAATATATATATATATATATATAAACACCTTCACTAACATCTTCACTAACACCCTTCACTAACACCTTCAACCCCCTTCCTATATATATATAATATAATATATATAATATATAATATATATATATATATATATATATAATATATATAAACACCTTCACTAACATTGATACAACACATAAAAAACGATATATAATGCTTTATTAACATAAAAAAGACATCTAAACTACCAATTCACACAGTGATACTATATTAAATATTCTAAGTTCTATTCATGCATGATGGCGTCGCCCCCCCCCCCCCCCACCCAATGCAGGAGAGCAGGATACGACCGTCGGCACCTGAAGCAGTAATATATATAACTTTCAAATCTAGCCTTCTTGGCGTCAACAGCTCACTGCCCCGCGTCCCAGGATGAGATCAGATAAACAATAAAAGGAAGAGAAGCGAGAGAGAGAGAGAGAGATGAGAGGAGAGAGAGAGAGAGTGTAGAGAGAGATGAGAGAGAGAGAGAGAGAGAAGAGAGAGAAGAGAGAGAGAGAGAGAGAAGGCCGATGAACCGAACGCGGGGCTTTAATGAGCTCACACAGGGAGCTTGCTT
>WNGS01164858.1:52042239-52057626 GCA_020271785.1 Procambarus virginalis
GAACGTTTTTACACATGACATATATCTAAAATTATCTACTAGATTAGATATAATATATATATATATATATATATCTCTATATATATATATATATATTATATACTCCCTTCCCTCTACCCTTTCGTACATTCATGCTACAGTATGGATCTAAGCTACTTTTGCGAACATGAAATGACTCGCGGGAAGGCGTTACCAACAGGGTGACCCCTTGCTCCTCCTTTTCTGCTTAGTCATCAAACAAGTCACAGAGGTCCTGGCCAGCGAGCTTAACATCCGGTTCTTGGATGATGGTACCCTAGATGGTTCCCAAGACTCCCTCCCGGAGGACATCAGAAAAATCCAGGAGGAAGGTGCAGTTTTAAGCCTCACCCTGAACACTTCTAAATGTGAAATAATAATGTTCCAACCAGGGCATACGTAGAGAGATAGAGGGTCGTCTGCCAAATATCCATAAAACAAAACCTGAAGACAGCACACTCCTAGGACCCCCGGGGTTGAAAGCCATCGATGAGGTCCGTGATAAGAAAATCGCCGACCTTAAGAGGGATGGATGGGAGGATTGAGATATTGATGCTCATGATGGCACTCTACCTCATCACCAGATGACTCTCCCTCCCCAGGTTAACCTACTTTCTGAGGTGTTCACCATCTTACAGTAGCCAAAACTAGGTGAGTAGGACCGGTTACTGAAATCAATGCTAGAAAAAGCCCTTACACTCTCTTTATTGATGACTGCAGTGGAAACAAGCGTCCCTTCCCGTAAGACTTTGGGGCCTCGGAGTTCGAACAGCAACGGAAATCGCTGTTCCCAGCCTTCCTGTCCTCCTATCAGCATCCGACGACCTTGTTAGGAGGAATTTACCCGGCCCCCACCCCCCCATACATCAACATGGCAGGTGTAGCATGATCCCAATTTTACACGCTGTGCCACTAAGGGAGGCCTCTCGTGCAGGCCCATCACCGTCACCCCATCCCCAAAAGCCCACAGGCAATCTAGCTGGGATGGCCCCATTGTAGACAAAATTGCTGCAGAGTGCCTGGGTGCTGCCTCAACACAGCACGACATTGCTCGCCCTCACAGCAGTAGCACAGCCCCACATGCAGGGATTTCCTGTTAGGCAACCCCAATGTCGGCAACTGGCACGCGCATCACACCACACGCCCTCCGAATTGCCTGTGGCCCCTCCGCCTTGCTGCCCCATTCAACACCAGATATAGGTGTGTTTGCGGCGAGGTGGTGGCTGACAGGTACGGCCACCATGCAGCCTACTCTGCCAAAGTGCAGGAGGATGGCACTCGAGGCACAGCGAAGTTAACGACATCATCAAGGAGGAGCCTCACCACAGCGGGATGCACCAAGCCGAGAGAAAGCCTCGTTACCTAACGCCTCGTAACTCGGATGCTCTTATTGGTCGCCCGGATGGTATCACAATGAATCCCTGGAAGAATGGCAAGCAGTTGGTATGGGACTAAACGTGCGTTTCAAACCCTGGCACACCTATCATTGACCTCAGTGTTGTCACAACCGGGTGGCGCTACCACCCGTAGGGAAGCAGCCAAATCCCGAAGTATAGAGAACTGGATCAATACTACAATTTTGTCCCCATTGCCTTCTGAGCCACTCGGTGCCTGGGGTAAACGTGCTACCAGTTTTTTGAAGGAAACTGGTTCTAGGCTCATTGAAACAACAAGGGGACCCTAGCGTGCCAGCTTTCTTTTCCAGCGGCCTAAGCGTGGCGATACAGAGGGAAATGCGCACTGCATCCAGGGTTTCCTGGTTCCGCCATCTGAGGAGCTGGAGGAACTCGACAACCAATGATAAACATCTTTGTACCTATATGTAACTCCTTTTTGTAACAGTTTAAATAACAGAAATAGATTAGTGTACATACAAAAAAAAGAATAATGGTGGTAGGAGAAGAATATATTAGTGGTCAGTGAGAAACCACAAGGTCTCACCTGAATACGTTTTATTTTCTTCTCCCGAGGCTATGGGTCCCCACCATGGCACCAGAGGTGGTACCATACTATATAAAAAAAAAAATATATATAAGATAGATAATATATATATATATGACTCTCTCTAGTACTCTCTCTCTATCTCTTCCTCTCTCTCTCTCTCTCTACTTCTCCTGTCCTGGCTGTTCCTTTTCCTGTCCTTACGCATCCTCTTCCTTTGTGCTTCCGCTTCCTGTCCGTCATGTTCCGCCTTGTTTTCTTTTTTTTAATTAATATTTCCTTGTGACACACTAATTTGCTTCGCAAAGGGAAAAATACTGGAGAAACAAAGACATAATAATAATGTTGACCAGACACACACACTAGAAGGTGAAGGGACGACGACGTTTCGGTCCGTCCTGGACCATTCTCAAGTCGGGGGTGGAACCTTATATAACTGGTTCGGTGATGGAGATTCTCCTCCTAGACACGAAGGTTTAAAGCCATGCTCGAAAATCAGATGACCTGAAGTGGTGTCGAACCCGTGTTTCTGGCGCTCGGACCCGTGTTTGAGGCGCTCGGACCCGTGTTTCTGGGACTCGGAAAAAGTTCCTAGTTCGAAAGAAAGTCACTGGTAAAAACCTGTTTATTAAATATTATAATTATGATAATTATTATTGTTATTATCATTAGTGTTTAATGAACAGGTGGCAGTTGGTCGTTGCTGGCGGTGATTGTTGAAAGCTGGGTGATTGTTATTTTTTCCACTCTGTCAATTTCCATCAAAGTATTTCACACGTTTCATGTCTCCCGTCTTTTCTAGGTCTAGTTTTTTCAGTCTGTCTTCATATACCGTCCTTCGTAATTGTAAGACGAACCGGGTTGTGAACCTGTGCACACATTGTCAAGTTTCTCCTGTGTGGTCTGTGAGGTGATGGGACGCCATGATTGACGCGTGACAGTGACATGTGACATGGTCACGTGGCTTCGTTACACAGTGATCTGAATGCCGCCTGTTATTGTTAGGTTTCTGTATGATGTTCTGACTTTTTCCAGTGTAAAAAGTATGCTGCCGACGTTATCCTATGTGCATGTGCTTCCTGATTCAGACGTTCTGTGTGTGTGTGTGTGTGTGTGTGTGTGTGTGTGTGTGTGTGTGTGTGTGTATTCACTTAGTTGTATTTTACGGGGGTTGAGCTTTGCTCTTTCGGCCCGCCTCTCAACTGTCAATCAACTGTTTACTAACTACACTAACTACTTTTTTTTTTTCTCCACACACACACACACACACACACACCCCAGGAAGCAGCCCGTGACAGCTGACTAACTCCCAGGTACCTATTTACTGCTAGGTAACAGGGGTATTCAGGGTGAAAGAAATTTTGCCCATTTGTTTCTGCCGGGTGCGGGAATCGAACCCGCGCCACAGAATTACAAGTCCTGCACGCTATCCACCAGGCCACCAGGCTACCTGTGTGTGTGTGTGTGTGTGTGTGTGTGTGTGTGTGTATGTGTGTGTGTTTCAGTGTTTATATCATCGCCACTGAGCGCCTGGAATAACCGCGAAAGCTTGAAAAACAACCGTAGCTCGCAGCCAGAATATTGCCGATAATTTCAATAAGTCTCATCACCCTGGGGAGACACCAACTACCGCGAGGCCCCGTCGAGTCCCCGCCAGCCTGAGCTATGGCTCCTCGGCTCCACCTGGCTCCGGCCGAGAGGGCATAACTTAGATGAGCCACTAAATCATCCCTGGGGCTGGGGCAGAGAGAGAGGAAAAAGGCGTCGGGGGAGGTTGAGGAAGTTTAAGAGCGAGAGCAACACACTATACTTATGAGGGATGGCCCTGTCTGACTGCTCCCAAGGCTTCATTATATTATTGCTGTTTTATGAATCTGAAATGCGTGTGTGTGTGTGTGTGTGTGTGTGTGTCTGTGTGTGTGTGTGTGTGTGTGTGTGTGTGTGTGTGTGTGTGTGTGTGTGTGTGTGTGTGTGTGTGTGTGTGTGTGTGTATTTCTGTCTGTGTATTCACCTAGTTCAAATTTCGTAAAAGTGCTTAATTATATATGCTCACCAACACATTCTATATATATGGATCTATTTATAAACAATACACCATAATTTATTCGGATTATAAAGGGCTGAGCTTCGTCTGTTTCTCTGACAAGAGCATCATACTCTCCTTTGTCCTCTTTGTCTCAAGATGATCTCTTTGGTGTCAGTGGGTGTCATTCTTCCTGGTGCGGAGGTCAAGATCTTGACGTCAAAATGAGCATTCCAGGAGAAGACGTCACTGGTCCTCTGGCTGCGCAACAATGTTGTCTAGTCAAGTCGGTAGAAAAGAACTGAGGAGGTGGTCCAGAAACGCCCCCTTTTTTGTGTTAATTATTTAAAAGATTTACTTCGGCTTTGGTAGAGGAGCCAAGCATCTTCGAGGAGCAATACAGCTATCGAGAAGTCATACACATCGACGAGCCAAAACATATGACTAGTATCACCTATCGAGAAACCATGTCGACGAGCCACATACATGTCGACGAGCCACATACATGTGGAAGAGCCACACATACACACACACACACCTGTTGACAAACCATACACCTGTCTAAATTCCGTCTTTCCACAAACGATTCCTGATCCCCGACGGCTCTGCCCCAGGGTACGCTCGTTTGTTTTGCCTTGGGAACAGCGTGGCACGCACTCGCCCACGGTCGTAAGAGCCACCAGTAACCGAGGTACCAATGGGATTCTCGGCTTTGCCGGCGTGGTGGGCGTAGAGCTAAAATGCCGCAGCTTTCTCACATATCCATTGAGGTTTTCCCGTAAAATGGGGGGATGCCAAGGGTGGGATTTACACCAATATTGGTGGAAGCCGCCGACGAGCGCACGGGATAAAGTGCTCCACCTACCCCCAGTGCTCGGGATATTTCTTCGAAAAATTGCATCAAACAGCGAAGAAAATACTGCGTCAAGCTATTCATATTTGAATTGGGTTAGAATCCTTCAGTTATGCGAGGCTATTGGCTAGACTAGCCATACGCTCAGGGGAGGTTCTAGTTAGACTTTTGAGGCGGATGAGGATGAGTTAGAGAGCCTCAGAGACATCAGAGAATAGGGAAAATGTTAATTGAATTCAGATGAGGTTAGGAAGATTATCGTTGGAACCCCTAAGGCTTGTGTGAATCTTCATAATAATCAAGAGAGATGTGAGTGTCTCAAGAGAGAACTCTAAGGTGCTGAGGTGAGGGAGAGATAATGCCAGAGGGGAGCTGAGGAGAGCTGAGGGGAGCTGAGGGGAGCTGAGGGGAGCTGAGGGGAGCTGAGGGGAGCTGAGGGGAGCTGAGGGGGAGGGAGATACAATGTGGTAACAACGTTACAGTGACCCGTTATGGTGTGAGCATTTGTTGTAGCAAGTGCACACGGATACACATGGTGTAGGCGTCTACAGGTGTTGTGGTGCACACGCACACACACACACACACACACACACACACACACACACACACACACACACACACACACACACACACACACACACACACACACACACACACACACACACATGGTGTAAGTGTCTACAGGTGTTGTGGTGCACACACACACATGGTGTAGGCGTCTACAGGTGTTGTGGTGCACACACACACACACACACACACACACACACACACACACACACACACACACACACACACACACACACACACACACACACACACACACACACATGGTGTAAGTGTCTACAGGTGTTGTGGTGCACACACACACATGGTGTAGACACGTACAGGTGTATTAGCGTTCACATATAAGAAAATAACACAAGAATAAATGCAACTGCCGAGGTCTATTAATTAACTCAGGCGAGGCAGTTTACGTTCAAACTCACATGTCTAACCTACGATTGAAACAATTCACCGGTTCTATGTGTACTGTGTTGCTCGGTAATTTATTTTATAAATCAACAATCTTATTTTCTAAACCAGTATTTACCCAGCTCTTTTTTTCTGAAGTTAAACTTACCCTGTTTTGTCTTTGTATCTATTGTTTCATGTTCTATTTTGTAATGCTGTTTTTAACACCTTATTGAATTCCCATATCGTAGTCCCTTTTATTCATTCGTACACTTGAATCATATTAGTTCATACGCTTCACCTTTATAGAGAACGTAAATAAAGCTTTCTTAAGGATTTTTTCGTAAAGATGGACTCTATAAATCTTGAGATTAACTTTGTCATCGTTCTCTCTATACACGTTCAAGTGAATTTATGTCCCATGTTAAATTACAGTGACCAAGACTGAACTACATAATGTAAGGCTTAACAATGGCACCTTCCCCCCAAAAAATGGATCTTAATGTTAACTCTTCTGGAGATGAACAACAGCATCCTGTTACCTTTCTCCGGAAATGCTTACTTTAATGTTTTGGCTTAAGAGACCAACTAATAACGGTCAAGATTCTCAGATTTAGTGATTGCATCATTGTCCTGGAGCTGGGACACTCCACATGCAACAGATGTCCCAGGATAGCGCCCTGGGGCACTCCACATGCAACAGATGTCCCCAGGATAGCGCCCTGGGGCACTCCACTTGCAACAGATGTCCCAAGATAGCGCCCTGGGACACTCCACATACAACAGATGTCCCAAGATAGCGCCCTGGGGCACTCCACATACAACAGATGTCCCAAGATAGCGCCCTGGGGCACTCCACGTACAACAGATGTCCCAGGATAGCGCCCTGGGGCACTCCACGTACAACAGATGTCCCAGGATAGCGCCCTGGGGCACTCCACAACATTCCCGATCGGGCTTAACTTCATTTATGGGAACAATTTGTTTTCTTTGAAATAACTGCGTCTTAACCCGACGTAGTGCACTATTCCCAATGTCACGGGCCTGTAATTTCCTAACGAGTCTGTAATGAAACACAGTATCAAAGGCTTTGTCTCGGTACAGAGTGTGGCAAATGTTGCTGCTCTCAATTTGCTCGAGAAATGCTGGGGAAAATGAGAGTAAATTTGTTGAACAAACTGTCTTTTAGTAAAACCACGTTTGCAAAATCCTTGAATAATATTTAATACGTGAATGAATTGCTTTTTGTGATCATTGATTCGAGTCATAATTTTTTGTTATCTCTATAAGGGATGATAAGGTAATTGGCTGATAGTTGGATACCAGTGATCTATTCCTCATTCTTAAAAAATGGGAACTATATTTCGCAATCCTCGACAGGTTTGGCACTCTGCTCGACGGTAATGGTTTATTAAATCTGCTAGATAAGGGTTCAATGAGCTCAGTTTTACATTCGTTTAGAACCTTAGCAAATTCTGCGTCTGTCATTGGGGGACTGGTTTGACTGTTTAATTTATACATTTTTTTTTTTAGGAATTACCTGTCGAGTGAACTTACCTAAACTAAACTTGTGAAACTACCTAAACTAGTGAGACTAGTCTCGTTCACCTACAGGCAAAACATAAAGTTTTTTCTAGTTAATACAGAAACAAATTTATATTACCACGTAGTTCATAATTAATTAATTTAAGCTGTTATTATTTATTTTTAGTTCAATCTGGTTTGATAAATTGTTGTTTTAATTCAACTTCCTAATTCTTAATGCGATCACATAGGTTTTTACAGAATTTTTTCGAAGGCCCATATTTATCCATTTTGAGTCCTTATAGTTCGAAGTAATTTAATTATACTGTACACTAAATTCCTCGGTTTCAATTAGAAATTTGCATATACATCATAATCCAGTGTGGAGACACCCGCTGGTGTAGCCGGGACGCGTACCTTGGGCCCCCCATCTCCCATGCTCAAATCTGCACAGTCTTCACTGCTCAGGCACACCACAGGTGCTGTGCTGTGCCACAGTCATGGCATAGACGTCTACAGGTGTTGTGGGTGTGCCACAGCCATGATAGAGACGTCTACAAGTGTCGTGCTGTGCCCTCTGATATGTTGTAAACGTCTAAGGGTATTCTGGTATTGACTCAAACACATTACGTAGGCTTTTACATAGACGTGCAGAGCAGATGCTGGTGCATTAAAAAAGGGTGTATTTAAACACGCTTTTATAGAGATGTGTGAGAGCAGATGTTGTTAAATACATAATTAGAATTGCTCTAAAAGCTATTCATTCTAAATAAATTATCTCGATGGAAAAGGTTCCATGAACGAATCAGTGATTTATGTCATCACACCAGCCACACAACTGATAGCTCCCCCCCTCAAACCTGTCAAATCATTGACAAGTCCCCACACACCATTGTTAATATTCTGAACGTTCCACACCTGTACAAAGGCGCCACTACAGCTGACAGGTAGCTCCTTTAGGTACAGTTCAATGCGCTCTCTGCTACAGAAGGTAGCCTCTTCCACAATGACACAGATATAACCCCTTCTCCCCATAACACAAGTAGCCTATTACCAACATATGTTGGTAATGTTGTAGAGGTACGGGTAACAACATGTGTTGCCCGTTACCCTTACAACACAAGAAGACACCTTTTCGACAATACAGGTAACCCATTCTTTCAAAAACACATGTGGTCTCTTGTTCAACACTTCCCCCACACCCCTGCCAGCTCCCACTTGACACAAGTTGGACCCCCTTCCCTCATCTCAAAGGTAGCCCCTTCCTCCACAACGCAGTAAACCCCCCTCCCATCTCCATAAGCAACCCATTCCATCGAACATAAGTAGCACCCTTCCTCAAACCCTCCCTTCCCCTCGTAATACACGCTGCTACCTCCTCTCCCCCTCTCAAAGACATAGCTGATACAGCTGACTTGAGAATGGTCCAGGACGGACCGAAACGTCGTCGTCCCTTCGCTTTCTAGTGTGTGGTTCGGTCAACGTCTGACGGGATAATACAACAGTTAAAGCAATTATGGCCTTCTTCTTTTGTTTATTTAGACAATGCCCGATAGAACAGAAGTACACATGCAGGTTTCAGAAGATAACATATGGACATTGTGGAGAAATGCCCGATAGATCATTTGGTATATTGTCTCACACAATGCAGAGTTACATGTAACACCGATGAGCTCTAACAACGTGGAAGTTACAAACAAAATTGGATGTAATCTCACAGGGAGGGGAAGAAAAAGATATGCTCCGTAAGCACTCTGTTTAATACTGATAAGATTTACACAGAGCGGGAGCAGCTCGGGCCGCTAAGTAATATTGCAGAAGAAAAATCATTTCATCACAAAACAGGTATATATATATATATATATATATATATATATATATATATATATATATATTATATATATATATATATATATATATATTACGCCTTCCCCAAAACACCACTTAACTCCCCCACAACATATCGGTCTTTAATGGTTTCTCTTTGATAATTTCATTGTAACTTTTCAACCCTAAATGATTCAGTAATTACCGCAAATTAAGTTTATGACTCGACATTAATTAAACGCTAGATCTAACTTTGGTGGCAGGGGAGAGGATTTTTGGGGCTTGAGTCTGCCAAGTCGCTCAGGCAAATTGATAAAACACACGATATGAGGCAGTGAAGAGAATTTTTGTGAACGAGGAAAAAAGTCACCTTCTTCTATTCCTGACGAATAGAAGAGGAAGTCGCGATAAGCTTATACACGGTGGCATACACAGCTTATACACAGTGGCATACACAGCTTATACACAGTGGCATACACAGCTTATACACAGTGGCATACGGATATATTCACAACCTTACAACTTTGTTAGCTAGCGACTTGTGGGAGGTCATCAGGACAATGCCCTCTTTATTTTATTTAGCTATTAGGCAAACCTAACAAATGAACCTAATAGATAATAAAGAGAGTAAGGAAGAACAAACCTGTATTTACCAAATTGCATGAAAGGAAAAAACCATGCACAGGATATGGGTGATTAGATAGCAGAGATAGGCATCGTCAGAGTATTGGAAAATAGAGAGTAACACCCATCCACACACAAAGCTAACTCCGGAGGCTCTAAACATTAGCAAAAGTTAGAACATCATCATTTAAGAACTTAAATAAGGAGGCAGTTAGTCGTTGTACACATAGTACAGAGTATATTGCTCCTTCGTGGAACCCTCACCCAAAGAAACATACGGAAACTCGAAGAGCTTCACAAGTTTCCAACAAGGCTTGGCCCATAATTGCGAGGAATGGATGGTATGAAGAGAGACTGAAGGAACTAAACCCGATGACGCTAGAAAAAGAGGACAGAGAGAGAGAGAGNCACAATAACGTGGCTGAAGTATGTTGACCAGACCACACACTAGAAGGTGAGGGACGACGACGTTTCGGTCCGTCCTGGACCATTCTCTTTTTCTTCTTGTTGATAGTAGGTGCAGTTTGCATGAAGGGTTTGTCCTCCCGATGACTGCACCAGTACAGATGTTGGTGGACGCGTTGATGTTGAGGTTGATGTTTGAGGTTGATGTTTGAGGATCATTTTCAAGTCGATTGTGGCCCAGAACGGACCGAAACGTCGTCGTTCCTTCACCTTCTAGTGTGTGGTCTGGTCAACATCAAGAGAGTAGATCGTTATAGTTCAACGTATCTGTAATGACAACAACGGGCGTGGCATACACATAATACGCAGCTTGCAACTACATATGTGCAAGTCTGCAGTTCTTGTTCAACTTTCCAGGCAGTACTGGGAGTGTCTGGTGACTTGAGCAACTCCCTCTCACCCACTCTCGTCAGTCCTGTAACACTTGTGTATAAAAGTGTATGTGTTAAAGTATGTGCAGCACTGAATTTGACACAAGCCTCGCATGATGTCGCTGAATCTATCGAAAACAAACACGCAACCTAACCAGCAACGTCATTTTACAATACACCAATGTTTAAAAACGTTCTTTAACGTGTTGGATACATTGTGTGTGTGTTTGCTGGGGCTATGTTTCATATCGAGCGTGTAGGTATACCACGATGTTACTTAAGAGTTGTCTGCAGTTGCTGCAATAACAGGTGGCTGAGCGTAGAAGTGGAAGGAGTAGTCTGGACAGAGATCTCTTCCCGTGGTGGAAGTATAGTTAGTTCTGGTACTGGTCTGGTACTGGTCAATGGTTTATCTGAAGCCAATTATAACATTACCTCTTTCAGGCCTGGCGATTAACGTGCTTGCCTCTTGACCTGTGAATGAGCTGTACGTTCGGTTTCAGTACTCTATAGGAGGGTCTTGAGGTTGGTTTTGGAACGCTTAAGTCTCCCCTTAAGGAGAACCCTTCCCCATGTCCACGGGAAGATCAGTGGTTGGGAGGGAGAGTGGCTGGGAGGGAGGGATTGATAGAGGGAGGAAGATATGTCAAAGAGGGATGAAGATAAAGAGGAATAGAGGAAAAAAGTAAGGAGGGGGAAAAAAGAGAGAGTGAGTTCAGGAGGAGCGAAGCTAATTCCCTTATAAGAAGTATAAGTGAGAGAGGTGGGGCAGGAGGAAGGAAGAGCGAGGAGATTAAGGAACAACGTACGAAAGGGAAGAACGGAGGGTGGAAGAAAGGAAGAAAGAGAAATGAAAAGAGAAAGGAAATAAGGAAAACCTCGAAGCAACTACTGACTCCTTCCTAGCATCCATGGTTAAGATGGCAGCCTTCAACCATCTTACGGCGACCAGTCATACTCTGGCATAATTTGATTTTGAGCTGTCATCTTAAGTCCTTTGTTGACCTTTGGCTGCCAATTTGTGGCTTCTAGGAGCTCGGAAAGCCTTTTACTATATTCTGCGTACTCTTGCCCTTCCAACAGCCCCTGTTGGAGCGTATTCTTGTGCTTCTAACAGTCCCCGTTGGTGAGTACTCTTGCCCTTTCAACAGACCCCGTTGGTGAGTACTCTTGCCCTTTCAACAGTCCCCGTTGGTGAGTACTCTTGCCCTTCCAACAGTCCCCGTTGGTGAGTACTCTTGCCCTTTCAACAGTCCCCGTTGGTGAGTACTCTTGTCCTTCCAACAGTCCCCGTTGGTGAGTACTCTTGCCCTTCCAACAGTCCCCGTTGACCTGGATCTTTGATCCCGGTAACAGTCATTTTACAGGCGAGAATTAACAGAGCAACAATCTCTGAATAACTGGAATACTCTGGCTTTTACCGCCCGCGGGCCGTTGTGTCCAGCTCTATGTCACGATGAAAGCGCCAAATAAAGGCACGCTAACTGAGGAAATAAAGTTAAAGCCCGCTTCTGATAATAAAGCCATGCGCGATCAAGCGGCTTGTTCGTGCTAGTATTGAAACTTGTTCCTTTGTCGTGCTAGTAAACGAATCAGAACAGGTCGGAAAATCTGGAATAACAATTAATGTTTTAGTTTCATGTTTTGGGGGCAAAAATTAAGCCTGGATTGCCATAGCGAGCGCCGCTGGTTGCCCTACCTTGCCGTGAATGACACTTAGGAACTGAGCAGAAAGAAAGAGAGAAAGAGAGAGAGAGAGAGAGAGAGAGAGAAAGAGAGAGAGAAACGTTTGACAGGGGGGAAATATTAAGGTTATCCCGGCAGTGTCTTCACAGTGGGGTCGAGGCGCGTGTGTCTGTGGTTGATAAGGATGTAACTCCTATATTTATGGCGGTGATCTTGATGCATGGTGGCGCGGGCGGGCCGTCCCTAGCAGCTTTATACTCAGCCTTCAAAGCTTTCGCGAAACGTTCCATCCTCATTTCTGGCGCTCTCTGCGTCCTGCCCCGAGGGAGAGCCCCGTCAGCGGCGCCTCCAGGAAAAAGCCGTCAGCGGCGCCTCCAGGAAAAAGCCGTCAGCGGCGCCTCCAGGAAAAAGCCGTCAGCGGCGCCTCCAGGAAAAAGCCGTCAGCGGCGCCTCCAGGAAAAAGCCGTCAGCGGCGCCTCCAGGAAAAAGCCGTCAGCGGCGCCTCCAGGAAAAAGCCGTCAGCGGCGCCTCCAGGAAAAAGCCGTCAGCGGCGCCTCCAGGAAAAAGCCGTCAGCGGCGCCTCCAGGAAAAAGCCGTCAGCGGCGCCTCCAGGAGATGTGTGTAGTGAACGCTTATAATTATACATGTGTATAATTCTTGTGTTGACAACGGCTCTAGCAGGCCGAAACGTTCACTTTCTTTTATATTTCTCTGTGGATTTCCGCATAAAATGAACAGTGTTTTGTGATCGTCAATTGCATATATATATATATATATATATATATATATATATATATATATATATATATATATATATATATATATATATATATATATATTTATATACGTATGTGAATAAGCTTGAATGGTCCCCAAGCATATATGCAACTGAAAACTCCACATCCCAGAAGTGACTCGAACCCAGACAACCAGGAACACTATACAACTGGAGTACAGGAGGTCTTAACCACTCGACAATCAGTGACTCTCTTTGTACGGTCAATGATGGTCGAGTGGTTAAGGTCTCCCGTACACCAGTTGCATAGTGTTCCTGGCAGTATGGGTTCGAGTCACTTCTGGTGTGTGTGTGTGTGTGTGTGTGTGTACTCACCTATATGTACTCACCTATATGTGTCTGCAGGATCGAGCATTGACTCTTGGATCCCGACTTTCGAGCATCAGTTGTTTACAGCAATGACTCCTATCCCATTTCCCTATCATACTGGTTTTAAAATTATGAATAGTATTGGCTTCCACAACCTGTTCCTTAAGTGCATTCCATTTTCCCACTACTCTCACGCTAAAAGAAAACTTCCTAACATCTCTGTGACTCATCTGAGTTTCTAACTTCCATCCATGTCCCCTCGTTTCCGTGCGGGAATGTGTGTGTGTGTGTGTGTGTGTGTGTGTGTGTGTGTGTGTGTGTGTGTGTGTGGGTGTGTGTGTGTGTGTGTGTGAGTGTGTGTGTGTGTGTGTGTGTGTGTGTGTGTGTGTGTGTGTGTGTGTGTATACATGCATCGAACAGGTGTTGGACAATACCTGATCTTGAAAAGCAGGTGCGTCTAAGGTATTAACACGACTACACCTGCGTGTGTGTAACACATGTGCGGATACACCTGGCTGTGTTTCCACCCGCCCCTGGCAGAGTGAGGGCGGGTCTGGCTGAGACACGGTGCGCATGTAACATGCAAAACCTGAAATTCCCTATACAAATTTATTCCTGAAATCGTATTAACCCGTAAAGGAAGGGTGGGAAAGAGAGGCCATGATAGTGTTCCTAGAAGACGGAAGAAAATAGAATTATATATAGATATATATATATATATATATATAGATATATATAGATATATATATACACACTCACATTATCACAGATACACATCTCGTTACCTGACTCGTCAACAGCATCACAACGGCTGAACTTGCGATAACAATAGGACGTTTATGACGCAAAATTGACTTGGAAACGAGGCGGTGCTGTTGGACACGCTCCCGAGGCCTCAACTTGGATGTGTCAACACTGCACTAACTTCTGCTCCTTGCTAAACACGCACATAATTACCGGTGTCGCCTCCAGCCTTACAGGTGAGAAAGATGAGGCCAGGTGTATATATGTATATATATATATATATATATATATATATATATATATATATATATATATATAATATATATATATATATATATACGTACGTGGCGTGCGTGCAAACACTCAAGATAACCCAGCTTTCTGTCTTACTAATGTTAACAACGGCCATAAACGCATACCTTAAACGTCGTACGTTAAAGAGAGTTACGTAAAACACGCAAAATATTAAATCCCAAAATCCCAAAGTAGATTTACAGAGGTGTGAGCGGTGTTAATTATGACAATACACAACCCCCCGGCAACACCTGCCCTTTTGTGTTTGTGTTGCTGCTGATAAGGTCTCCTGAGATCGACCACTCAGCGCGTGAGGAATGGAGGAGAGGGGTTGAGGGGGCCCGTGAGGAGATGAAGGTGACGGGTGGGAGCTGGGTGAGAGAGAGAGAGGGAGGGAAGGAAGAGAGGTGAGAGGGTAGGGATTAGGTCAGGTGAGAGAAAATGGCGGGGGTGAGTGGGGAAGGATAGAGAGAAAGGGAAGGGTGGAGGTGAAAGAGAAACGATGGGGGGTGAGGGGTTAGGAGGGTCAGTAGTGGGTTGGGGGGGTGGAAGTGGGGTTGAATCCCACCACCCCCCCCCTCCCAACCACACCACACCCACATGTAGTGAGGGTGACGACAGACCTTTTTTAAAACAATTCAATTCAAATTTCATAACAAAAAATGAAAATGAGTTAAAAAACAAAAAATTTCCCCCCATTTTGAATGAAACGAGTCGACAGGAAAACTATGATGAACACCTGGAAATAAAACCTGGGTCGCATTTTCTAGTGCAGAATGGAATGAAAACAGCAGGACCCCTGATGGACGGGCACCCGGTAATCGAGACGCAGCCCCGCAGACAGACACGCCGGAGACAGTGAATAATACTGATACAGATGGAGACAAAGAGACGGAAATGAGAGGGAGTGAGATAGCCACGGAGAAACTACTGAAGCGAAGCGGAGACACAGACTTGAAGC
>WNGS01164858.1:52116757-52127844 GCA_020271785.1 Procambarus virginalis
ATTTTGAACGCCTCGTAGCACTTCATTATCATAACATTTTCATAATGGTAACAAAGCCTCCTCCATGATCGAGATAAAGATTACAGGTTTCGCATGTGGGGGGGGGGCCTAAATACTTGATGGGTGCTTGAAGGATCGAAGCACTTAAGCTATAGATAATCTTTATCACTGAACTCTAGAAGCTCGAGGCACACAACGGGTCAGCCAAAATTACCTTCCGTGTAATTTGGGCAGAGTTTCTTTCACCCTGATGCCCCTGTTCACCTAGCAGTAAATATGTCAGCCAAAATTACCATTCCGTGACCCTGACATTAAGAAATAAATACAAAGTTCACATTGTTCCCTTTGTGATAACCAATGGATCCCTGACGGCTGAGAGGACAGCGCTCGGGATTCGTAGTCTTAAAATTTCCGGGTTCCGGCGGAAACATATGGGCAGACTTTCTTTCACCCTGATGCTCCTGTTCACCTAGTAGTAAATAGGTACCTGGGAGTTAGACAGCTGCTACGTGCTGCTTCCTGGGAGGGGGGAAGGGGTGTAACAAAAAGGAAGCCTGGTCGAGGACCGGGCCGCGGGGACGCTAAGCCCCGAAATCATCTCAAGATAACCTTATCCTGTTTAAGACGCTCCCGCCTGCACCTATTGGTTGTTGATGTTGTTTGTTAAAGATTCGCTACCTGGAACAAGAAGTTCCAAGTAGCACGGGCTATGGTGAGCCCGTAGTGGATGTTATATATGTCTCAAACATCCTTGTTAATCTCCCATGAGAAACGATCTCAAATAACCATAACCTGAACGACACTCTACTGCCACACATGTGACTGTAAACAACGAAGGTAAACATGTCAACAATACTTGTTTATTTGCAAATCTAGACTGTGAATAATTACTAATTTGTACATCTGAAGACGAGTAGGAACAGCACTTGTCATGACCACTACAAGTTATTCTCCCACAACTAACGTCCAACCACTTGGGCTGGACGGTAGAGCGACGGTCTAGCTTCATGCAGGTCAGCGTTCAATCCCCGACCGTCCAAGTGGTCGGGCACCATTCCTTACCCCCCGTCCCATCCCAAATCATTATCCTGATCCCTTCCCAGTGCTACATAGTCGTCATGGCTTGGCACTTTATCCCTGATAGTTCCCTTCCCTTCCCACAACTGACGTACACATATTAGAAGATCGATGCCAGTGATGATAGATACAAGTGCTAATAGATTCCAGTGATGATCGATCCCCCATTGATAATTGAATCCAATGATAATAGATACCGGCGTTCTATATCTATTGCCTACCAACACCGAATAGACTTGAATCCTTCTCCATAATACTGAAAAAGTCCCCAATGCTATTATTGTATTGAGTATACTTGTATTGCTGTATTAAACCAACAATAATGTTGTATTGAGTATACTTGTATTGTATTAAACCAACAATAATGTTGTATTGAGTATACTTGTATTGCTGTATTAAACCAACAATAATGTTGTATTGAGTATACTTGTATTGCTGTATTAAACCACCCTAGTGTTGTATTGAGTATACTTGGACGTAATTCATTGGAAATGCAAATGAATTAGAGTGCCACTGAGTTTCATTTTCAATTTTCACATTTTCATTTTAATTTCAGTTTTTGATTTTCCGATTTTTCATCGATAATGGAATATGTGTGTTACTTGGTCGACAATGTGCCTCTGACGCTACAAACACTCAAGCAACGTTGCAACAGCTCCTCTGAGGTTGCAACAGCAGCGGCGCCTAAGAGGTTGCAAGCCGACTTGAACGCCTTAGGTCTGCTAAGAAAGCCGGACACAACTGACCTAATACAAATCAGCAAAGAACAATTTCTCGAAGTGATTGCTAGACTTCGGAGTTATAATCATCGTAAAGAGAAGCCCCAAACCCCCTATAACGGGCTCTGGGTCCTATATTGCGCCCACCAGCCCGTTATAACAAGTTGGCGACCGCCAGATCGGAAACTGTATAGCCTAACCCAAATCTATCACTGCCAGGGATCATTAGTTCGATAAAAGCGTCATTATTTCGGTGACTTTAACGTCCCGAAAGCAGTGGATTGTTGACGTTTTGGTGGAGAGCGGCACCCTTGGCAGCCATTGAGGGTGAGGACAGGTTGCTACCGCGCCTCTGATCTTTACTATCTTATCTCTCCTCCTAGGAGGCCAAGATCACCTCCTTCCTCCCAGCAGCCTCACCCAGGAGGCCAAGATCACCTTCCTCCTCCCAGTAGCCTCACCCAGGAGGCCAAGATCACCTCCTTCCTCCCAGGAGCCTCACCTAGGAGGCCAAGATCACCTTCCTCCTCCCAGGAGCCTCACCCAGGAGGCCAAGATCACCTCCTTCCTCCCAGCAGCCTCACCCAGGAGGCCAAGATCACCTTCCTCCTCCCAGGAGCCTCACCCAGGAGGCCAAGATCACCTCCTTCCTCCCAGTAGCCTCACCCAGGAGGCCAAGATCACCTTCCTCCTCCCAGGAGCCTCACCCAGGAGGCCAAGATCACCTCCTTCCTCCCAGGAGCCTCACCCAGGAGGCCAAGATTACCTCCCTCCTCCCAGGAGCCTCACCCAGGAGGCCAAGATTACCGTCCTCCTCCATCCCATCAACATCAGTTTCATTTAAAAGTTCGTCTTCAATCAGCGGGTGAACCCGTCCAGTCGTTCACTGTGAGCTCTTTTATTACCAGCGCGAACTTTGCGTCTTATTAACGAGGAGACTAATCCCTCACCGGCCGAGACTAATCCCTCACCAGACGAGAATAATCCCTCACCAAACGAGACTAATCCCTCGCCAAACGAGACTTATCCCTCACCAGACGAGATTAATCCCTACCCAGACGAGACTAATCCCTCACCAGACGAGATTAATCTTATAAAATCGAGAGATATATTCATACCTCTCCTAATTTATTGTGAATATTTTAGTTTACCTTACCTGGTTGATACCTGGTTGATGGGGTTCTGGGAGTTCTTCTACTCCCCAAGCCCGGCCCGAGGCCAGACTTGACTATTGAGAGTTTGGTCCATCAGGCTGTTGCTTGGAGCGGCCCGCAGGCCCACCTACCCACCACAGCGCGGTTGGTCCGGCACTCCTTGAAGGAAACAATCTAGTAATCTTGAAAAGCTTAATAGAAAACACCGACCTAACCTAACCTTCTTAGTATGTTAAGATAAGCATCTTATTGCTTCTTAATTACAATTATTACTTAACCTATACCTATATTGATATTACAGTTTTATAAAAATAATAAAAAACCAAAACCAAAATATTTAAATAAATTGTAAATTAACTCAGGATATTGTCAAATATTGTATAAAATCTCTATTGTTTAATAAAACTGAAAAAGAAATTCCTAATATGAAAACTGGTGTTTAGGAAATTTATAGGAAGAGTTTGTACCTTAAAAACAAAATATAACTTGGCATATACCTTATATGTACTTATTAATCAGCCAAATAGTGACTACAAGCAATAAGTCATATATGTACTGTCTTGTGCGAGAGCGGGTTGATGAATAGTAGTAGAGCGACGGTCTTGATTCATGCAAGTCGGCGTTCAATCCCCGACCGTCCAAGTGGTTGAGCACCATTCCTTCCCTCCGTCCCATCCCAAGTCCTTATCCTGACCCCTTCCCAGTGCTACATATTCGTAATGGCTTGGCGCTTTCCCCTGATAATTCCCTCCATCCTTCACTCCCTCTGAAAGCCATAATATTGCTCCCTTGGGAGGTATATTCAGCCCTCTCTGAAGGCCATAAGCCTTTAATGGTGTCATATATGAAATAAACATGAGCAGTAAACCAGCCATTTTTCCGGATAATAGAAGACTACCCGGCGTTGCTCGGGTCTCTGCCTCTCCCCCTCACCTCTCACCCCCCCTCTTCCCTATCCCCCCCTTCCCCATCTCTACTCTCCTTCCCTGCCCTTCTACTCCCTCTCCTTCCTGCCTTCTACTCCCTCTCCTTCCGCCCTTCTACTCCCTCTCCTACAGTATTATTAATCAATAACAATATAGAAGAGATACCGGGTCTATCCCTCCCCCTTTTCCTCTCTTCCCTCTGTTCATTCCACCCCCCCTCGTCCTACCCCTTCCTTAGTACCCCCCCCCCTCTGGTCCCTCCCCATGTTCTCTCAGAAAGATTTATTATCATTATGATGCACTGAAAATGCTAAAAACTCTATGGGAAACAACCAATATTTCGGATATAATAAAAATCGTATGGACTGGGGGTCTCTATAAATGCAATATTTCCTAAATCATGTCACTTGGACCAACGCTGACGTGCCTGTGACACTCCCCGACCCCACATGCATCACATGTGAAAGTTGGGTGAAGCAAGCCCTTTGCATCTGGCCTCCAACCTCGGACATACAGATATCTTATTATATAGACATACATATCAATATATACCATTGTTGACGTTATTAACACGTCATCCAAGTAACCAACACGTCATCCACGTTACCAACACGTCATCCACGTTACCAACACGTCATCCAAGTTACCAACACGTCATCCAAGTTACCAACACGTCATTCAAGTTACCAACCCGTCATCCAAGTTACCAACACGTCATTCAAGTTACCAACACGTCATTCAAGTTACCAACCCGTCATCCAAGTTACCAACCCGTCATCCAAGTTACCAACACGTCATCCAAGTTACCAACACGTCATCCAAGTTACCAACACGTCATCCAAGTTACCAACACGTCATCCAAGTTACCAACCCGTCATCCAAGTTACCAACACGTCATCCAAGTTACCAACACGTCATCCAAGTTACCAACCCGTCATCCAAGTTACCAACACGTCATTCAAGTTACCAACACGTCATCCACGTTACCAACACGTCATTCAAGTTACCAACACGTCATCCAAGTTACCAACACGTCATTCAAGTTACCAACACGTCATCCACGTTACCAACACGTCATCCAAGTTACCAACCCGTCATCCAAGTTACCAACACGTCATCCAAGTTACCAACACGTCATCCAAGTTACCAACACGTCATCCAAGTTACCAACACGTCATCCAAGTTACCAACCCGTCATCCACGTTACCAACACGTCATCCACGTTACCAACACGTCATCCAAGTTACCAACACGTCATCCAAGTTACCAACCCGTCATCCACGTTACCAACACGTCATCCACGTTACCAACACGTCATCCAAGTTACCAACACGTCATCCAAGTTACCAACCTGTCATCCAAGTTACCAATCCGTGATCCACGTTATTTCTGGATAGAATTTTTACATTTATGCGTCCCAATACTTGTGTATTCTTTACTTGTGAATATTAGCTGTATCTAACCTCAGAACTTAGGTTGGGGTTAGGTTAGGTTAGGGCACAAAGTAACCTGTTCTGAGTACAGAAAATGGGTTCCTGTGACCTGCGTGCATTCCTCGGTCACCAGGCTAACGTTCATGACTATAACCAATAATCTCTGAAAGTTCGATCATCAATCATTCAGTCTTGAGAGAGTTTGTACACAGAATCAATAAGGCGGGTTAAACCAGGTAGTGGGTGGGTGGGTGAGTGGGTGGGATGTAACACAAATGGGTACAAGCACGTTCTTCTTTTTGTGGGTCAAAGGTACGAACTGACATTCGTTTTGACTTCACTGGCTATGTAGTTTGCATGTGAATGGACCAGTTTGAGGTCAGGTCTACGAGGGATGACAATGACAAGACGCCGGCACGCTGTTATCTATTGATGAACAGCCTGTAAATGTAGCCGCGCTTCACTCACATCCCAACCTCACTCACTCACGTCTTATCGGGAAGCTAATAACTATTATCTTAGATGCCACCAAACTTTTAAGTATCACGCACGTCTGTTGAGTAATTGCATCCATTAAGCTGACTAGACCAGCTTTGATCGCAGCTCCGTGGCTAAGCCCAACTTCCTGGGCAACTGATATGTACTTCAGCATAAAAAAACACATATTTCACGCGATTACCATCGTAAATGGTACATTAAGCTTCGCCCCTACGGCCGTGTTCAGCTCAAGACGCCAAAATCATCAATACTTTTATATGCAACACACAGATGATAACTCACATGACACGCGATAACTCACACACATGACACACGATAACTTACACGCATGATAAGCGATAACTCACAAAAAGCACATGGGGGCGTTAGATACAGTAACATCTGAATGCAGCATTTTAGGGCTAAAAATATCTGCAAAGAAGTCTAAGGCAATGAGACTAGGTGGCAACACTCCAGACATTCACCTACGCATTCAAGACATTAACCTTCAGTGGTTTACACAATATCAATATCTCGGAATGTGGATAGATTTTAATGACATTCAACGAGCAAATTCAATATCTGAAGGAGAAACGAATTCACAACTCAATATAATGAGAGCAATCACAGGGCCCCGTCTAGGAGCGGCACACAAAGTGTTAAGAATGTTTTACATACACTCCGTTTGTTCCCTAGTTGATTTTGCAGAACCAGACTTACTCAGTCTTTCTCCTGGCCAGTGGGCAAACGTTGAGGTTATTCAAAATGATGCAATGCGAGTCATAACAGGAGTTCCCAGATGGACTAAAATACTGAACCGTAACTCACACACATGATACACGATAACACACACACATGACGTGATAAGTCACACACACACATGATATGCGAGAACTCACACACATGACACACAATAACTAACATATGTCATATTCAGAGAGTAATCACACTAACGGGACTGCATCAATGAGAAAATCCGTAGGAGCAGTGATGAGGGCTCGAACCTATGCGGTTGGTGTTCCAGCACACACGCTCTAGGGACCAGACCACGACATGGTAAAAGAATTGCAACCTGGAGTTCTACTGAACACACAAGGATGTAATGATCCTTGATAACGATCCCCCCCCCCAAGTACTAACTACTCCAATCCGATTCTCTGTCTGTTGAATATTCATTCATATATTTACATATCCCATTATTTAATTTTATTATTAAGTGTAAGATAACTTGGATGTCTCTTGCAAGCTATGGGGGGAGAAGGATCCTTGTACAAACGTACTAATATGCACTGTTAGTTCCAAAATTAATTTTCGCATGCCGTTAAATGGTTTATTCAGTTATACGAAAACGTGAATTTTTCCGGGTCCAACAGTACACATTGGTACGTTTGAGCAAATAGTTGCTCTAAGCACCATCACTTTAGGAAGGTGGGCTGAATTATTTACGTTAAAATGAGCCAGTTTGTTTAGATTAGCTTACCCTGTTTCGTTTTCTGTTATTCTTGAATAATTATTATCCTAGCTTTTTTTTTTAACTATATTTAAATTTTATTCTTTATGTTTTTAACTGTAATTTTTTTATCAATTAATTTTGAATTGTTCGTAAAAATGTATAATTTATTCATAAAATGTTTTCATGTTATTATGTTGTTTTTTTCTGTAGTTTTCTCTCCTCGTCATCATTAACAAAGACCAAACTTCATTACACGCATCCACCAAACCTCCTGTTTTTGCAACCCGTCCTCATCAACAGAGTTACGGGCTATTCATGCTCCTGCTATCTCTGGGGTGGTATAATCTTTATCAATCAATCAATCAACAAAGGCCAAATGTGCGTTAATCTAGCCGCCAAAACCCACCCCATCCTCGTAAACAAAAGCCAAATTCCATTCCATACACCCGCCAAATCCCCTATTTATGAGTGAAAAACAGTTTACACACGACTCACAACCAACCTGTCCTCGACTCAAGTCCATTACATTCAGCGGTCAACCCCACAGACGCATTCATAAATGTTAACATACTGTTCATTCAAAACGGGAATTTTCTCAAGTATAAATTAATATTATAATATATTAGCATATTGTGTATAAATAGGCATAGGTTAGGTTAGGTCAGGTGTTTAGGTTCTGCTGGCGATTATTTGTATTTATAGTACGTGGGTGAAGCATTTACAGCGTTGTGGTTCGAACAAAATTCGTCAGTGAAGCACTTGTTCCGGAAATGTTCGAACGTCAGCAGTTGTGAGTCGTGTGTAAACCGCTTTTCATTCATAAACAGGGGGTTTGGCGGGTGCATGGAATCACTTTTGGATCTTTGTTTGGAGGACGGGCTGCTCACAACTGATGACGTTCGAACACTTCCAGAACAAGTGATTCGCTGATGAATTTTGTTCGAATCACAACCAACCCGTCCTCGACTCAAGTCCATTACATCCAGCGGTCGACCCCACAGACCCATTCATAAATTTTTTACATGCTGTTTGTTCATTTAAAACAGGAATTTTCTCAAATATAAATTAATATTAAAATATATTAGCATATTGTGCATATATAGACATAGGTTAGGTTAGGTGTTTAGGTTCTGTTGTCGATTATTGTATTAGTAGTACGTGGGTTTATTTATTTACATTTACAGCGTTGTGGTTCGAACATAATCCGACAGTGGAGCACTTGTTCTGGAAGTGTTCGAACGTCAACAGTTGTGAGTCGTGTGTAAACCGTTTTTCATTCATAAACAGGGAGTTTGGCGGGTGCATGGAATCCCTTTTGGGTCTTTGTTTGGAGGACGGGCTGACCACAACGCTGTAAACAGCCCGTCAGACAGAAAAGACAGAAAAGTGATTCCATGCACTCGCCAAACCCCTGTTTATGAATGAAAAACGGTTTACACACGACTCACAACTGATTTCGTTTGAACACTTCCGGAACAAGTGCTTCACTGACGAATTTTGTTCGAACCACAACAATAAAGTAACAATAATTTCATTAAGCATACAATTTTAACTGCAATCCACGTTAAACAAGCCGTTATATAAATAAATATATATATATATATATATATATATATATATATATATATATATATTATATATATATATATGACAGTGTCAGACCACGGAGGAAAATTGAAACAAGAAATTTCCTTAAGTACTTTCGTATTTAATAATACATCTTTAATAATACGTTAAACAAGCCGTTATATAAATAAATAAATAAATAAATAAATATATATATATATATATATATATATATATATATATTATATATATATATATATATATAACTGAAAACTCACACCCCAGAAGTGACTCGAACCCATACTGCCAAGAGCAACGCAACTGGTATGCACAGGGACGCCTTAATCTGCTTGACCATCACGACCGGACAAAGGAAGTGATAGCCGAAGCTATTTGAACCACTTCCCCGCCGGCACTCGGATGGTAATCTTGGGCATAGCATTTTATCAAATCACCTCATTTTTTGGGGCAACACATGAGGAACACAAATGCGAACAAGGCTTGTTCGCATATATATATATATATATATATTATATATATATATATATATATATATATATATATATATATATATATATATATACCCTGCTTCTAGGTGTATATACACTGAAAGTTAACTTGTTAACTTTAGTTCTCGATTATAATCATGGCTAGGCTATACTTTCTGGTTAGTAGTGTTGTGGCCTCAATAACTCTCCAGAGGTGGATCTAGGCCTTAAGAACAACACCAAGTCTATCTTAAGAATACAAGAGGTGTTGCAAGAAGCAAGCACATCACCGGAGAGAACGCCAAAACCAAGAAGTGAGGCAATACTGGTTATCTTGAGATGATTTCAGGTCTTTAGTGTCCCCGCGGCCCGGTCCTCAACCAGGCCTCCACCCCCAGGAAGCAGCCCGTGACAGCTGACTAACACCCAGGTACCTATTTTACTGCTAGGTAACACGGGCATAGGGTGAAAGAAACTCTGCCCATTGTTCCTCGCCGGCGCCTGGGATCAAACCCAGGACCACAGGATCACAAGTGCAGCGTGCTGTCCGTTCGGCCGACCGGCTCCCCAGCCGACTATCGCTGGTTGTTTAACATATAACGGGAGCCACTGTTGGATCAAACGATCAGATTAAGCTATAGTCGGCTGACCTGGGTGGTATTCCACCACCAGACGCCACAGTGACATTTGCTCAAGCATTTCGAGGTTTAATGACACAATACAAAAATTATGTTGTTGAGTAATGTAACAAATGGAGATGATTGATTTACAAAGAACAGTACGAAATATCGATACTTAAAGAAACAAGACACCTGGGTGGGGGAAAAGCGAAGCATCAAACAAGGAGGATTGTTCACTTTGAAGTAATAACAGATATAGGAAGAGGAAGAAGAGGAGAAGGAGAGAAGAGGAGGAGGAGCGAGGTGGGCAGGTGGGTCGGAGTGGCGGTGCCCTCAGCTCCACAGTTGGGCCGCCGCCGCTGAGGAAAGTGGACGTGTGCAGGTGGTGGTGGTGGTGGCGTGGTCCAGCTGACACTAACCTCACTAGTCAGTGCTCGCGCCTCACACCCTCACCGGACGCCTCACCAGTGATACCCATAACAAACAACACTCATCTCTTTTTGATTTCCAAATTACGACTTTTTATTGTGTTGAAATTTTATCATAAGATGACAATGTGGAAATGAATTATTAAGTAGCAGCGTAATTATTAGATAGAATTTTTTGTTGCCCCAAAAAACAGTAATGATGAAAAGAACCCGTGATACCAGGATGAACAATCCTGAGGTAATGTCTCACAAAGTCTAAGTCCAGAGATGGACTTAGACGCGACACGCGGACATGAGAGTGTGTGTGGTGTTGAGTGTGGTGGCGTGGTGCTGGTGGTGTGGTGCCCGGGGCGTGGGGGCCGAGCTCAAGCTCTTGGACAACGGCTATGAGGGCGTGGTGGTCACCATCGCTGACCGCCTCCCTCAGGACCACTGTAACCACCTCATTCATGGACTCAAGGTAAATATGTTTTATCATATACATTTTCACGTCTGTGTTTTAAAAAAAAGCTTAAGGAATCAATTTTCACAGTTGGAAAGCTGGGGAAATGCCTTCCTTGTTCACTAACCAAGCTGTTGAACAGAAACTTGTTCACTAACCAAGCTGTTGAACAGAAACTTGTTCACTAACCAAGCTGTTGAACAGAAACTTGTTCACTAACCAAGCTGTTGAACAGAAATTTGTTCACTAACCAAGCTGTTGAATAGAAGCTTGTTCACTAACCAAGCTGTTGAATAGAAGCTTG
>WNGS01164858.1:52139454-52159729 GCA_020271785.1 Procambarus virginalis
TATATTTATGGGACTTCAATTATGGACATTATTAGTGTTATTCGTAGCCTTCCATTGTCGTCGTTACGATGGACAGCTGTTGGATCGAGCCTCCACCTCGACTACCTCACAGTAATGTATCATAACATGTTGGCATCAAGGTGCAAACCAACATTTGAAAACTGTTATCCTGTTGTCTCATTCTGCCATCGTTCTCTGTGTTGCAATAGGTTGTGGTCTCAAGCGAAAGTTTTTTCCCACGTGTTCTTTTATCACGTTACTGCACGATAAGTGTACAATAGCCATACAAACCTACATACCCTGGAAACCACT
This sequence comes from Procambarus virginalis, assembly GCA_020271785.1. Classification (NCBI taxonomy): domain Eukaryota; kingdom Metazoa; phylum Arthropoda; class Malacostraca; order Decapoda; family Cambaridae; genus Procambarus; species Procambarus virginalis. Next base: position 52,139,767 of record WNGS01164858.1, read on the forward strand.
AACCGAAACTGTTTCTATTTCTCGCTTGTTACAACTTGTAATAAAGTTTGTTACATTTTGGCTTAACAGTGTTTATGACGTATTAGAACGTTTGTTACAACTTGCTATATTGTTTGTTGTAACTGGTTAGGAGGTGCTAAAACCTTGTTCGAACGTTGTACAAAAGTCGTAGATTCGGTGTGTTTTTGGCGGGCATAGAGAAGCATACGTCACAAGGACCATTACCTAAAACCCTTAACTCAACCCACACGTGAAAGGGAAGGTGGAAAGATGTGCCCACTTCACCGCAGACGCTTATCATGCCCGTGACAAGGAAAGACCTAGGAAGTTAGTAGAAGGCAGGAGGGAAGGTGAAGGGAAGAAGACAAGAGGGAAGGTGATTTGTCAACTGTAAGGGGTAAACAGTTGGCAAATAATCCACTTTTTACCTGCATCAGTAGCTTAGGTTAGGTGGGCTGCTTGGGTTCGTTTGTTTCGGATTAGGTTAGTACGATGTTCTTTGTACGTTGTGGCAAATAAAAACAACACCCGGCCTGCTCATTAATACGAATGAACAGCAACAGAAGTTCAGCCAATGAGAAAATGGAACTGTAGGGAGGTCAGTCTAGTACATAAGGAGAAAGGAAACTGCAGAATGTCTATTGTTACCTCATGGAAGGCAACTCCTATATACCAGGCAGCTCCTATATATACCAGGCAGCTCCTATATATACCAGGCAGCTCCTATATATACCAGGCAGCTCCACCTACGCTTGAAACTCTCCAGTGATCCCACCACTGTTCTGTTGCTAGGGAATTTGTTCTGTGAATCTACAACGGTATTCACTCTGACGCTCCCTCTGGCTGACGTTCACTCTGGCTGACGTTCACTCTGGCTGACGTCACTCTGGCTGACGCTCATTCCTCCCTCTCTTGGTGAATGATTAAAAATAAATTACACTCATCAAGAAAAGTTTAGATACCCGGCTTCCATTACAGAGTCACGATCACTTAAAAATCTGACATGTTCGAAATTTAAAAGATTAGTTCGAATTTCATGCTCCAGAGAGAATCCTTTGGTACTGGTCACTATACTGTGTGAGGCTACTGTGGTAGTGTTCACTACTACTGTGTGAGGCTATTCTGTGGTACTGGTCCCCCCCCCACTATACTGTGTGAGGCTACGGTGGTAGTGGTCACTATACGTGTGTGAGGCTACTGGTCACTATACTGTGAGAGGCTACTGTGGTACTGGTCACTATACTGTGTGTGAGGCTACTGTGGTAGTGGTCACTATACTGTGAGAGGCTACAATGGAACAAAGAGTAGCCTGAGGCAGCCATGACACAGATGCAAGGCAAAACGCGTAATTCATAAGGTAGAGTTGTTAGTGTTGAAAACCTTGCATGGAACGACCTCGGTGAGGCTGTTGTTACGAGCTGACGTCATCACATGTTTGGCAGCACATGGCCTGCTCTAATTTGTCAGGAATAATACCAAACAAATCATTTGAACAACCATATTAAACAACAAGGTATATCAAAACATTTCAATGTGCTATCAAAAACAAATCTAAAACAATTCGAACAATATATATATATATATATATATATATTGATATATATATCAGATATATATATATAGATATATATATATATAATACTCTCTTCTCTCCAGAAGAAACCTTTAACTGCAAGAAGCCCTTCACCACTTCAGGAACTTTCTCCTCCTCTTCCCCCCTCACTTCTTCCTTATCTTCCTATTTTCTTGCTACAGCCTGTAGGCTACCTCCTTGTCTCCCCCCCCCCTTGGTGGGGGGAAGACTCCCCCCCTCTGACAGGCACAAGGAGCTGTCAGAGCCACAGTAGCCAATAACAGCATGATAAAGACATCGGAAAGTGAAAGTCAATAGGAGCCAAGACGACCTTTCGGGGACAGATAACAATGGAATGTTTCTTTTTCTTTGTTAGGCAGACGTGACGGTTGGCGCACGACAGCCAGACGCGACGGCTGGCGCACGACAGCCAGACGCGACGGCTGGCGCACGACAGCCAGACGCGACGGCTGGCGCGCGACAGCCAGACGCGACGGCTGGCGCACGACAGCCAGACGCGACGGCTGGCGCACGACAGCCAGACGCAACTGTAGTAGTAGTACTACAGTCTATTTACTGGAAAAAAAAACAATATCAATGACGATCACTTTGAGCCAATTGCCGTGGCTTGAACTCGCAACCTGGTGATTCCCTGACACTCACTCTGCCTTAATTAACCGCTCGGTCACAGTACTGTCACCGTGGCCGAGCGGTGAACCAATTCAAGCCACTCGATTGCCTCAAACGAATATTCACAGAACAATACAAAGTGCCGTAGGAAATACATTACATCAATACAGCACCGTAGCACCCACTGAATCTATGGATGAGCAGGTTCGGCATCTGCGTGTGTCTGTCTGGCACTGGCAGGTCTGTACTGACATGGTGGGAAGTTGGTCCACACGCAACGTCTAATTAACACAAGACAAATAGAAGGCCCAAGTCGTTAATCTACGACTACGATTGGGCTATGACTCCCGCACACTTGTTAAGCACGAAGGTGGTAGGAAATCCTTTGCCATCTCAATGGACAGATTGAGAACATCACTAGACAAGCTTTGATACGTCGCCTAGATTGGCTTCATCGTGTCACCAGGCAGGCTTCACCCACATCACCAGGCAGGCTTTATCATGTCACGAAGCAGGCTTCACCACATCAGCAGGCAGGCCTCACCACATCAGCAGCAGGCTTCACCACATCACCAAGCAGGCTTCACCACATCACCAAGCAGGCTTCACCACATCACCAGGCAGGCTTTATCATGTCACGAAGCAGGCTTCACCACATCACGAAGCAGGCTTCACCCAACATCACCAAGCAGGCTTCCCCACATCACCAAGCAGGCTTCACCACATCACCAGGCAGGCTTTATCATGTCACGAAGCAGGCTTCACCACATCAGCAGTCAGGCTTCACCACATCACCAAGCAGGCTTCACCACATCAAGCAGGCTTCACCACATCACCAAGCAGCTTCACCACATCACCAAGCAGGCTTCACACATCACCAAGCGGCTTCACCCATCACGAAGCAGGCTTCACACATCACCAAGCGCTTCACCACATCACGAAGCAGGCTTCACACATCACCAGGCAGGCTTCACACCAGATAGACCCTCACCAAAGCAACAGCCGTGTGCTTGGCATGACCGCCCCGACGCTGGAATATTTATTCCCAGAACGAGAGAGATGACGGCAACACAAGCGGGCCTCAGAGGTCGCCGGGGCTGTGGAAAATAGGACAGGGAATCCTAGCAATGTTGCCAACACCCTCCCCCCCCCCCTAACCACCCCCCTGGGTCACCTTAGCTCTCTTTCTTCACACTCGATATCTCTCTTCTCCCTAGTTCTCTCTCTCTCTCTCTCCGCTTCTCCCTCTCTCTCTCTCTTCTCTCTCTCTCTCTCTCTCTCTCTCTCTCTCTCTCTCTCTCCCTCCTTCTCCTCCTCTCTCTCTCTCTCTACCTTCCCAATATCTCTACCGCTACACTTTTTCTCCCTAATTTTATCGTTGCTTTCATTTCCTTCTATGCTCTCTCGTTTCTCTTCCTTCTCCACTTATCACTCTCGCAGTGATCACGATCAGAGTGAGAGAGAGAGAGAGAGAGAGAGAGAGAGAGAGAGAGAGGGAGAGGGGGGGGGGATGTGGGATAGGAGAGTTCGACCCAGAGTCCTGGTCCCTGCAGGCAGGCGGGCCGCCCCACGAGCGGGCAAAGTCAGGGTAATGCATTAAACCACCAGCCTGGGGGCCGCTCCGGGCCGCCCCGGGCCAGAGAGATACTTGCGAAGAATTTTATGGCCCTCGTGGATGAATACGATAATTGACTGCCATGGAGAATAAGTAAATGGATGGATAAGTAATGGATAAATGACCATTCTACCCTATACAAAAAAAAATGTATATAATCAAGATATAAATTCTTTGGATATAGTATAATATGCAAATAGGATTTTATGTCAATATAAAGTTTAAAATTCAGCTTTTATGTGTATCCACACTGTATCATTTGTCAGTGGGGAGAGTCATCATAAAATTCGCCCATTAATATTAGAGGAAATACAAACATTTCTTATATAAATAAAGTAATTAGGGTATTGTATGACCTTTTCCATGAAGGTGTTAAAGGGAGCAGTTTAGGTCACTTGACGTACATAACGCGACTGAAAGGCAAAGTAGTCTTTTCTACCTTTTCCCCCCTGTGATAACATGTCGTGCTCCGCAAGCACAGCAGGTAAAACACGGGCATAAAAGTTTAGCAGCAGCAGTAGCGGCGGAAACACAGGCTCTAGTGGCAGCAGCAACAGCAGCAACAGCAACAGCAGCAGCAACAGCAGCAGCAACAGCAGCAACAGTAGCAGCAGCAACAACAGCAGCAGGAGCAGCAGCAGCAGCAACAGCAGCAACAGCAGCAGCAGCAGCAAAAGGTTTTCATGATAAGCAGTAGCAGGAGCATCATGCAGGAACAAAATCTTCAAGGTGACTTTATATAGTGCACGTGTTCTATTTTATATACTCTGAAGGCGTCGTATAATCGGCCCATCGCACCTATAATATCTTCTGCCCGGACGATATAACTTTCTGGCCTCTTGAGGCAGTCATGCCTCCACGATGATGCCTTCCTCGGTAATGCCTGTTTGAAGTTCCATCACGCTCGCTGCTTAAAAGTTCCAACGCGCTCGCTGTTTAAGTGCAACTGCACTTCATAGAAATACTCGTAAATTCTCCCCAACACACATTCTTGTACATTAGAACTGTGTCATACGTTTTAGTTCAGCGTTTCTGGGAACAATGATTTTAGTCTTGGCTTTCATAGCTGCGACACACCTCACGGTGGAGCCAGGGCCGCCCCCTCTGTCACCTGAGGCCGCGGGGACATTAAAATACACTCAAACTCTAGTATTCACACGTGCACGCACGCACGCACGCACACACACACACACACACACACACACACACACACACACACACACACACACACACACACACACACACACACACACACACACACACACACAGGGGGGCCCTCGTAGCCTGGTCGGGGGGCCTCGTAGCCTGGTGGATAGCGCGCAGGATTCGTAATTCTGTGGCGCGGGTTCGATTCCCGCACGAGGCAGAAACAAATGGGCAAAGTTTCTTTCACCCTGAATGCGCCTGTTACCTAGCAGTAAATAGGTACCTGGGAGTTAGTCAGCTGTCACGGGCTGCTTCCTGGGGTGTGTGTGTGGTGTGGGGAAAAAAAAAGTAGTTAGTAAACAGTTGATTGACAGTTGAGAGGCGGGCCGGAATTATTATTAACTAGTCTATATCAACTATAGTCTATATCAGGCGGGCCGGAAGAGCAAAGCTCAACCCCCGCAAACACACAACTAGGTGAACACACAGGCAGGCTACATACCACACATAAAGACAGGCTATTTAACGCAAGGGGCACACGCACAAGGGGACACAGGTGGAAACTGAGTGCCCAAATGAGCCACAGGGACGTTAGAAAGAACTTTTTCAGTGTCAGAGTAGTTAACAGGTGGAATGCATTAGGCAGTGATGTGGTGGAGGCTGACTCCATACACAGTTTCAAATGTAGATATGATAGAGCCCAGTAGGCTCAGGAATCTGTACACCAGTTGATTGACAGTTGAGAGGCGGGACCAAAGAGCCGAAGCTCAACCCCCGCAAGCACAACTAGGAGAGGCACACAAATGCGCTAAAGGAGTAGGAGTTATGGAAGCAAACTCCATTCATAATTTTAAAATATATGATAGGGAAATAAGAGAGGAGTCTTTGCTTTAACCAAGTAAATGCTCGATCCTGCATGCACAAATAGGTGAGTACAAGCACTCCGACATAAGAAAGATGGAAATAGTGAGAGAAGAAGAATAAGGATGGACCTTATAAAGCACATGAGAATAAGCCTAACAGGGGAATGAGGGAATAAGGAGGGGGGGGGGGGGGAGGGCCTGACATCTGAGTAGACAGCGCTTCGGATTCGTAGTCCTGAGGTTCCGGCTTCGATCCCCGGTGGAGGCGGAAAAAAATAGGCAAAGTGTATTTTACCCTGATGCCCCTGTTACCTAGCAGTAAATAGGTACCTGGGAGTTAGACAGCTGCTACGAGCTGCTTCCTGGGAGTGGGGGGGGGGGAGTGGGTAACAAAAAGGAGGCCTGATCGAGGACCGGGCCGCGGGGACGCTAAGCCCCGAAATCATCTCAAGATAACATCAAGAGGCACACGCTTCTAGCGACTAGACCAGTTGCTAGAAGCGTGTGCGTGGGAACACCCACCGCATAGGTTCAAACCCTCTTCGTGGCTCCTACGGATTTTCTCATTATTATTATTATTATTATTAATATTATTATTATTATGGGAGTCCAGAGGTTTTCGCTATACGGGTACCAGGGACATGACATGGGATTTCAACCTCGTAATTTGCATACAAGGGACCATTCGGTTCACTGTAAAATAGAGTATGATCCGTTATATAACATCTGGATTCGATTAAAACGTAACTCAGATGCACCCCGGGTTAAGAGCTTATATCAAATGACTGGTTCTTATAGACGTGGTGGCGCAGTGGTATAACACTCGCTTTCCATCACGCGCGTAAAGGTTTGAAACCCGGCCACGGCTCAAGGAATTTCCAATAATCGCACCTACACCTCTCTCTCACCCCCCAACCCCAACCCCACACCCACAAGCTTTATCTGAAGCTTTCTCCCCCTCGTCAGACAGAAGCTTCACCTGCAGCTTCAACCCCAATATCAGCAGCTTGAAGACCGCGTCACAGCTCAATACTATCTTTTTACATCCAAGTTTTGTAGGAATTTAGAGCCGAGAATGTTTATGGTGAACTAGAAGGAAAATACAAATGTTTTAGTCTGTGAGAATGTGCTTGATTTCTCGGGTAATATTTGTTGACACTAGGCTGCTATATAAATATTATGTAAACATTAAGTGTTTCACGGGTGTTTTATGTTTGAGTGCTTTAGTGAGTGTTTAATGTACTATATAGTGTTTAATATGTATACTTCCGAGCACCTGTTTACTGCTAAAAGCACAGAGACATTAGATAAAAGAAAACATGCACATTTACCTGCCGCCCGGGAATCGAACCTGAGACCCTCAATTGTGAGTCGAGAACGAAACCAACTGTACTGCGAGACACCCTTGTTATCGGGTACGATTAAGTATATATGAAGATGGAAACTAGCTGGAGAGAACGACAGAATTACTTGCATGTATGGCCGACTCGTCCACTCCATTACAACAATACATTTTTGACATATAAATCTCTTAAGGAAGGTCAAAAACTGATGTACTGAAAATCATAGCGGCTCGCAAAATTGACGTGGGGTCCCGTTTTCTCTTGGTGGGTCCTCGGTTAGGTTAGGTTCGGCCAACTTAGTACATCACTTGAGTGACGCTGTGAACGCTCACGTCACTAAATAAAAGGTTACGGAGGTTACCTATAAGGAAAGAGGTTAAGAGGTTACCTATAACTGTATCAGTCTTTGGCAGAGACTTGTATGAATTTAATCAGACTAATCAACACACGATATGAGAATGGTGATGATTTGATGACAATGAGGATAGGAGCTTTCTACTGCTCGCCGTTAAGGGAGTTGGCAAGGTACGTTGGCTACTTCCTCCTCACCGATGGTCAATAGTTATGATGTTGGAGATCTTTATTTTTTTTTACTGTACCACCCATAATTGCTCCAACTAACCCAATTTGATCTAATTACAAATAAAATTACAAGCTTCCAAAGTTTCGCATAGGAAAAAATTGGAAATGGTCAGCAAATAAAAACCAGGTTTGATAATTAGGTTTAAGTGAGAAACTTTGATTCGGGTAATGAGTTCTGTGTGTCGCATCCTAGCAGGTCTGCGTTCGATCCCCAATGGTCTACCATTCCTTCACTCCATCCTCATACTGAAACTCCTGTTCTACCCTTGTATCCCTTCCATGTGTTATATAGTCATCCTGGTTTAGCACTCTCTCTCCCCTGATAATTTTCTTTCCTGGCTTACATTTCAATTTTGCAACAGAGTATAAACTTCACTAGAGATGTAGATATGTTTTTGCAAAATAGTTTAGGAACAAATTTTGTGGAAAAGTTGATAAGCAGATTTTCACTGTTATTTGGCTATGCAGAAACCGCCGAGCAAATAAATCTTTAAATATCCCATGCTCAATATATCTTTTTAATGTTATTAGTTTTTAATTAATTAGTTTCCTATAATGAATGTAATAAAAATAATTTACATTATTTAAAACATAATGTAGCAAATACCCATGTTTGTCTTGATAATTTAGTTATTTATGTAAGTATATTCATGAAATATAAATTTAATAAAAAAATGTTAGACACACACACACACACACACACACACACACACACACACACACACACCACACACACACACACACAGGAATACCTCACTTCGTTGGAAGACGGGGGGACATGATCACCACATTCAAGATTCTCAGGGGAATCGACAGGGTGATAAAGACAGGCTGTTTAACACAAGGGGCACGCACTAGGGGACACAGGTGGAAGCTGAGTGCCGGAGCCACAGAGATATTGAAAGAACTTTTTTACAGAGTGGTTGACAAATGGAATGCATTAGGAAGCGATGTGGTGGAGGAGACTCCATACACAGTTTCAAATGTAGATATGATAGAGCCCAGGCTCAGGAAAACTGTACACCTGTTGATTGACGGTTGAGAGCGGGACCAAAGAGCCAGAGCTCACCCCCGCAAGCACAACTAGGGAGTACACTAGGTGAGTACACACAACACAGGCGGGACCAAAGAGCCAGAGCTCAACCCCCGCAAGCACAACTAGGTGAGTACAACTAGGTGAGCACACACACACACACACACACACACACACACACACACACACACACACACACACACACACACACACACACACACACACACACACACACATTCACCTACTATTTATATATATAACAATAAATTTAGCCAAAAAACACAACCAGTGATATTTACCGAGCAGATTCATCCGGCCCCGCTGGTGGCTGGGCACATCATGAATGAAATATATGAGTTTAAACGCCACTGTTTATACACAACAATAAAATACGTACAGTATCCAAAAACATGTGTATGTGTGTATAGTGAATGCGATATATTTTGAAAATGGGACAAAATTTGTTTAAAGCAGAAGTGAATGTGTTCAAATAGGCTACGGTCGGTCGAATGGGTCTAAAATTCTGGAGGGTGTTCCTTTGGTGGATTCAGAAGAATCCACCAAAGAATATATATATATATATATATATATATATATATATATATATATATATATATATATATATATTTAATAATATAATATGGAAGGGAGTACCGCCTCTGGCTGGAAGAAGGGGGACCCATAGCCTCGGAGGAAATCACACATAACGCATTGGAGGGAATGTAGGTCCCCTCCAATACAGTTTCTGTGTGCTTTTCTCCTACCACCCCCTCCTTTTTTTATGCTTTATTGTGTATTTAAAGGTTACAAAACATACAAGACAAATGCCTAAAGGTTATGAATCTCTTGAAGCTCCTCCGCTTCCGGACAGGAACCGAGGACGCAGCAAGCATTTCCCCTCTGGATCGCCACACTGAGGCGCTGAAACAAAAAACTGCAAGCCCTTGGGTCTCTGGTGACGTCAATGAGCTTGGAACCCATTCCTTGAGAAATCCCAAGGGACTCTTGCCCCAGGGGCCATGCGTCTCAGACGCTATGGGAACAAAGAGGTATTGACCTGCCAGTCGCCTGTATTTGAGAGATTTTGCTGTTTCCCTGTGGTTGGCCGCCCCACCTGCTTGGTCAGCTCCGAAGTGTACATAGGTGTCAGCCAGGGTGGATACACATGTGTAGTCCCACACCAACTGTCTACCCTCCTTCCATGAGTATATGGTGATGCCATCAGGCGAAGTGCGGGGAAATCTGGGTTTTGGACCCTAGGATGCGAGGTTCTCTCTCCGCTGGGCACTTAGCTGAGACGAGGCTTCTCTTGATGATGTCATTGACCTCGTTGTGTCTTGCATGCCAGCCCTTTGTGCTTCCGCAATGCAGCCCATGCAGTCCGTATTGGTCTGCTTCCAATAATAATAATATATATATATATATATATATATATATATATATATATATATATATATTATTGTAGAATAATATATATATATATATATATATATATATATATATATATAGATAGATAGATAGATAGAAAGATATGTAGATATATTGAATGATAGATAAATAGATAAGTCACATATTCGTTAAATCTTAGCTGTACAAAATATTTGAAAGGAAATTAAACTACTTAAAAACAATTAAGAACAAAAAACTAAATACTAATAATAAACAAATTTATATACTCACCCAATAAAATTTATTCACTCCAAACTGCTGAGGAATTCTATCTCGTCTACCGAGACGTGTATAATATATGAGAGTGGCAACCCTAAGAGGTCCGATAGTCTTCTGGTGTGCCTCTATACCTCCATTTTCCACATTCAATACATTTCCAAAATTCGTTTTCCCAGACCCTCTTAATATCGTTGAGCGCCTCCTAGATCCTGAACCTCTAAGTTACTATTTCCTACCTGAATTCTCACCCCCACTCCCTCCCTACCCTTCTCTCTCACTTTTCTTTCTCTCATCATATTCCTTCCCGTACCATGCACTCCTACCCTACCTGCTATCCCCTGTCTTCCATAACTTCCTCAATCCTCCTTTACTCCATTCCTCTCGTTCTCATGCCCCTTAATCCCTCTCGATCCTTCCCTCATTTCACTCTTTTTCCTACCCACGCACTCCTTTCCTCCCCCCCTCTCACTTTTTCCCTCCAACATCCAAGGAAATATTGAACTAGCAAAAACGTGCCGTTTCCCGTAGCCTCCTGAACATGTGTTACGGTAATGTCGCTGGCCAGAGAAAAATACGGAGGATGCGAAGCAAATATGAGATTCAAGTCTCAATGGAGCTGGAGGAGCATGCAGGCCGCAGCGTGAATGACTCGGGCGCACGAGGAGACCTGGCTCAAGATAGTGTTGGGAATTACAGCACCAAGGAGGGAGGGGGAAAAAAAGTTGAGAAGAGAAAAGGAAAGTTAGAGAAGCTAGACGTGCCGCAAGTCTTGACATCGTGATTCCCAAAGCACTTCCGAGGGCCAAGTCGGTATTTACTAAACTGTCTACTGGCATTTATCTCTATAAATCTATATGTATCTTACTGATTTTCTTTATTTACCAATATTCCAGTAAATTCTCTAATTGTAAGCAATATTTTGAACTTACGACTTAAAACTAGGCTTCAATATCATTATACAGACGATAACTGTAATGATTTCGCATGACATTACATTTCGTATGACATTAGTAAATCGTATTTTAAGCAGCGTTTTCTCCTAGCTCTATCTATAATCCAACATTATGTTTGTAACTCATCTTCTATGTATGTACTTTTACCTGAATAAACATTTGAATTTGAATTTGAATATAAGTCCAATCGATCCAATTGCAAAGTTACTCCTATCTTAGGTTAGATTAGGTGTTTAAACTCTGAAGGCAATTATTTGTATTTGTGTTAGTCTAGTGATTTAACTGCTGAACGTCTCATGTACCCAGTAGCTCTAACGACCCCTTAGAGACCAGGCTAGCAGGAAGGACTCGGAGTAACTTCGACTATAACATACAATAAAGGTTATAGTCCAAGTATGTCAGTTTACATAGCGTTGGTCTCGCCACGTACATAAGCCAGCATAACGCCAGAACCAACTACACTACCCAAGAAAAGGTTCAGCTTCAACCAGAAAAACTCGGACTCGACTGGTATGGCAGAAATCTTTCTACACACTAAGCTTCTTCAGTGGTTAGCCACTCATAAAATTCAAGCCTGCTGGTAAAACACAGCATGTTAGAAACATCAACGAATAACTAATATTTATAATACGTACATGAAGGAATTAGAGGTGCGATTCGAACAAGACATCAGCGAAGCACTGTTCGAGAAATGATTGATCGTCATCAGGCTGTTCTCTTCAATAATGACCAACAAGTAGTGTTTTTCATTCAGAAATAGTAACGTAGAGTAAGGTGCATTTGGCTTATGTTTATGAGAACGCTCTTAGGTTTGCGGGTGTACGTGAAACACTTAAGAGGTGTCAAATGTGAATACAGGAAGAGAGCGAAGTATTATTCAAGAAAATGTTCGCCCGTAATCACATGTTAATCCAGCCCGGTGTTAGTCACTCAGTTTCTCACTCTTGAAATAATTCCGGGTCATGCTTTAGATAAACACATACCCGGGTTTCATTTCAGTGTCAACTGAGAGGAGATGAGTTCTATCTTTGCTCTTAATACTGGCTAAATAAGAAAAAATTAAATACAAAAAATGACTGAAAAATGTATCTACATATAATTAGAATTCACCCATTTATAAACTATCTCTTGCGGAAGCCGTAGTTATCGTGGGGGTACCGCGGTGTAAGGTAGAGTTATAATGGCAGTGTGCTGGGAGGGTCTAGTTAGAGCGAGTGGGGATATCTTACCCGCTTGTCTCTGCATTTGTGAACCAAATCTTGCTAGCAACTAGTACGAATTACAGCACCAATGATCGTGTTTCCGTATAAGACCATTCGAAGTGAGTGTCATTAAATGGCGTGGTTTAAACCTCCTAGTTGTGCTTCATTTGGAGGTTACAACTGATTACCAAGAGACAGCATATCACAGGTAAGTTTGTGTACATATATTTGTTGTTGATTTAGTGGCGGCAATGACTCGTGGAATACACATATTTGATGTTGGTCTAAGAGCATTACCAGTGTTGTATAGGAATATGTTACCCAAATACGCTCATATGTTCTATCTTATCACATAAAGTATATGTGCATGTACTTTATCTGTTCGTATGGTAAGTACATTTTTATTTATATATAAAAGAGTTCTTACATTTATGTAAAGCCACCAGCACGCATAGCGTTTCGAGCAGGTCCTTAATCCTAATTTTTCTCCGGAATACGACCCGCCAAATCGTTTTACAACCAGGTACCCATTTACTGCTGGGTGAACAGAGGCTACTGTTAAGGATTGGCGGCCAGTCAATCCTCCCCCGGCCAGGATACGAACCCAGGGCGAAGCGCTGGGAGACAAGAAAAACATACATCTCAGATAGAGTAGCTTAGGCTATTTCTTAGGCTTCAGCTCTGGTGCCTGTCGTTCGTCCCATACCCAGAGCCCGTATGTGGACACCCCCATCCTGTCTCTATAGTAGAGTTGCCATATGCCCGTGGTTTCCAGGACATGTTTTTTAGAACAATTTAATCTGTTGTTGATGTAGAGAGAGTTTCCATTTGCCAGTCATGCTAGCCCGTATTGGTGATCTGGGCAAGCGTCAAATTTAAAGTTTTTTTTTCAGCTAACTAGAATCGTTTGAATAGACAACCCCACTGATGTCACATTACTGAGCCTCAGTAATGTGGTGTTCTTAGATGTGACGCTGTGGTTTCACCCCATAGTGTTTCGGCGTGTGTGGGTAATTTTCCTCATGCAATGTTCGTATGGTTAAGTCTACACAGGCAGAAGGTGCATACTTCGATCACATTATCATTCCAAACGTTCATTCCAAAGCATCCTTCCACACGTCACGCCACAGGATCATTCTACACGTTCTATCACAGCATCTTTCCATATGTTCCTTCCGAAGCATCATTACTAGCCCCCCCCCCCACCCACCTCCTCAACGAGAGTCGAGTCACGTCTTTCATTCACTAAATCAGACCAGCATGAAGATGCATTCGTAAACCGCGCCATGTAATTAGCCTTAATAGTCTAGCCAATTAGAGGGAAATGCACTCTCACCTATTATTATGGCTCCATTATTCTCCGGCCGGATTTACCGATATTTAATTGTCGCGTGTAAATCCTCTGGCAGGCAGGTGCTTCTCTCCCCCACTGTCTAATGCCCTCATCTTGGCTTGTTGAGGCCCAAGTCGAACTGGGGCATTAGGACGAAGGTTGTGTCACGTACAACCTCATCCTTCATCACTTTCTTTCATTCATGAACAATTATGAAACGTGAGTCGTTGTTGTTAAAATAGGATATTATCGTAAATGCAAGGGGGGGGGGGGGCAGGAACCACTGCTCGACCCACACAAGCACCTCTAGATGAACACAGCTATGCGAGTACTCTCACGTTCCCCCGCCTGACAACAATGCCAAAGAGGCCGAACTGACTGTTAGTCCGCCTGGAGAGTGGTGGTGTGAGTGGAGTTCCTTGTGAAGCATGCCTAACAGCCTGCTCACATCCCTGTTGGCTCTTGGTTTTCAAAGCTGCCATAGACTGTAGTCGTAGTTCTATTCATTGAATAATCTGGAGTACTTTTTCCTCAGCCTAATGTCAATCCGTGAATTCTGCACCTGAACACGAAAGGGCGTTAAATTAACCACCGTAATTTGGGAGAGGCTTTATACCCCATCTCTGGCTTGCCAGTTACTTACAAAAGTACTCCATCTGAGATTGAGCGTCAGCACTACACTGTCAGTCTCAACAGGTCCTCCAAAACAGGCCTACTGTCCGGTGCAGCTCATTCACTAGAAGAGCTCACCCGTCTGGTGTAACTTGAGAACCCGAGGCTTGAAGATCAGAAATACAATTCTTCTCTTCACCATTCTTAAGTTTTTTTTCTCAACCTGGTTATGGAGTAAGTGGCCGTTAACCACAGGCATTTCTTGAAGTGTGACAAGATCCTTCAAACTCCGATACGCCACTAAATCTTGGAGATGAGTTTATATTCCCTTCAAGCTGTTGATTCGTACGGTCGTCCATGCACAATATAAACCCACTGGCAATCTCTCTGAGGTTCGGCTCAACATACAGCTAGCTACTTTTTTCGTCAAATAAGGGACGCCTCGCAACGTACATCCGAACTCCTCCAGTTCTCAAACGACAATGGGGGCTTTGGCTCTCACCGGAAACATCACACCCCCTCTGGATCCACCTGACCTTGGGTTGGTGGGCCCCCAGAATTTGGTCCCAGAGCCAGAGCCTCGGTGGGTGCGAAAATCTCGGCTGTACCGATGATTCGGTTAGACTACCCATAGAAATTTCACAAAAATAGAAAATACATAGTAAATTTGTTTCGTAGGACTACCTAAACGTGACTAAAAGATACTTTGGGTCGTCTATCATGTCCCTTTTGTGCAAGACTCATAAAGCGGAAGCGGTATGTTAACAGCAACGGCTGTTCCGTAAGACTTCCCTTCCCACACACACACACACACACACACACACACACACACACACACACACACACACACACACACACACACACACACACACACACACACACACACACACACACACTCAACTAGGTGAGGACACACGGTAAGACTCTCCAACCTTCAAACTCGCGTAATTCAATCTCAGATGGAAATTGGAAATAAAATTCGGGAGTTACGTGTCTTTGTATACAAGGAGTGTAGCATCCACGTGGCTGGTGAGACATGAATGAAGATGCAATTTCATTTTGGTGAAGCAGACATTTGGAGCCGAGTGACTGGTCTCTAGGAGCGTCACTCTGGGGTGAGGCTTTTGTACACATCCTCGGATCTGTGCTGACCAGGCCCAGGAGGGCAGGGAGTGTGAATGACAGAGGGGCGAAGGGCTGGGAGTGTGAATGACAGGGGCGAAGGGCTGGGAGTGTGAATGACAGGGGCGAAGGGCTGGGAGTGTGAATGAGAAGAGAGTTCAAGAGGGTGCAGGGAGTGTGGATGAGAGCAGAACACATGAAGGAGAGAGGGACATAGGGGACAGTGTGGATGAGAAATGAACAAAGGGCAAGAGAGAGGAGCACAGGCGATAGTGTGTGAATGAGAGACAGAAAGAGGGGCAGGAAGTGTGACTGACAGCTATACAGCCCAACGCCACCCGATGCTCAGCGCCGCTCCAAGCCCAGCAGCCACACCAAGCCCAGCACCCACACCAAGCCTAGCAGCCACACCAAGCCCAGCACCCACACCAAGCCCAGCAGCCACACCAAGCCCAGCACCCACACCAAGCCTAGCACCCACACCAAGCCCAGCACCCACACCAAGCCCAGCACCCACACCAAGCCCAGCACCCACACCAAGCCCAGCACCCACACCAAGCCCAGCACCACATCTCGCAAATGCATTTATTCTTGCTTGTAAAAAAAAATCCTAGTCTGCCGCCTGTGTTAAAATATCACAAACTTTTACTCTCATTTGGATCTCAGTCCCAAACAAAACAAGTTTAGACTCAAACGAATTTTCCGGCTGTGAACTTTTAAGAGCAGAGTAACAGCTGATGACAGTCGGATTTGGAGTAATAGAGGCATGACTAGAAGAGCCGGGCGGTGAGACACTAGACGTAAGAACTGTATTGTCATTACAGGTTTTGAATCTTACTTTATTTACTCGCTAGGTAAATAGAGTAAGATTCAAAACCGGTAATGCCACTCAAATTATTACGGCTAGTGATGGGCAAAATTTGTGAGAAAGAGAACGAGAATAAATAGCATGGATGATGACTATAACCCAAAGTGTTGATCACAAGTGGATGACATGGATGGTAATACATGTTTTGCGCATTGTTATATTTAACTTTGTTACTTTCATATTGACAGTTGTATCATAGCGAAAGGGAAGCAGCCAGGGAGTAGCAAATACGGACAGAATCACACCTCAATCACACTGTATTTAGGATCATGAATACACAGTGTGGGAACCCATCGCCGAAAACTTTTTTTTTACGTCGAAAGTGGAGCAGTATTATTTGGATACGTAGCCTCGTCTTGGAACCTTGTAGCTATTGACAGGAGGATTGCTAGTGGAATATTTGTGTATCCGTAGTTATCTGTTGCAATGCAGGTATATTTACTACTTTTACTAAATGGTTTTATACCTTTCTATATTTGCAAGTATGGCTGGAGTTATTATTTTCCTAAACAAATCTTCTCTGGGCAGGATTCAAAGTAACTGATTTCAGTAACTGATTACTAGGCCAGAATTTATTAAGCGTTTGCGCGTCCACTTACGAAATCTGTACATCTTTCCTCAATCGTGGCGGCTTTGTTTACACTTACTAGTTTATGAGCTTCGAATCATCGCAACCTAAGGTTTTCATATAAACGACAGTGCAGTGCTTGAGAGCTCATAAATTGTTTATTAAATGTAAGCAAAACCGCCATGATTAATGAAATATATACTGGTTTCGCCAGCAAATGCGTAGATGCTTAAGGAATATTGACCTCTAGTCTACCAAACTTCGTGGTGACGAGAAATTCCAAAATAATATCGCCAGTTTTGAGAATATATTAGTTACCATTACACAGTTAAATGCTCGATTGACAAAGACTCGTTTCTGTCCGGATGTTAGGATTCTCGTGTATGTCTATGGCGCCTCACTACTAATTTACTTTACTTTTTTTGTTCAGTACCTTTTAAATTTGAACAAAAAACGTTCTCTCGAATAATACGTCGAATTTTTAACGTAATCGACCAATCTGCTCGAAAATAGAACGCATTAGTCGAAACGCCACCGTAAACACTGACGTTTATATGCATCGATCTCGATCGAGAAGTCAGTTGGCAACTATGTTGATTCAAAGCCTGAGTTCATACATTTCTACTTAGACGATTGGATTTTTTTTACGGGTTGGTGGCAAATCAAGAGGACGCTTAGTGAACCAAGTTTTTTTTGACTTAGCATTGTGTTGAGGACAGTAGAGGAGGAAAGTGGTCTTGTAACATAAGCTTTTTTTATATAAATAATTTCCACTCGCAGACTCGGATCTCGCTTGTTTATATTTGCTACAATTTCAAGCTGTGAAATCAGTGCTTTGGCTTAGAAAACATTGTAAAAAAAAGCTGTTGTATAAGATTAAATAATATTGCAATGATTATTGGAAGAAATGCTTATATGGCATACAGTACCATATGTAAATATAGCATACAATAGGCCGCATTGACATACAATATGCCTAATGCATAAACCTAAAATAGTGAAATATTAGACCGTGTTCAAAATTGATCTGTACAGGTGGATACAAGTGACAGATAGAAGGTGACGGGTAAACAGATATGTATTTGTAAATGTATTTACTGCTCTCGACAATGCCGAAATTCCGTCAATTTGTACCATATTATTTACTAAATAAACTCTATGATTGAACTGTACATAACTGACCAATTGTTGACGCTCCACAAACATTGTTATGATGACTTTTACGCAATCATAGTGGCCAGAATAGTTGCCAGAATGTTCATAGTCGCCAGAATAGTTGCATAGTTGCCAGAATAGCAGCTCTCAAGCCTAGTTGGGTCTCACTGGCTGGCTAACGAAGGCCCTGTTGGTGTTCTGTTACCTCTAACGACCCTACTGTTATCAAGGAGTACAAAGGCTCATTCCTTACCAATGTTTCCTTCCAATTAATTAATGTTGTTCTCGTGTGCTGAGTTGCTTTGTGTTGATATATATAATATAATATAATATATATAATATATATAATATAATATATATATATATATATATATATATATTTATATATATTTTATATATATTTATATATATAATCTCATTAAAGACGAAGATCTCTGGATATGAGATTAAGAGCGGCAGTTCACGAAGATCGCAGTGTCTTACCATAAATAAGAGACCCGGGCGACAGGAGCCACAGAGGAGCCTCTTGAAAGGAACATCAAAGACCTCGCGCGCCACTCACCTAATCTGGGGATAATTGAGCGGACTCTGGCATTATCCAGGGCAGTCAATCATGCGACAGATCGAGCGCCCCGCCGTCTTCAACACCACCACCACCAGCTTGCAGAAGGCGCGGCTCCACGCACGCCCTGGATCAAACATCGCACAAGATGGACAAAGAAGGGCTTCGAACTCGTTTCCATCAAGTTGTTGTCCAACGGTTCCACGCACGCCCAGGATCAAACATCTGTACATCGCACAAGATGGACAAAGGAAGGCTTCGAACTCGATTTCTTGGAGATGTTGCCCAATCATAAAACGTAGCAGTTACCCGAGCTGTCGATGGCTTCAAGGCGGAGCTTGAGGGAATGGTAGGTGGGGGGGGGGGGTGAAACTGACGCTCAGGTAAGCGGGATTTGAGAAAAGGTGTGTGAGCGCTTGTGTTATGGAGCGTTGTGATACGCGCTCATAATTCACACTGTTGTAATAGACCTTTACTATAATACCGGCACTTCTTCACTAAAATACCACCAGTTCCTCACTATAATACCAGCATCTCCTGCTCTTGTATCTGCATGAGCAAAAGTATTTAAATATTCGTGACTGAGCTGCACATTGATATTGATCACGTACTGCACTGCACATTGATCACATACTGCCCTGCACATTGATCACATACTGCCCTGCACATTGATCACATACTGCCCTGCACATTGATCACGTACTGCCCTGCACATTGATCACATACTGCCCTGCACATTGATCACATACTGCCCTGCACATTGATCACATACTGCCCTGCACATTGATCACATACTGTCCTGCACATTGATCACATACTGCCCTGCACATTGATCACATACTGCCCTGCACATTGATCACATACTGCCCTGCACATTGATCACATACTACCCTGCACATTGATCACATACTACCCTGCACATTGATCACATACTGCCCTGCACATTGATCACATACTGCCCTGCACATTGATCACATACTGCCCTGCACATTGATCACATACTGCCCTGCACATTGATCACATACTGCCCTGCACATTGATCACATACTACCCTGCACATTGATCACGTACTGCCCTGCACATTGATCACATACTGCCCTGCACATTGATCACATACTGCCCTGCACATTAATCA
>WNGS01164858.1:52172682-52187130 GCA_020271785.1 Procambarus virginalis
ACACCTGCCTGTCTCTCCAGCTTATGTACTAACCTTTTATGCGGTACTGTGTCAAAGGCTTTCCGACAATCCAAGAAAATGCAGTCCGCCCAGCCTTTTCTTTCTTGCTTAATCTTTGTCACCTGGTCGTAGAATTCTATTAAGCCAGTCAGGCAAGATTTACCCTCCCTGAATCCATGTTGGCGATTTGTCACGAAGTCTCTTCTCTCCAGATGTGTTACCAGGTTTTTTTCACGATCTTCTCCAGTCACCTTGCACAGGTATACAAGTCAAGGACACTGGCCTGTAGTTCAGTGCCTCTTGCCTGTCGCCCTTTTTGTATATTGGGACCACATTCGCCGTCTTCCATATTTCTGGTAGGTCTCCCGTCTCCAGTGTCGTACTATACAAGTGGTTAGGCAGTTAAGCTGGGCGTGTAAATAAACAGCATTATCTTTTGGTTGTAAACAAATAACATTAACAAAAATAACTTCGTTATTTACAAATATAAACCATGGCCCACCTCCCATAACTTAACTGAATCTTTGAAATGCTGCTCTAACGTCGACCCAAAAAACTTTTCTTTTTGTGTAAATGTCGACGATAAAGATTATATGAGACACACCATGACAATATAACACACACAACTGTGTGTAAATCGCTTTTTTTATATTCAGTCGCATCAGCTACCACCAGGTATAGAGTGTCAGATTAACTCGAGACGAGTTTGTGGTCTGTGAGGGCAGTCCTCTGATGCGTCCAATTACACGTGTGCGTGTATGTGTGTGTCACTAAGACTGCGTGTTGAGTAGACAGGAAAATAATGATGAGTAACCAGCCTGTCCTCTCCTCCAGCAGCCTGTCCCAGACTCTGAGATACAGCTAGCCCTTAGGTACAATCTGAGGTACTTAATGTGTCTCGGAGGTACTAAGGCGCACTTGCTTACGTGCCCTGACTGATGTAGCCTATCACATCTTTCATGATTATTATTATTATTACTATTATTATTCCTTGACTGTGTTCCAATTACAGCAAAGTGGTGTTAGTCAGGGTGTGAGCGACCTAGCGGCGCCCTTGGCCCTAGCCACTGATTACTTTCTGTCCTTCCACCAACGTGTCCACCAGGCCCCCGTGGCTGCATTACCCCAGGGGGAAGGACAGGCACGTCCTTCTTGGACACGTTCTCGGGGTGTTGGCCACCACCTCACCCCTCTCATTACCAGCCATTACCGCTGCTGTTACCCCCTCCAGGTGGTGGTTGAATTGCAAGTGGTATGGGCAGTGGTTGCAATGCAGGTGGTAACGTCAGTGGTCGGGACAGACCAGTGGTGGGGGGGAACAAAAAGAGAAGTGCTGGCAAAGAATATTCTCCTCCAGGACAGGTGATATTAATTGAATCCATTTTGTCCAATACGATATTCTTGTTTTTGACTTAACTCAGATAACTTTTACGGTAGATATGACATGGCGTGGCATGGGGGTGTACCTCACTAGGGGAGGGAGGCAGGCATGGGGTGTACCTCACTAGGGGAGGGAAGGCAGGCATGGGGTGTACCTCACTAGGGGAGGGGAGGCAGGCATGGGGTGTACCTCACTAGGGGAGGGGAGGCAGGCATGGGGTGTACCTCACTAGGGGAGGGGAGGCAGGCATGGGGGGTGTACCTCACTAGGGGAGGAGAGGCAGGCATGGGGTGTACCTCACTAGGGGAGGGGAGGCAGGCATGGGGGGTGTACCTCACTAGGGGAGGGGAGGCAGGCATGGGGTGTACCTCACTAGGGGAGGGGAGGCAGGCATGGGGGGTTGTACCTCACTAGGGGAGGAGAGGCAGGCATGGGGTGCGCTCACTAGGGGAGGGGAGGCAGGCATGGGGTGTACCTCACTAGGGGAGGGAAGGCAGGCATGGGGTGTACCTCACTAGGGGAGGAGAGGCAGGCATGGGGTGCGCCTCACTAGGGGAGGGGAGGCAGGCATGGGGTGTACCTCACTAGGGGAGGGGAGGCAGGCATGGGGGGTGTACCTCACTAGGGGAGGGAAGGCAGGCGTGGGTCATGCACTAAACAGATCTATTTCTCAGGGTTTAAACTGGTAGACATTAATGGTCGGGGTTTGTACCGGCAGCAAGGCTATTGTAAATAACAACATTTAGCTGGGAAAATGGAAATAAAATGTTAGGGCAAAAAAATAAAAAAAAATATATTCAGTGATTTCTAAAAAAAAAAAAATCTCAAGACGATAGAGGAAACAATTAAAGGCGTAACGGTAATCAATAAACGGTAACGGTTATTTGTCTAATGTACCTGGAGGTTTATTACACAAATAACACCATTATTTTAAATAGAATTTTAGGAATAAAGTGCACTTGAGTGGCAAAAAAAAAGTGATACTATTGCGTTAACAGAAACATGGATGAAGGTAAACAAAAATATAGAGGTGAAAATATGAGCAGATTACAAGCTTCAAAAAGACATAATATTTAACCTTAATAGACAGGTTAGACATAGAGAGGAAGCATAAATATGCTTGTCATGGAATGAAAATTGAGCCACACGCTGGAAATATTTAGAAATAAAACACAGAATACTAAGACGGAAGATTTTTGTTAAGAATATGAAACCACTCTTCAACTTAAAGAACCTATTATGGAACCAACACAAGAATATAATATTTCAGACTTCGTGCTGGCTAACAGGAAGCCACAGATAAATAAAATTGTAATAGGAAGTGAGCTAAGGAACAATAATCACAGGGAAATGTAATAGAAAGTGAGCTAAGGAACAGTAATCACAGGGAAATGTAATAGAAAGTGAGCTAAGGAACAGTAATCACAAGGAAATGTAATAGAAAGTGAGCTAAGGAACAGTAATCATAGGGAAATGTAATAGAAAGTGAGCTAAGGAACAGTAATCACAGGGAAATGTAATAGAAAGTGAGCTAAGGAACAGTAATCATAGGGAAATGTAATAGAAAGTGAGCTAAGGAACAGTAATCACAGGGAAATGTAATAGAAAGTGAGCTAAGGAACAGTAATCACAAGGAAATGTAATAGAAAGTGAGCTAAGGAACAGTAATCACAAGGAAATGTAATAGAAAGTGAGCTAAGGAACAGTAATCACAAGGAAATACAAAGTGAACTAAGGAACAATGGAACAGACGATGAGTCGAGTCACAACAATGTAGCTGAAGATATGATGACCAAAACTTACATGATGGAGAACGACGACGACGTTTCGGTCCATCCTGAACTATTATCAAGTGACACTCCACTTGATAATGGTTCAAGACGGACCGAAACGTTGTCGTTTCTCCATCTTCTGATGTGTGCTTTGGTCATCAACAATGGATCACAAGTCAATCAGACTTAACATAGTATGAAAAAGTTGTGCAAGATGTAATTGGGTTTGAGTAATAGATTTCCGAAAGGCTGATTTTGAGCCATTAATGAGTTATTTGGGAGTGTAGATTGCATGTGGCTCCAACGGCGGGAGACTCGACACTGGATTGTCATACTGTTTCAAATAAAAAAAATACTTTTTAAACGAAGTCCAGAAACATAATATACCATGTAAATAAATTGAAGTCGAATTAGGAATGACAGAAAATGAGTAGATTATGTAGTAAATATCTTTATTCCGTAGCTGCATTGTGTACTCAAATACACTAATGCAGTGGCCGCCAGCTCTTGACGATATCTGTCTTATCCCAGGCTGATATCTTAATTGTCTAGTGTTGC
The DNA here is from genome assembly GCA_020271785.1 of Procambarus virginalis. NCBI lineage: Eukaryota > Metazoa > Arthropoda > Malacostraca > Decapoda > Cambaridae > Procambarus > Procambarus virginalis. Next base: position 52,176,394 of record WNGS01164858.1, read on the forward strand.
TGGCGGGTGCAACAGGCACTGGCAGCAACACTAGGCAACAACACTCTTCCCTGCCTCGTATTGGTTCTGTGATATATGGCTCGAAGAAGTGTCTGTGTGCTGTGTCTTCTCGCTTTGCTCTCCATGTTTAAAGACTCACAGGGATGGGGGAGGGCTTTATTTATCCAGTCTATTTTCCTTACGATTAAAATCTCCGCGGATTAGTATCTTAGCCCTTGCTTCCATTGCCACTGAGGCTGATTTTACTATTATTTTTAGGCAGATATTGTTGCATTTGCTGCTTATTTATTTATTTCCAGGTTTTCCATTGTTTGGTGGGAGATTGTAAATCATCGCTACTACTTTCACCATGTCCCCAGCAGTTGCTACTCTCAGTATATACTCTTGATGAGTGTTTTTCTCTGATAAGTTTATTTCCTCAATGCTCCAGTGTAGTTGCATCATTAAGGGTGTGGCTTCAGCTTCCCTGGTAATCCTTTCTTACCTTATTACTTGATTTCTTTGCCTGGGAAGGTCACAGTTTTTATAACACTTATTTTCTTTTCTGTTATTGTGGTAATGCTGTTGTATATCTGCCACCATTTACTTTAAGTCTACGCCTTTATTTGTAGTTCTGTGCACAGTCGTCTATATAATTTTAATGCTTCTCATCTCTAATGAGTTGATTTTTTTTACCAGGGAGATGTGGTTACAGTTGCTCCATATCTCTCTCCATGAGAGAGGAAGTGGAAATTCTTGTTCTTGTCACTCCTGTTTTCTCCTTTGGATGCTGTCTCAATAGGCTAGTCTGATATATATATATATATATATATATATATATATATATATATATATATATATATATATATATATATATATATATATTACTGCAGTCTGTCAGACTAGCCTATTGAGACAGCATCCAAAGGAGAAAACAGGAGTGACAAGAACAAGAATTTCCACTTCCTCACTCATGGAGAGAGATATGGAGCAACTGTAACCACATCTCCCTGGTAAAAAAAATCAACTCATTAGAGGTGAGAAGCATTAAAATTATATAGACGACTGTACACAGTTTCTGTGTGCTTTTCTCCTGCCACCCCCCATATATATATATATATATATATATATATATATATATATATATATATATATATATATATATATATGTGTGTGTGTGTGTGTGTGTGTGTGTGTGTGTGTGTGTGTGTGTGTGTGTGTGTGTGTGTGTGTGTGGAAAAACCACATGTGAAAAATAGAGAATGCTTAACGCGTTTTCGGCTTAATTCGCCTTCATCAGGGCAAAGTAGAATGAATCTCCACGGATTCATTGAGAGAGAACATTAGAAGCTTATTCATTAGAATCTCAGGCCATTAGAATCTCATTCATTCTACTCTGCTCTGATGAAGGCGAATTAAGCCAAAAACGCGTTAAACATACTCTGTTTTTCATGTGTGGTTTTTCCGCATACTTGGATCAGTGTTTTTGTGATTTTCTTGTTTGTGTGTGTGTATTGGGGTTGCTCTTGCAGGTGCCTCCAAAATTAAATTACTGTTGTTTACGGAAATACCAGGCTCAATAGGACCCCTGTCATTAACATTTCTAGGAGCCTTTGAGGCACCTAAAGCTCTATCCTTTCCCCTCAATTATGCTTCAAGAAAGCTTACTAGTGTTGGTAATATTTCTAGAAGCACTTGACTTTGAAAAGATTTTTATAAGTGCTGTGATATTATACTCCCTTGTAATGGTACTTAGCTTTATTAGGATTTCTCGTGGATTTGAAATTGTAAAGTGTTCTAAACACGTGGCCCATTTAAGAGTTCTAGATATACTTGGCTCATTTAGGTTGTGAAAAATTTTTGAGAACTTGGCTAACTAAGAATTTTTTTCCATGATTTTCTCATTGATAATTATAATTGATAATTGAGAACGTGAATATGATTTCCTTGTTCATTGGCTCAATAAGATTGTGAAGGATTCTAGATGTATTTGGCTTTAAAGTTTTCTAGTAGAAACTGACTTTAAAATACTCTAGAACCACAAAGCTCTCTGTAAGCATTGTGTAATTTCAAGTTTTATGTTGTACTACGTAGAGGAACTTGAAGTTCATAAACTCCTTAGAGAAACTTGGCAACTTAAAGCGTTATAGGGACGTTTGGCATTGTAAAGTTCTTTTGGGAGGTTTGTATATAAAGCTGTCTAGGAGGACATGATGCACAAGGTACTGTTCTTGAATAACAAGTTCTTGTATAAGAAGAACTTACATGTAAATAAAATGAGCAAGTATCTTAAGATACAGATTAAAGCTATGAAATCGTGAAGGCAGAAGAAAAGAAGTCATGAAGGCAGAAGAAAAGACGTCGTGAAGGAAGAATGAAAAAAAATAAGAAGAAGATAGCGATAAATAAAGGTCTTTACGTCGGCCTCCGCAAGATGGCGTTCGCCTCGTGACCAGAACGAACGAAAAATTACAGAAAGTAATTGGATTTTTTTTCTTCCACCCCCCATTCGCTTTTCAGGGACTTGCCTCGCTTTATTCCCAGAGGGGAACTGTGATGTCCTCGATCGATGGATGACATGGTTCACCGTTCTTGTGGTGTTCACTGTTCTTGTGGTGTTCACTGTTCATGTTGTGTTCACTGTTCTTGGTGGTGGTGCATGATTATCTGTGACGTTACAAAAGTGCGAATTATGTATAATGAATGGAAAAAAATATATTCATTAATATCAATAACTTTCTTTCATTATATTTTTCACATTTTGCCCTCCCATTTAATTATATAATTATTTTTGCTATTATTATTATTACACATAAATAAATTTTATTATTTATATTTACTTTTTTTATTTGTGTGTGTAAATAGCAAGGCAGTACATAGAGTGGTAATGATTGTGGTGTTATTTCCTGGTAGTGGTAAGCATGATATCAGTGGTGGGGTGGTACCACTATATACTTTGGCTCAGTTTTAATACCTTTATCAGGTTCAACAAACATGCCAGATTGTGTGGTAGTGTTGATATGATTGTTTGGGACGAGCAGCGAAGAGGTCAGGCCACAGGGAGCTCAACCTGGGGGGAGTGAGGGAGGCTGTGTTGGGTCAAGGGTTGATGTGGGGATAGTGGGGAGGGAGGGATTGGGGTTGGATTAGTGGTGGTGGGATTGTAAGAGTGGTGATGGTGGTTTAGGTGGGGGGGGTTAGTGGTGGTTGTTCACTCCGAGGAAGCACCAAGTGAATCTAATGAACATATGGTGAACACGATAGCAGGTTTTCAGTGTTACACCCAGTGAGCACATTGAACCATTGAACACAGCGAATATTCAGTGACAGCCCGTGCTCCAAAGGCTCTAAAGTGATTCCATGCACCCTTGATTCCATACAAATAATCGCCAAATATAACCTAAACCCCTAACCTAACCTAACCTAACCTAACCTAACCTAACCTAACCTAACCTAACCTAACCTATGCCTATATACACACAATATACTAATATATTATAATATTAACTTATATTTGAGAAAATTCCCGTTTTAAATGAACAGCATGTACAAATTTATGCATGGGTCTGATGGGGTCGACCGCTGGATGTAATGGACTTGAGTCGTGGACGGGTTATCAGTGAACTCCCAGTAAACCAGCTGAGTAGTCAACAAACACCGGTCTGTTATTTACCAAATTTCAAGAATTAAAACACCGTTTTTGCACAAGTTTACAATTAGATATTTTCCGCTTTTGTTTACAGCGGAATTAACGGACCAGAAAATCCTAGCAGCGTGAACTGACCGCACTTGAACGTGAATTGGTCGCGCTTGAGCGGGAGCTGGTCGCACTTGAGCGTGAGCTGGTCGCACTTGAGCGTGAAATGGTCGCGCTTGAGCGTGAGCTGGTCGCACTTGAGCGGGAGCTCGTCGCACTTGAGCGGGAGGTGGTCGCACTTGAGCGGGAGCTGGTCGCATTTGATCATGAACTGGTTGCGCTTGAGCGTGAGCTGGTCGCACTTGAGCGTGAACTGGTCGCACTTGAGCGTGAACTAGTCGCACTTGAGCGGGAGGTGATCGCACTTGAGCGGGAGCTGGTTGCACTTGATCGTGAACTGGTCGCGCTTGAGCGTGAACTAGTCGCACTTGAGCGTGAACTGGTCGCACTTGAGCGTAAACTAGTCGCACTTGAGCGGGAGGTGGTCGCGCTTGAGTGTGAACTGGTCGCACTTGAGCGTGACCTGAACGCACCGAGCGACGTAACAAAACACCTAGCGGGAATTACCTATTAACCTGCGCTCCTGAGTATAGGAACATAATCAACCCAACTCAATAGAATAACGAGATATTGAGAACAATATATGTATTGATTCTACTAATTGAGTCAACTGACGAATTAAAGTAAAATTAGGCAGCACCTTGAGTTCTGAGGACGAGTGCCTCATCCACACTATAGAACACTAACAGAGGACGAGTGTCTCATCCACACCATAGAACACTAACAGAGGACGAGTGCCTCATCCACACCATAGAACACTAACAGAGGACGAGTGCCTCATCCACACCATAGAACACTAACAGAGGACGAGTGTCTCATCCACACAACAGAACACTAACAGAGGACGAGTGACTCATCCACACAACAGAACACTAACAGAGGTATATAGGAAGAAACTATACCTTCGTGTTCACACACACACACACACACACACACACACACACACACACACACACACACATAGGGGGCCAGGTAGCCTGGTGGATATCGCGCAGGACTTGTAATTCTGTGGCGCGGGTTCGATTCCCGCACCCGGCAGAAACAAATGGGCAAAGTTTCTTTCACCCTGAATGCCCCTGTTACCTAGCAGTAAATAGGTACCTGGGAGTTAGTCAGCTGTCACGGGCTGCTTCCTGGGGTGTGTGTGTGTGTGGTGTGGGAAAAAAAAAAAAAAAAAAAAGTAGTTAGTGTAGTTAGTAAACAGTTGATTGACAGTTGAGAGGCGGGCCGAAAGAGCAAAGCTCAACCCCCGTAAAATACAACTAAGTGAATAGAGGACGGGTGACTCATCCACACCATAGAACACTAACAGAGGACGAGTGACTCATCCACACAACAGAACACTAACAGAGGACGAGTGACTCATCCACACCATAGAATGTTATCAAATACATTGTGATTACCCTCACTGAAAGTTAACTGTATTTTGAGCGAAGTAATACAATTTTGGAGGTGGAGATGACCAGAGTTCTATACAGCGTCTTCAGACTCCAAGAAGTACCTCGTCTAGATATCGGGTGGCTTTTTGAATAACATTTTCTGCTCCTCAATTCACATAATGCTTCGCAGATTTTTTTTGTAGGCCGCATTTATTATCTACGAACTTATTGTATGTGTGATTCTTCATTTTAAATTTGTATTTCGGTGCTGTATGCCACCTTTTTTTTTGGGGGGGAGGGGGTTCTAAAATTTAAGAAATGAATTGCACTTGTTTTGATATCAGCTGATGGATATCAGCTGATGGATATCAGCTGATGGATATCAGCTGGTTAAACGACTACTGTCAGCTAGTAGTCAGTCGACTACTGTCGACTACTATCACCACTAGCTAACACGAACACAGTTAGCTGATTACACACACAGAGATCACACTAACGTAATGCATCAAATGAACAAATCCACAAGGGCCGTCACGAGGATTCGAACCTGCATCCGGGAGCATCCCAGACACTGCCTACAGTTAGCTGATCAACATCAGCTGAAATGGCTACGGTCATCTAACCAGCATCAGCTGAGATGAGTAGTGTCAGCTAATCACCCCATTCTCTACTCCAAAGCAGTTCTGACAGCTGCTGGCCCATGACGCTTCTCTAGAAGTTAATATCTGATCATCTGGTATGGACGACATCTGGTCTATAACAGATGATGCGACATCATCTAGTATGGACGACATCATCTAGTACAGACGCCGTCATCTGTTCTCAAGAGTCAGCTGAGAGTGATGCTGTGGGTAATATTTTGGGCAGTCAGCTGGCGGTCGTGGTGACAGCTGACATGTGAATCCCGGAAGAGTCCTGGAGGTCCTCTGGCCAGCAGCGTTCGGGACCCTGTTTACTCTGGGTTCTAAGAGTCGACGGTTCTTCGAGCTTGTTCTGCTTATTCTGGCAGATCTTACGTGTTTATGTGCGTGGTCAGCTTATGTTAGTACCTTTCAAGAGTCCAGTTTTGTCTGCATATATTTTCAAGTTCGTGTGCTTTTGTGACAGTGCTTATCTGCCAGTAACGACTTGGGAGCGAGACGTGGGAGCGAGACGTGGGTGCATGACGTGGGAGCGAGACATCGCTCTATATGCCCACGTCTGGTCTTTTGTACATGGCTCTGTTTACATCTCAGTGAATGGAAGTGCCTTGGACGATATATTTTCAGTGCGTTCCACTGTTGCTCAACCGTATAGGGTTCGAATATTTTCATGTATTTCTACAACTCGGCCCAACCACTTGGACTGGACGGTAGAGCGAAGGTCTCGATTCATGCAGGTCGGCGTTCAATCCCCGACCGTCCAAGTGGTTGGGCACCATTCCTATCCCCCCGCCCCGTCCCATCCCAAATCCTTATCCTGACCCCCCTTCCCAGTGCTATATAGTCGTAATGGCTTAGCGTTTCCCCCCGATAGTTTCCTTCCTTCAAAAACTCGGAGTCATGTACTGGTGTCATCTTGTTCTATTTTTTCTCATGATCTCAAGATAACTTGTTATCTTGTTATCTCAAGATAACTTGTTATCTCAAGATAACTTGTTATCTCAAGATAACTTGTTATCTCAGATAAATTGTTATCTCAAGATAACTTGTTATCTCAAGATAACTTGTTATCTCAAGATAACTTGTTATCTCAAGATAACTTGTTATCTCAAGATAACTTGTTATCTCAAGATAACTTGTTATCTCAAGATAACTTGTTATCTCAAGATAACTTGTTATCTCAAGATAACTTGTTATCTCAAGATAACTTGTTATCTCAAGATAACTTGTTATCTCAAGATAACCTCAAGATGGGGAGGCTGTAGTTATCCACCTTGTTTAGTCTATCCAAGGGTATGAACGACCCCAGCCTCCTGAAGCGCAACTCCATAGTCTCCTGAGACTGATGGATGCCTACTACTAGTCTATTCAAGTGTTGACAGATTTAGTGTTTACAAGTACGAGGCCAAACCCAAGACGATCCAAGGAAATGAAAAGTATTTACCCCAGAACACTGTGAATTGCCGTCTAAATGACGTGTATGATGAGGTTGATGACTTGCACACACCGTCGTAGTGCTCCAGGGTTGCAACATGTCCGAGTGAGTAGCATGTTTTAGGTTCAGCTGCTCGGAACACAAGGATCTAAAGTAGCACGGGCTATGGTGAGCCCGCAGTGGACTTACCTGGCACAGGAGCGGGGCTGTGGTGAGTAGCAGTTAGCTACCTCCTTTGACTCTTCCTTATTGTGAGCGTCCTGGCCAGGTTGGTAGAGTTACGGGTTAATGTTTTACCAGGTCTGAGAACATATTCTTAATGATATTCCAAATGATGCAATAGTTATAAGCTCGAACATGTGACCGAGTGATCACAAGGTCGTCACTCTAACCATTCAAGCCTAATCACTTGTACTGGACGGTAGAGCGACGGTCTCGCTTCATGCATGTCGACGTTCAATCCCCGACCGTTCTAATGGTTGGGCACCTTTCCTTCACCCCCCCCCCCCCGCCCGTCCCCATCCTAAATCCTTATGCTGATTTCTTCCCAGTGTTATACAGTCGTAATTGCTTGCGCTTTCTCCTGTAACTCATAATTCCCTCCCCTTTAAACATTCAACAAACGACTACACCATAATGTAAATACACACACTCAAAATGTGTCCAGCATTGGCAAGCATCACAACACCTAACCTGATTAATTCTCCTTAACATCCTAAGTGGCCCGTTGATCCAGCCTCTGTTTCCTGAAGCCTTGGCAGGTGTGGCCCCCGAGGCCTGGGCAGTGTGGGCCCCCGAGGCCTGGGCAGGTGTGGCCCCCCGAGCCTGGGCATGTGGGCCCACGAAGCCGGGCAGGTGTGGGCCTTCGAAGCTGGGCAGGTGCGGCCCCCGAGGCCTGGGCAGGTGCGGGCTTCCGAGGCCTGGGCAGGTGCGGGCTTCCGAGGCCTGGGCAGGTGTGGGCCCCCGAAGCCTGGGCAGGTGTGGGCTCCCGAAGCCTGGGCAGTGTGGGCTCCCGAGGCCTGGCAGGTGTGGGCCCCCGAAGCCTGGCAGGTGTGGGCTCCCGAAGCCTGGGCAGGTCCGGGCCCCGAAGCCTGGGCAGGTCCGGGCCCCCAAGCCTGGACAGCTGTGGGCCCCCGAAGCCTGGCAGGTGCGGGCCTCGAGGCCTGGGCGGTGTGGGCCCCCGAAGCCTGGCAGGTGTGGCTCCCGAAGCCTGGGCAGGTCCGGGCCCCCGAAGCCTGGGCAGGTGTGGGCCCTCGAGGCCTGGGCAGGTGCGGGCCCCCGAGACTGCATTGACCTATCGTCGTAGAAAATCTGTGAGGATAGTAACCCAGCAACAAATATATATTCATATGCTTAATAAAATTAGATTTTTTTTTTTAAAGTATACGTGACTGAAACAAAAAGATAATTAAAATTATTGTTTTCCGTGTCTGAACTCTCCATCTCCCAGTCCCCAATCCCACTCCTTCCAATCTCTCAATCCCCACCCCCCCCCCTCACCCCCCCATACCCCCCTGCACACATCCACATTAATAGCATTAACTCCTTACACAGGACTAGTAGTGTAGAACTGTCCTCTAGAATAAGCGACCCGTTCCTTCTTGTATTCCATATTAGATAGAGGGTACCAAGTCTCACTCCACCATCCATTTACCCCCCCCCCCTCTCCTGATTGATTGATTGATTTATAGATAAAGATTAAGCCCCCAAAAGGTGGCACGGGCATGAATAGCCCGTAAGTGCTAACCAATATTAATAGCTGATACTGGAGATCTATCGATGGGGTCTTCATGGTCACTCGCAGTTCATAGCCCGCTGTAGGCTTAGTCGCCAAGTGTCCAACCCGTCCTCTTAAAAATAACGTCGCTTTTCGCTCGTATGCGCGCTATGGCCAAAAGTGGACGTAATTTGAAATGAATCGACTCACAAAAGTGACGTACTGTCCCGTTTTCTGTTTGAGTCCTCCGCCTACTCGGAAAGGTTAGGAGAGGAAACTTTCAATTCACGTTTTTCATAACGTTTTGAAACTTTATGAGAATTTTCTGCTCACCTAACCACCAGAGGACCATTAAGTTGCTGTTGTTGAAAAAAAAAATCCCAAATTTATTTTCATTTTTTTTTTCATTTTCAAATTACGTCCACCTTCGACCATACGGCAAACGGCCAAAAGCGACGTCATTTTTAAGAAAACAGGTTGAAGGCGACGCTTTATATCGGAACAAGAACAACCTCGGTAGTTTGTACCATCAGGATCGTCGTCCTTTTCCAGGAATTCCATTTGCCCGTCTGGAATTATCGGTGGAATTCTGGGTGGCGGTATTCTGTCTTCAGCAAGTTGAGGTCTGTGAAGTTCATGGTGGTGGCGTGGACATACATGGGGTGCGGGAATTTGTTGACGTTCTTCTTGCTGATTATCCTCTTACATTTGTGGGCAAGTTGTCGTCTGTGTTTGCATTGTCATTGAACTCGCTCCACCTCTCCCTTTCCTTCTTCCTCCCTTCTCCCCAAATCCCCCCCCCTTCTTCTATCCCCTATCCCCCTTCTTCTTCCCTTTTCACCTCTCTCATTCTGTATCGTCACATGCAACAACACGAGAAACTTGAAAAGTGTCGAACTTCCTAGACAATAAAAATCATAATTTCAGATTCGTTTTGAGTCGCTGGGAGTGGCACTTGGAGCCGATCCTCTTAAACTTGGAGGGGGCTATAGGATCAACCACGACCTGCTTACGGCAGTCTGATACTACCACCAATATGCCATCCTTGCAAATGAAGTAAGGGCGAAGAGGTAGAACGGCCTATTGACATAGCTCGAGTGCATGGGGGAGTTGTTAAAACCCTGGTTTGTGTCTCGGAGAGGCTGCAGGATCCAAGTAAGTTAGGTACAATTTCTAGTTTCAACTCTTTTGTCCATATCGTAGCTCAGTCGATTAAGGCAGCGTCTGGGATGATTCTCGGACGTAGGTTTGAATCCTCGTCACGGCTCTTGTGGATTTGTTCATCCTTGCAAAGTTCGGTGAGGCTAAACCCAAGCGTCTGGCCCCCAACCTTTGATAGACAAATGAAACATTATATTTCATAGATATAGATTTGCTATAGCACTAACTCCATTAGATCTGCTCCGTTTTCTGGCCTTCTTGAATCTCCTTAATGGAAGCCACAGAGCTGGACCATATAACGACTTGGATGTAAAGGCTCCAAGTCATGGCCCTCACTAAGAGAGGCACCAAGCCTTCGAAGCACTCATTGAGACCCATTAGTTCTAAATTATTTAAGAAGCCACATTTGGTCACGTAACTGGCTAACAGGACTCTGCCTCCTCCCCGGGCCCCACCTCCCTCCCTCCCACCATTAAAATATAAAGCACAAACATTCTGCATTTGCGGCCAACACACACTCTAGACAGTTACCAAAAACAAGCCCATGTGTGTGTGTAAAACTTCAGGGAGTTATTTACAGTAAAACATCAGAGCATTCACGACCAAATTCGGCTCCTCGTTGAACCAATATTAGCGGTCCTCTGAACTGCCTAGTTCATCAACATTAT
>WNGS01164858.1:52196685-52209581 GCA_020271785.1 Procambarus virginalis
GAACATAAAAGGAAGAAGTTTGTAAAGTGTGTGTCACGAATAAGGAGAACGATAAAACTTGGGAGGTCCTGGCCAGAGCTCTTCCTCCTGTCATTAAGGAATGCTGCCTGCACTCTCTTCTCGTTGGTAAAAACAAACACAGAATTACGTTCTAAAGTTCCTTGATCAGTAGCAAGTGTTCGCTGGTAGCTAACCGCAAGAAGCACTTGTTAACATTTCTGGAGTTGACTGTCAGGCTTGAGGTCAGCCCGAATAAGCCTGGAAACTTAGCTGGATACATACAAAGCCGAATATCACCCGGACACTTACACATACCCAAGGGTACCAGTTTAAAACATTGCCCCCACACACACACACACACAACCTAAACACTACCTGGACCCATTACAAGTCGTGCACATAACATAAGTACCTTTGTGACTCATGACCCGAACACAGATATTCCAAATACCTCCTGGATACATCACCCGGACACTAACATCCCCCAGACACCTCTGGGACACATCACCCGGACACAAACACCCCCAGACACCTCTGGGACACATCACACGGACACTTCCCCCCCCCCAGACACCTCTGGGATACATCACCCTGACACAAACACCCCCCAGACACCTCTGGGACACATCACCCGACACAAACACCCCCAGCACCCTCTGGACACATCACCCGGACACAAACACCCCCCAGACACCTCTTGGACACATCACCCGGATACAAACACCCCCCAAACACCTCTGGGACACATCACCCGGACATAAATATCACCCCAGACACCTCTGGGACACATCACCCGGACATGAACACCCCCCAGACACCTCTGGGACACATCACCCGGACACAAACACCCCCCCAGACACCTCTGGGACACATCACCCGGACACAAACACCCCCCAGACACCTCTGGGACACATCACCCGGACACAAACACCCCCCAGACACCTCTGGGACACATCACCCGGACACAAACACACCCCAGACACCTCTGGGACACATCACCCAGACACAAACACCCCCAAACACCTATGGGACACAAACACCCCAAAACACACTATGGGACACCAAACACCCCCAAACACCTCTGGGACACATCACCCGGACACAAACACCCCCAGACACCTCTGGGACACAAACACCCCCAGACACCTCTGGGACACATCACCCGGACATAAAACACCCCCCAGACACCTCTGGGACACATCACCCGGACACAAACACCCCCAGACACCTCTGGGACTCATCACCCGGACACGAACACCCCCCAGACACCTCTGGGACACATCACCCGGACACAAACACCCCCCCAGACACCTCTGGGACACATCACCCGGACACAAACATCCCCCAGACACCTCTGGGACACATCACCCGGACACAAACACCCCCAAACACCTCTGGGACACATCACTCGAACACTAACACTCCCCAAACACCTCTGGCACACATCACCCGGACACAAACACCCCCAGACACCTCTGGGACACATCACCCGCACACAAACCCCCCCAGACACCTCTGGGACACATCACCCGCACACAAACACCCCCCAAACACCTTTGGGACACATCACCCGGACATAAACACCCCCCCAAACACCTCTGGGACACATCACCCGAACACTCCCCCCCAGACACCTCTGGGACACATCACCCGGACACAAACACCCCCCAAACACCTCTGGGACACATCACCCGGACACAAACACCCCCCAGACACCTCTGGGACACATCAACCGAACACAAACACCCCCCAAACACCTCTGGGACACATCACCAGGACACAAACACCCCCCAAACACCTCTGGGACACAGCACCCGGACCCCCCCCACCCAAACACCTCTGGGACACATCACCCGGACACCCCCCACCCCCCAAGACATCTCCAGCACACAATGACTGTGGGAACCAACTTGGCACATCTCTCGTTCAATATTTTATTACACTTTAATTTATCTCTCCTCTTGTCTTTCATTCTTTCCTTGTGATTGTCATTCTTGATTCTCCCTTTTTTTCAATGTTCCTTTTATTTTGGACGTTGTTCCACATCTCAGTGTTTTACACCTTTTACAACACTTGTTATCATACTTCGCGGCTCGTAGACGATAACGGGAATCGTGACCCTTTTTTTTACCGGGTCAAGCCTCGCTTGCCGTTATTACTCGAACTCCGCGGTGACAAGAGTCGATCTCAGGAGGCATCCTGTTCTTCAGCGAGGGCTGGAGACGCGGCTTGGTCGCTCGGCGTTGAAGGTCCACGTTTATCGTTGGGGTCCACGTTCATCGTTGGGGTACACGTTCATCGTTGGGGTCCACGTTCATCGTTGGGGTACACGTTCATCGTTGGGGTACACGTTTATCGTTGGGGTACACGTTTATCGTTGGGGTACACGTTTATCGTTGGGGTACACGTTCGTCGTTGGGGTATACGTTCATCGTTGGGGTCCACGTTCATCGTTGGGGAACACGTTTATCGTTGGGGTACACGTTCGTCGTTGGGGTATACGTTCATCGTTGGGGTACACGTTCATCGTTGGGGTCCACGTTCATCGTTGGGGGTCCACGTTCATCGTTGGGGTACACGTTATCGTTGGGGTACACGTTCGTCGTTGGGGTATACGTTCATCGTTGGGGTCCACGTTCATCGTTGGGGTATACGTTCGTCGTTGGGGTCCACGTTCGTCGTTGGGGTATACGTTCGTCGTTGGGGTCCACGTTCGTCGTTGGGGTCCACGTTCGTCGTTGGGGTCCACGTTCATCGTTGGGGTCCACGTTCATCGTTGGGGTCCACGTTCATCGTTGGGGTCCACGTTCGTCGTTGGGGTCCACGTTCATCGTTGGGGTATACGTTCGTCGTTAGTCATTTTATTGTATATTCAGAGGTGAAAAGTCATCAGTTCGATATCAGAGGAACAAGCGAACGCTGGCAACTGACAGTGCCGAATACATCCCGGCTTGATGAGTTGGAAGAGGGCAGCTGTAGTGAAGGCATTAAGGCTTATAGTGTGGATTAAAGGTGAACATTACTTACCTTTATGACGATAGTGTAATCGCACGCTATATAGCCTCGTGGATCTGAGGCGAGGGGTAATCCATCTGGGAGATCACAGTTCCGTCACATTTATTAGTGTCTGTGGCAGCTTCTTGTTTACATGTTGGTGGGGTTACAGAGGAAGTTATTTTAATTGTAAATTGTAAATCTTTATTTTTTATTGTATTTACTGATAGTACCCCGGAGCACATTCACATTTATTCCAATGTTCTTTCTATATATACGGCCCAGCCATGAACTAATGCATATAAATCAAAATGCAAAAACAAAATAAAAATTCATCATATATAAATCAATATATACAGAGGAGGACATGAATTGAGTGATGAATTGAAAATACAACAACCGAGTTTTGTGTAGTTTAGATTCCATATCCATGAATTTTGTATGAATTTCAGGGAGCTGCCTAGCAGTGTCCAGCAGATGAGAATCCAATCAGAAGTCCTCGCAGCCAGCAGTCAGGTGTAGACGTCTAACAGTGAGTACCCAATCACAAGTCCTTCTTACTTCCTGCAGTCAGGTGTAGACTATCTACCAGTTTCTAGCAGGGAAAGGGCCCAGTCTTTCCCCCTGCTTTCAGTCAGGTATAGAATGTCTAGCGAGGAGCCAATCACATGTCGGTTTTGCTATCTCCGTCCTCGGGAAGATTAGTCACAGGTAAGGNTTTTACTCCAGTTTTCTTCTGTCTTCCGTATATTTTTTTCCGACTCCTGCGTTTCATTTTAGTTTCTGGGCATTGTGTGTTCAATCGTGTGTTGTTGTGTTTCCTGAATATGTTTAGCTTTAATGTGGGTATGTAACTCTCATGAGCTTCTTCGCATCTCCGTTTGTGTGTGTGTGTGTGTGTACTCACCTAGTTCTCACCTAGTTGTGTTTGCGGGGGTTGAGCTCTGGCTCTTTGGTCCCGCCTCTTGACCGTCAATCAACAGGTGTACAGATTCCTGAGCCTATTGGGCTCTATCATATCTACACTTGAAACTGTGTATGGAATCAGCCTCCACCACATCACTTTCTAATGATTTCCATTTGTGTGTGTGTGTGTGTGTGTGTGTGTGTGTGTGTGTGTGTGTGTGTGTGTGTGTGTGTGTGTGTGTGTGTGTGTGTGTGTGACATCTCATTCCTCCTTTCCCCCCCTCTTCTTCTCCTGCTCCTCCTACTCCACCTCCTAATTCTTTTTTTCCTCCTCTTCTCCTCCTCCCTTTTCTCCTCTTCATTCTCCCCCCCCCCATTCCCCCTCCTCCCGCTGCTCCTCACCTTACTGCACATCTCCACTCTCCTCATATCTGAACCTCAACCGTCCTTCCATACCATGCACCCAAAATCCATGAAAATACTTCTTTTAATATTTTCCTATTTTTACACGAGTTTGGCCTGAAAAAGAGCCCCAACAAAAATATAATGAAAGGAATAATGCTGGCGCGGCTAGAAGCGCTTTCACGGCCATTAGAGTGTGTAAAACCACGATGATGGAACCCAGAGAGAGAGAGAGAGGTCTTCATTCTCCACCGACACACAAGACCAGGGTGCACCCGACCACAGGAGAGCACTCCTCCTCCTCCCAATTGTCTCCGGGCAGGCTGGGAAATAAAACGAAGAATAAGCCACTAGATTAATTACCCGGTAAATGGGGGAGTTACACGGGGGATTAACCCAGTAAAATTCTCTGAGACAATAACACCCACCTCTCACGGCCTCCAGGGGTGGAAGGGGTGACACCAGGTCTGTAGTCGGTAGTTCCGCGTTCAGTCCTCCTGAACCCCCGAGTACACCCTTTAATATGGAGTCTGTGTAGGGCATGGTCCATGGTGTAGTAGGTAGGGCATGACAGAAGAAAGTTCACTTATTCCTTACTGCACTCCACATGGGTATGGCTGGGCATGGAGGGCCAGATTAGCCTAAGACAGTTATGTGGTCGTGCTAGCCTTGTCACGTGGCCTCCCACACGCCTCTACGAACTCTTGATTGGTTCAAGGAATTTGGCACTGGCTGTGGTAGAAGGTAGATGTAGTTCTAGTCTACAAGTGGAAGACTCTTTCACTGATAGGTAACTACCAGTGTCACTACTTTAAATTACTGGCAGA
Organism: Procambarus virginalis; assembly: GCA_020271785.1. Taxonomy (NCBI): domain Eukaryota; kingdom Metazoa; phylum Arthropoda; class Malacostraca; order Decapoda; family Cambaridae; genus Procambarus; species Procambarus virginalis. Next base: position 52,201,815 of record WNGS01164858.1, read on the forward strand.
ATTATTGAGGCAATCTCATAAGAATTTTTTTTTATCATCATAGATTGCTGTGTGGTCGTCAGTATGGTTTTTGGAAAGGTCATTCTGCTGCTGAATGACCTTACCTGAAACTTGTTCTGTTCTTGTGTTAAACCTCACCATTATGTGCAATCAGTCACTGGATGACTCCTTGATCAGTTGTGTTATTACACTGAACATTGCAGGTGCCTTTGGCCGGATATGAAGCCTTGGTTTACTCGCAAAGCTTCAAGCACAGGGTACCTCCGGCTCCTTTGTGCAGCTTATTAAGAACTACCTTTAAGAACAGTCATTAAGAGAGGTCCTCAATGGAGCAGAATCTGATACCACTCAATACGGTGTCAGTGTGCCTGGCCCCTTGATGGGAAATGTCTAATTTAACGATCCACTTCTCATTCTTGAAGCTCAGGCCTATCATGATGACTACAAAAGACTGCCCCCTCCCTCCCTCTCCTTTTCATCATTTATCCGAATTCTGGACAAGTGGAGAACCGCGTGACAAGACGTAATCTTAGTCTTGATGCAGTGTAGATGGACGGGTCAAGGGTATAAGAGTCTTCAACACCAGAGAGAGAGATGCTGGTGGCCTTGCTGTCATGTATAAGACGAGTGTTCTCAAGATTTCCCATTGGGCCCAACCTCGTGGACAACGACATGTTGGCAACCACAACTCAAGGCGCTCAGCCATCAACAGCCTCGTGTGTGGCACGCTCTAGTCTAGAATACCACTCCATCAACAGTTATTTATTTCTTGGCTGAGTCGCATTTGCAATATAATAATAATAATAATAATAATAATGATTATTATTATATATTTATTTCAAAAAGATACAGAAGGACACGGTACAGTGGTTGAGTAGTTTGCTAGAAGACATACATCTTTAGCACAGCACACACAAATCAGAATAACGTGATATACCAATGTGTAGATTATATACAGTGGTTGAATAGTTTGCTAGAAGAGGTTCGAAGAGGCTAGAAGAGGCCGTGAGGAGGTTCGAACCCTCCTCACGTCCCTTGTGGATTTGTTCGTTTAATTAATAAACAAAACGTTTCGGACAAGTCCGCTCAGCGCGAGGATCAACGTCCAGTCAACCCTTATACAGGCTCCGTCCACTGACTATGGCAGTGAACGCGTGGCATCATATTTACTGCTGTGAACTAATGGTCGTTGATTCACGAAGCAGTTACACAAGCACTTACGAACGTGCACATCTTTCCTCAATCTTTGACGGCTTTGGTTACATTTATTGAAATGTTTACAAGCATGAAAACTTCCTAATCAACTGTTGTTGTTGTTATAAACAGCCTCCTGGTGCATCGGAGCTCATTAACTGTTTAATAATTGTGAACAAAGCCGCCAAAGATTGAGAAAAGGTGTACAGGTACCTAAGTGCTTGTGTAACTGTTTCGTGAATCTGGCAATTGATTCTAGGTTGATTGATTCTAAGACACGCTGCGGACTCTCGCTCCGTACTCTCTCCTGACACCTGTTGCAGACTCCTTACTCCGTGCTGGTTGCATGGGCACCTTTCCTTTCCTCCGTCCTATCCTAAGTCCTTATCCTCGCATTGACTGATGAAGATTAAGCCACCCAAGTGGTGGCACGGGCATGAATAGCCCGTAATTATGATCGTATCCCTTCCAAGTGCTATATAGACGTAATGGATTTCTTTCCGCCAGCGCACCGCTCCTGTGCCAGGTAAGTTCACTATGGGCTCACCATAGCCTGTGCTACTTGCCCCGCTCCTGTGCCAGGTAAGTTACGGGCTCACCATAGCCCGTGCTACTTGGAACTTGTTCCGAGTAGCTGAATCTTTAACAACAAGAACATCTTTCCGCCTCGTCTTCATGACGCTTCTTAAGATATCACATAAAGACTTATAACCTTTTGAGACATTGTTCCTTAACCTCATTATCCCGCATGTTAATGATGTGGGATATAGTTGACTGCCAGTGAATGACCTCAAATCGTTTAATACTGTTATGGCCTCATTAACATTTAGGGCAACATTTTTCTATTCGTGAAGCCCCCAATTTCAAATTTAGATTGAACAATTATTGTTGAATATATGAAACAATGTATCTGCAAGATGTATTGCATATCTGGAGGTTGTATATCAAGAGGTTTTTGCAACAGGTGACTCGTTTCTCCATCCAATTTTGACGGGTTAATGAGAATCTGGCTGATATGATTTTGTAGCTTACAGTTACCAGTTAATAAAATGTGTCACATCCTTCACATTCCCCTCGTTTTTCTGCACGATAATGACGCAGAGGCAAATTCTCAAGCCACAAATTTGTCAAAGTAGTTTTTGGTCGCTGTATCACCATGGGAGAGACACCTTAGAGGTTTCAAGGCATAGAAGTATACACATATACTCTTATGTATATGTGAGGATACATAGAAAATATCAAAGTTATATCAATATGAAGATTATTATTAATATTATCAATATTATATTATCATCAATATTATATTATCATCAATATTATTATCAATATTAAATATCAAGAAAATATCAAAGTGCTCAGTGAGGATCCACAAGGTCTTCTCTGAGTACTCATTACTTTCTTCTCCGAGGCTATGGGTCCTTACACATGCACTATGTAAGTGCAGGCGATGAGTCACAATAACGTGGCTAAAGTATGTTGACCAGACCACACACTAGAAGATGAAGGGACGACGACGTTTCGGTCCGTCCTAGACCATTCTCAAGTCGATTGTGAATTCTCAAGTGGATTGTCGATTCTCAAGTCACAATCGACTTGAGAATGGTCCAGGACGGACCGAAACGTCGTCGTCCCTTCACCTTCTAGTGTGTGGTCTGGTCAACACTATGTAACTATATGTATATGCTCCATTTTCTCGGTGGGGATGCTATTGAGAGTTCACTTTAGTCCTGGACTATGTTTAGGATTCAAGTATACTTGCTGTTATACTTTAACAGTATAACAGTTATACTTTAACAGTATAACAGTATGCTGGTTCGTCAGGTTAGGCCTTCAGGTTGCACCTCCAGAGGGTGAAGGGCCTTAAAATCAACGCGAAATCATAGTGATATTGCAAAGGGAAGTTGAGATAGGCCTTATAGGCTTTATCAGTTGAGGGTCCAACACTATCTGGTTCACACTTTTGCAAGTATCCCTTGTTCACTTTTGTTGTTGAAGCAGTAAGCAAGTTGTTGGAGTAATAATAGTTGTTGTGGAGGTTGTGGTTGTGGTAGTTGTGAAGCAGTCAAAGGACGTGTAGAGAATAGGGCGGGAAAGAGAGAGAATGGGAAGGAATGAGTTAGAGAAAGAGGGACGTGGGAGGAGGCTGGAGGGTGGGAGGGACGAGGAAAGAGGATGAGGGAAGGGGACGAAGGAAGGGGACGAGGGCAGGGGACGAGGGAGGGGGTCTAGACAACGGGTCTTCCAGTCATCGTCCGCGACTCAACACGACATTGTGAAGGACACGGCTGCCTCCGTCACTGCAGGACAGACTAACGGATGGACGGGCGGACCTGTGCATGCAATGTCGACCAGGAGGACAGATGGTGTGTGTGTGTGTGTGTGTGTGTGTGTGTGTGTGTGTGTGTAATTACCATGTTTGCCTGCAGAATCGAGCTATTAGCTCTTGGACTCTCTTTTCTAACAAATCTATTTTTCCTTTCTTTTATCTATTACACATATTTATTTCTGCCCTTTGGACTACAAATCCCGAGCGCTGTCCACTCAGCCGTCAGGCCCCAATAATAATGTGTGTGTGTGTTACATTACGGAAGGAGGAGGGGCAGAAGGAGAGGCACGACAGGTGGCAGTCGCATACACACATACACCGTTATCGACCATATTGCAAGGTGGTTAGCGGCGGCGTGGCCCGGGTCTCCCTCCACCAGAGTCACTGGTAGCCCAACGTTACTCACTATGGAGATTCCAGGGAGATTTAATTCATTATTATGGATATTCAAACTACGAAAATCTACAGATTTTGACGAGCTGTGAACCTCATAGTTCATTATAATTATTATTAAGAAAATCCACTGGGGGTGTGAGGCGGCGCGAACCTGCGACCAAGATACTGCCAACTACATTACCATTATAATTATTATTACTATTTGTGTATCACAATGTGTAGAGGTATTATGTGTTGACTTAGTGACAATTATGTCAAATATATACGATGACCAAGCTTGGTAAGCTTTCAGGGTACACATAAACACAATGAAGGGAAGGTTTGTAGTATAGATAGATGTAACAATAGATGGGTTCGGGAAATTACATAGACGCCATGGAAGATAACTTCTTGATTTCCATAGATCCAACAGAAGTCACAATAATATATTGTTGTGACTGTGTTGCTGATATAACAGTATATCAGAAATGCAGACAAAAGTATAACAAAAATATACAAAATAAAATCTTCAAAGCCCCTAATTACTGTCTTGAGTGCAGAGAGTGATCATAATGTACTCGGTAGACACAGATTATTTACACTTAGTCTCAGTTGAGTACCAGTTAGGTACTGTTGAGACCCTTATTGTGAGGATCGTAGTACTCACCTAGTTGTGCTTGCGAGGGTTGAGCTCTGGCTCTTTGATCCCGCCTCTCAACTGTCGATCAACTGGTGTACAGGTTCCTGAGCCTACTGGGCTCTGTCATATCTACATTTGAAACTGTGTGGAGTCTGCGACCATATACAGTTTCACTACTTAATCCATACTTAAGTTTCACTACTATTTTCACTACTTATGCATTCCATCTGTTAACTACTCTGACACTGAAAAAAAAATTTAACGTCCCTGTGGCTCATTTGGGTACTCAGTCTCCACCTGTGTCCCCTTGTTCGCGTACCACCCGTGTTAAACAGTTTATCTTTATCTACCTTGTTAATTCCGCTAAGAATTTTGTAGGTAGTGACGGTAATCACTATCAAGGGACTAAGGACCCCTTACCTATGGACCCTTGCTCTTCTGCCTTCCAGCGACGTGAGGTGCATTTCACGCAGCCTTTCCTCGTAACTCATGCCTCTTAGCTCTGGGACTAGTCTAGTGGCATACCTCTGAACTTTTTCCAGCTCGTATCGTCTCATTTTTTTCTAGCCGCTCTAGTGCAGCGACTAGAGTGAAGGTCTTGTGTTTATCAGCTCCGAATCCAAGCCAATCCAAGTGAATGAAATACTATTTTACCCACGATATTATGGATTACATATAACTTCTAGTAAGAGAGAGTGTGTGTCCAAAGTTAGAGGCCAGACCCTTGCGGCTAACCTCACCCAACTTTGCAGATGGAAGGGTCTGGGGTACGGGACGAACATAAGCTGGTCAGGATATGGCTAAGTTAAATTAAAAATATTAGCAATTATAGAATCCTTCCCCCATGAGATTTTCATTGCGTTCAGTGTGAAATATTTGGTGTGATTTACCCTAGAGGCTTTAGTGGTCGTAATAATATATTTTCTGAGAGCTTTTTCAGTGCTGTTTCAGTGCTTTTTTAATAATACATTTTCTAAGATGGGGAGGCCGAGGGGAGAGGACCAAGAGGATGGGGACGAGGGGAGGGACGAGGGGGAGAGACGAGGAAGGGGGACCAAGAGGATGGGGGACAGGAGGGTCAAGGGGGGAGACAGGAGGTGTGGGGAAGGGGTTCGGGCTCCACTCAGCTAGGTTTCTTCCCGGAAATGTGTGTCTGTTCGAGGTTGGAACGGGGAGTGGGGAGGGTAGGGAGATGGGGGGGTGATGATGGGGAAATGCGGGAAATGTGAAGGATGAGAGGAGGGTGTGAAGAGAAGATAGGGGAAGAGGGGGGGAGGGGATGTGGGGCTAGAGAGAGAGGGGTAGAGAAGAAGGGGGTGGAATCCCTGGCACCGCTAGGATAGTTTGTTGTTTGCTTATTGATGAAGACAGTGTATAGTGAAGATAGTGATGAAGGGACAGTGATGAAGGGAGTGAATAGTGAAGATGTTTCCTCTGTCACCCGAGTAACACCGGATCCCGGAAGATGGAAAGAGATGAGGGGGGATACGGAAAAAAGAAATGAGAGTGTGGGGGGGGGATAGATACTAGGAGAGAGAGTGGATGGGGACTGGGGAGAGTGCCTCCCCTCTGGGAGAGTGACCCCGGGAGAGACCCAGTGTCCAGTCTTCTGTGGTAAGGCACTGCACAACAAACAAGCCAAGCCAACTATCAATTAACCGCCAGCTATAACACCTAGCTACCTAGTCGAAACATATTCTGGCCCGTTATCATGGCAACAGAAGATTGGTTAGCTGCAGTGGGCCTATTGGTCCATACTGAGGTGTTTCACCTCACTCGCTTATGTGTTCGGATGCTCCAATCAAATTGTATCTCCTTGTCCTCTGCCCTTTTGAAAATGTTGACAACGTCAATGAAACTTATCTCTTGGCGTCAGGCGATAATAAAACTTCTAATGAACTTTGGAGAGTTACTTTTTCAACTTCTAAAGTGAATAAAAAACATAGGGAAAATAGAGAGGATTCGTCCTAGAATCACTGATCTCGCCTTTCCTGCCATGTTAAATAACATATGTCTGCAAGAAAGACTGCTACGATAATATACTTATAATGTGTGTGTGTGTGTGTGTGTGTGTGTGTGTGTGTGTGTGTGTGTGTGTGTGTGTGTGTGTGTGTGTGTGTGTGTGTGTGTGTTGGTGCGGTGAACGACTCAGACACTCACTAAACTTACATGTACAGTATAAGACGGTAACCATCACCATCACCACTTCCGTCGACACCATCACCATCACCATCACCGTCGACACCATCACTACACACACAACGGGCATAACGGGTGTAGTAGGCGGGGCATAAAGTGCTAGACCTCACCCCACTCCACTGTTAAGTAAACATTGTCAGAAGAGCACTATATCTTCATAGCTTCTCGAAAGGTGTTTGATGCTCCTCCGCCTGAAAGTCGTGGAGGATGGAGAGGACGTACAAGATGGAGACGCAGGTTGGGATAGCTGGCAAGACACCAGACAAGGTACCGGTGCACCTCATGAATAGAAAAAGAGTTACTGACACAAGAGGGGGTCAGGTTGAAAGGTTTTAGGCGACAAGGTCCACCCGGAGCCTCAGTGTGGAGGAGACCATGTGTCACATTACCTAAGGGAGTGAGCCGTCTGTACGTCTGATACCATATACTTGTGTAAGGAGGAAATGTATATGTCATCTCTCAGATGTTTGGTAATATGTTATGGTTTGTGATGTGTGTATATGTATGTATTAACACGATGTACTGAACGGGTTGAGAATAGCTTGAGCTACCTCATCCCTTTGTGTGCATTTTACATCAATAAACTTATTTCAATTTCAATTTCAATTTCACGTATCAATGTTGCACATGACGCAAAGCTGATGAATGCAAAAACTGAGTGTTGCAGAAGATCACAGGAGGACCTTGATGAACTTCCGGGGTTGATAGACAAGTGGTTGCTAGAATTCAGTCCCAACAAGAGTAAGGCAATGAAGATAGAAAAGAGGAAGGAGACAGGTATTTATGTACACCTTAAAGGAAAGGAACTACAAGAATTAGAAAATAAATATTTTTTAGTGGATATAATTACATTTATTTCCAGAGGAACACACAGACCGAGTAACATCAGCATCATATAGAACGTCACACCGCCCATGTTAGACCAATACTGAAATAAAACTAATATTGAAAAAGTACAGAACTTTGCAACAACATTAGTGCCGGACCTAAGAAGGTTTAAAGTTCGTGGATAGATTAAGGAAGCTACACCTAA
>WNGS01164858.1:52269714-52291371 GCA_020271785.1 Procambarus virginalis
AACCAAGGTATTTTAGGAAGATATCATTGGTCTTGTCTCGTTAGCCAAGGTATTTAGAAGATATCATGGGTCTTGTCTCGTTAACCGAGGTATTTTAGGAAGATATCATGGGGTCTTGTCTCGGTTAACCGAGGTATTTTAGGGAGATATCATAGGCCTTGTCTCGTTAACAAGGGATCTTATGAGATATCATAAATAACCAGGTATTTTCTGGCACAATTCGTGTGTTTACAGCACCATAAACCCCCTCCTGGGTGAAAACAGGGACTGCAGGAGAGAGAGAGACTAACTGGTCAAGGTGAACTGATAGAGAAGTTGAAGTAGTTAATGACGAAATTTTTCAGACCAGGTGCTTCATGCTATTTAATGTCTTAGGACGCAGGTTCTTCACGCCCTTTTGTCTTAGGGCGCAAGTGCTTCACCCCCCAGTGTCTTAGGACGCAAGTGCTTCACCCCCCAGTGTCTTAGGACGCAAGTGCTTCACCCCAATGTCTTAGGACGCAAGTGCTTCACCTCCAGTGTCTTAGGATGCAAGTGCTTCACCCTCAGTGTCTTAGGACGCAGGTGCTTCACGTCCTAGTGTCCTACAATTATCTTATTTATCTCCCAAGAACTCTTCTACTCAAAGACAATAACTTAAGTCTTCCCAATACCGAGAGATTTCCTGGTAATGGATGGTAACACTATATTTGTGATGACACAGAACTCAGTGGTGTGTGTGTGTGGTGTGTGTGTGTGTGTGTGTGTGTGTGTGTGTGTGTGTGTGTGTGGTGTGTGTGTGTGTTCAGGAGGAGACAGACCCGTTGAAGAGGGCGAGTGGTGCAGTAATTAAGAAAAACAACACCTGTATATTATGAAGCTTTTGAACGCTGGAACGCTGAATTACCTCGGACAGATTCGCGGTATAGGTATATCCGAAGCTCTAGGAACGTACTAATGTCAAACATATGATAACATACACAGAAAATCGCAGTAGCGTGAAATATATATGAGAATGAAAATGTGAAAATTCACAGGACTCATGTGTGAATTCGATCCTATCTGACAGATAGAAAATTTGCTTTGGAGATGGAAAGACTGCTTTGAGATAGATGGAGTGTGGGAGATACCAAGATACCACAGATACTATGGGAAGGTAAGCCACAGGGTGGAATACACATGGTGAATGTCTACTATAAAACATTAGCCGTAATACACTATGATATACACTAAAGTAATACACGTTGGCGCTCTCTCATAGCCAGAGTGTATATATGTTACATTTAGGAAAGAAATTATTCAAAGGAATCGTATACATTTAATAGGGTTTTATTGTTTGTACAATACGAGCCAGCATTGGTTAAATTGGCCAAAGTGTGTAAAGGCCTCTCCTTTATTTCATCCCAGTGTAAAGACCTCGCCTTTATTTCATTACAGTGTAAAGACCTCTCCTTTATTTCATCACAGTGCAAAGACCTCTCCTTTATTTCATTACAGTGTAAAGACCTCTCCTTCATTTCATCACAGTGTAAAGACCTCACCTTTATTTCATCACAGTGTAAAGACCTCTCCTTTATTTCATCACAGTGTAAAGACCTCTCCTTTATTTCATCACAGTGTAAAGACCTCTCCTTTATTTCATCACTGTGTAAAGACCTCACCTTTATTTCATCACAGTGTAAAGACCTCACCTTTATTTCATCACAGTGTAAAGACCTCACCTTTATGTCATCGCTTAAGCATGGACTGTTGTAAAAAGTGTAGAAATTCGTGTGTACGCTATCATGACTGTTCGCTCGATCTGCAAAGTGTTGTGGAGCTTGAACGTTCTCATGTTTATTCTCATGTTTTGGTAATACCAGCAATGATTGTTGTGATGCAAGAACGATACGTGCTTCGTTCACCTTCAGCCTGTTGTGTAAACACTTATTAAATCACAGTGACCAAAACACCTCACCTAACCTAACCTCACCTAACCTAACCTAGACCTAACCTCACCTAACCTAACCTAGACCTAACCTCACCTAACCTAACCTAGACCTAACCTCACCTAGCCTAACCTAGCCTAGACCTAACCTCACCTAACCTAACCTAACCTAGATCTAACCTCATCTAACCTAACCTAGACCTAACCTAGACCTAACCTCACCTAACCTAACCTAACCTAACCTAACCTAACCTAACCTAGACCTAGACCTAACCTCACCTAACCTAACCTAGACCTAACCTCACCTAACCTAACCTAGACCTAACCTCACCTAGACCTAACCTCACCTAACCTAACCTAGACCTAACCTCACCTAGCCTAACCTAGCCTAGACCTAACCTCACTAACCTACCTAACCTAGATCTAACCTCATCTAACCTAACCTAGACCTAACCTAGACCTAACCTCACCTAACCTAACCTAACCTAGACCTAACCTAGACCTAACCTCACCTAACCTAACCTAGACCTAACCTCACCTAACCTAACCTAGACCTAACCTAACCTAAGCTAACCTAACATACCTAACCTAGACCTAACTATACATGAACCCCAATATATAATAATATTAACTTACGTTTCAGGAAGAAAAAAACGATTGTTATTATATTGAATGGAACATTCAATCTGTCAGTTGGTTGTCTGTTGATTGTCAAAAACAGCACGTTGCAAAAACCTAGTCTGTATTTGATTCATTGCTTGGGCTGGATGTTAAGTTGCTTTAAATGTTTTACCCACCTTAAAATATTTAATAATGGCCAACAAAACTAAGCGCCTAACCTTACCTAACCTAACCTTACCTTACCTAACCCAGGTCTATAATAAACACTAATATTAATTTCGAAGATAATGTCAATTATTGGTCGGCAGTAGCTTGGACGAGCATAACCTGCGGATGGGTTGAGATGCCACTCTATCGTCAAAACAAACGAGTATCGAGTTTACAACGTATCTGTTTTGGCATGTAAACTAGTGCTTGATCTATTGCCCACGTGAGTCAACTTGTTCTCCTTCAAAGAACGTCGCTTTTCGCTCGTATGCGTTACCGAAGGCCAAAAAATTGTCATACTAGAATATGGAAGCGGCTGGCGAAAGTGACGTACTGTGCCGTTTTCTGTTGTGGGTCCTCTGGTCGGTTGGGAGAGGATACTTTAAACTGGCCGTTTTTTGTTTTGGGTCCTCTGGTAGGTTAGGAGAGGACACTTTAAGTTGACCGTTTTCTTTACTGGGAAACCTTATGAGGAAGGGCTGCTCTCATGCTCGAAGCTAAAATATCATATTTAAATATTGAAATCAGTCAACATTTTAAAAATACATTATCGTCACACGTGTTGATTACACGAGGTATCCTGAGGTGCAGTAGTCAGCGGCACGTCCGAATGGTCCTGGGTTTGATTCCCGTGCAGGAAGCCCCTATTCCCGTCTGACGCCCCTATTTACCTACAGTAAATAGGTAACCGGGACCTAGAAGCGTTGTGGTTTAAATCCTATGCATGGTTAGTCGCTGGCCTATGGTGACAGGAAGCCTGAGAGACTTCTTGTCATCGTTTATGGTAACTGCGTAGGCCTTTTTGGTAAATTTTTGTAAATTTAAATGTAGATTTTTGGTAAACTACGTAGGCTATTTTATATTAACATTGTTATATTTTTTTACCAAATAACATAAAAAAAACTAGAATTTACATACAGCTTCCAACGCCAGCCAAAAAAAACTCTAATTTTTAACAAAGTCACCAACACCCCACAAAATGAGCATTCCAAACTATCTAAAAAAAAAAAAAACACCAGAATTTCCCAAACGGGAAGAAGCGGCTCCAGCACCACGTCCTCCACACACTTTTAGATAAAAAAAAATCGTAATTTTCTTTTTCTAAAAAACGAGTTCTGCTCAACGGGTGGAAGTTGACCCCATGTGACCTCTTCTGCGGCCGAGGTCACGAGGGGGGTGGGGGGGGTTAAGGGGGGTGGGGGGAAGCGAATGAAGGAGGAAACTGGTCTTGGGGGGGGGGGGAAGGGAGGGGGAACAGTGGGAGGTATTTTGAGGGTAGACAATTGATTGATTATTTGGTATTCATAAATGTTGACNAGAGCTCTGGTGTGAGAGTTTCCGCCCCTACACTCACAATAATGGTTGACAATTTTGTATTTGTATTTAGGAGATTCAGTTTTGTTCAAAATACAAAACATTTACATACTAGAATTACACTGATGCCATTCAGTGGGACTGTCACCTATGTAGACCCTGTTACAGACGAGGTACAAAGTTGTTTTTCATAGGTTGTCGAGTTCCTCCAGCTCCTTAGATGGCAGGCAGGAACCCGCCTAGATTTTCGTCTTGGAAATTTGAATCTTGTGAAAAACAGTTCTGCCAGAAAAAAATAATCTTGAAATTTATTCCAAACAACGTTTCGGAGAAACATACTTCATCACCGATGATAAAACAACAGATTATTACTCGGCAACTTACCTAAACATCATCAATAAAAGTTACACAAAATTATATAAATCATATCTAATTAAAAAGACTTCCTCCCCTCCTTCTTTACTTCCACGTCTTCTCCTCCTTCTTCTCCTTCTTCTTCTCCTTCTCCTCCTCCTCCTCCTTAAAATTTCTTAGGTATATGGAAGTGTTTTGAGCAGAGAATTCGTTGTGACTTCCGGTCGTGATTTGCACACATACTCCACGCTTTGTTGGCGTGCAGCGTGCTGGTGTGTGGGCGTGCAGCTTGCTGGTGTGTGGGCGTGCAGCGTGCTGGTGTGTGGGCGTGCAGCGTGCTGGTGTGTGGGCGTGCAGCGTGCTGGTGTGTGGGCGTGCAGCGTGCTGGTGTGTGGGCGTGCAGCGTGCTGGTGTGTGGGCGTGCAGCGTGCTGGTGTGTGGGCGTGCAGCGTGCTGGTGTGTGGGCGTGCAGCGTGCTGGTGTGTGGGCGTGCAGCGTGCTGGTGTGTGGGCGTGCAGCGTGCTGGTGTGTGGGCGTGCAGCGTGCTGGTGTGTGGGCGTGCAGCGTGCTGGTGTGTGGGCGTGCAGCGTGCTGGTGTGTGGGCGTGCAGCGTGCTGGTGTGTGGGCGTGTGTAATCCAACTTAGCGTAACTCTACCTCTACCATGTTACTCTAACTTTCTAATATCTCTCGTGAGGCACAATATCAAAGGCTTGGCTAGTTAAGGTACAGAATGTCACATTATTCCTCTTGAGATGAACGAATGTTTTTTTTCATTATTCTTTAAAGCAATTTTCCTACAATCGATGCTAAGCCTATTGGACAATAGTTTGGCGCAGGTGATCTATCTGCCTAAAAACCGGCACCACATTCACAACCTTCCACGATTCTGGTTCTCGTTTCGACCCCTTGGTTAAATCTGACAGACATAGATTCGCTTTAAACTCTACTTTACAGTCTTGAAGAACCTTACATCTCCCTGCACACGTCCAGGGAGATGGAGGCGCTGTGGTTCCAAGATCACAAACCACATGGAATCCCAGCATCTACATAACCCTGAACAACTTGGGTTCAGAACAGAGTGCTCTTCTCTTCTCTTCTCTTCTCACACTTGCTAGATGATTATCTACCACAGACGTGGCCATACATTTACAGTGCTAACCAACATTATACGCACTTTCTTCTGTCCATTGAGGACAGAAGAAAATGTATATATATTCTGGTTAGCATTGTAAACGTGTGTGGCCACGTCTGTGGAGGAAAAAATAATGAAAACAAATAAAACAAAAAAACTTGTTAGATCACTATCACACCATCCCCCGCAAGCACAACTAGATGAATACAACTAGATGAACACACACACACACACACACACACACAATAAACTTTTCCCGACTAATTTACGAATCGTCATGTTCGGTCCCCGTCTCAGGGAGAAGCAGGTAACCGTCCCTAATGGCCAAGTTAATTTATCCGAAGCAAACAGTAAGCAATTCTGGACTTGAGAGTCGGGAAGCTGGGAACAGTGACTCTGTAACTCACACTTTGGTCTGTTTGTACTGTCTGTCTGTACTGTCTGTCTGTCTGTCTGTCTGTCTGTCTGTCTGTCTGTCTGTCTGTCTGTCTGTCTGTCTGTCTGTCTGTCTGTGTCCGACACACAGGTAGCCGGCGAAAATTCGTCATCGCAAAAGATATGCGGAGTTTTTCCTGTGTATTTTAACACACATTATCTCTTAGGAAAAAAAATACAACCTGAGCGATGTATTACGATGTATTAGGCTAACTTCGGGTCAGGGAGACACATACATACACGCGGCTTTAGCTTCAAGACCAGTCGAGTGTCAAGGCCTCAGTGTCAACGCAGGCCTTGATCTGCCACAACGGACAAAATTACGACTGTTTTGCCTAACCAGAAACGTACTAACCCGAGCAAACTCACCGAACCTATTGAGGTCATGTTCACAGAGATTCACAACTCTGCTCATATTCGAGGCTATGACTCGACACGTGCTTCGTTCATCTTCAGCCTGTAGTGTAAATCACCGTAATCAAGACACCTCACCTAACCTCACCTAGACCTAACCTAACCTAACCTAACCTAACCTAGACCTAACCTAACCTAACCTAACCTAACCTAACCTAGACCTAACCTAACCTAACCTAACCTAACCTAACCTAACCTAACCTAGACCTAACCTAACCTAACCTAACCTAACCTAACCTAACCTAACCTAGACCTAACCTAACCTAACCTAGACCTAGCTATACATAAACCCACAATGTATAATACTATTAATTTACATTTCAGAAGAAAACGTTTGACATTATACTGTATGGAAGCTTCATTCTGTCAGATGGTTGTCTGAGTAAGTTGAATTCTGATGTAGTTTGTAATACATCTGTATTTGACTTACAGGTTGGGCTTTAAGGTTGTTGTATTTGGATGTGGCGAGTCTCTCAAGAGGGAGGGAATTATCATGGGGAAGCCCCAAGGCATTCTTAAGCCCAAGAACATGAACTCTCAAGAGTTTATGTTCCGTCTCCGACGAGTAAGGTTTAAGTCCAGGTGAATGGAACTGTTTAGGTCTACGGAAGTGTGGAAGGACGGTTTAAAAGATCAAATGTTGTGGTTTACACGTATGGTGTAAACTATACAAGGTGTGCGACGTTATTAAGTACACACACCGGTACAGGTTGTGGGCCCTGATGGTTCCAGCACTACAGAGCTCAGCTCCACAGAGCTTAGCCCCTCAGAGCTCAGCCCCACACAGCTCAGCCCCTTAGAGCTCAGCCCCACAGAACTCAGCCCCACAGAGCTCAGCCCCACAGAGCTCAGCCCCACAGAACTCAGCCCCACAGAGTTCAGCCCCACAAAGCTCAGCCCTTTAGAGCTCAGCCCCACAGAACTCAGCCCCACAGAGCTCAGCCCCACAGAACTCAGCCCCACAGAGTTCAGCCCCACAGAGCTCAACCCCTTAGAGCTCAGCCCCACAGAACTCAGCCCCACAGAGCTCAGCCCCACAGAACTCAGCCCCACAGAGCTCAGCCCCACAGAGCTCGGCCCACAGAGCTCAGCCCCACAGAGCTCAGCCCCATAGAGCTCAGCCCCACAGAGTTCAGCCCCATAGAGCTCAGCCCCACAGAACTCAGCCCCACAGAGCTCAGCCCCACAGAGCTCGGCCCCAAAGAGCTCAGCCCCATAGAGCTCAGCTCCACAGAACTCAGTCCCACAGAGCTCAGCCCCACAGAACTCAGCCCCACAGAGCTCGGCCCACAGAGCTCAGCCCCATAGAGCTCAGCCCCACAGAGCTCAGCCCCACATAGCTCAGCCCCACAGGGCTCAGCCCCACAGAGCTCAGTCCCACAGAGCTCAAGCTGATGGAGAGGAAACTGATTATTAGTGCATGGAAATATAATTTGGTATATAAGTAGATATTAAACTGGATAAGATAGAAGACCAATATATATGCAGATGATGGAAGATAAATAACACGTTGATCCAATAAATAAATAGACAGTCTGGGTGATTGATTGATTGATTGTTTATTTTACCAACTTGTCATTCGATAAAATAGACAGCTGACTGACAGGTGAAAAGATAAATTAGTTGATTGCCAAAATTAAGTATTGATAAAATGGTTGACTTAGAGACGAATATATGGATAAATTGGTTGACTGACAGATAAATGATTAAATAAATGCTTGGCTAAAATGACTGATGAACGAATGGATAGATAGAATGGGTGACTGACTGACGGATGGATGGATAGATAAACTGGCGGAAAAATGAAGGGAATAGACTGATTTACTGATAGATGGCTGATAAGAGGAATAGAAATGACTGACAAATGATAGATTAGATAATTTAGTTGTCTTAACAAATGCACAAATATACAGACTGCTTATTCGACATAAGAAGATATAGTTGGATTGGTTGACTGTCAAACGAGAATAGGTTGACCGACAGGTGAATACGAAGATAGGTTGATTGATAGACTTTACGAAGCTAGGTTGATTGACAGACGTTTACGAAGATAGGTTGATTGATAGACTTTACGAAGCTAGGTTGATTGACAGACGTTTACGAAGATAGGTTGATTGATAGACTTTACGAAGCTAGGTTGATTGACAGACGTTTACGAAGATAGGTTGATTGATAGACTTTACGAAGCTAGGTTGATTGACAGACGTTTACGAAGATAGGTTGATTGATAGACTTTACGAAGCTAGGTTGATTGACAGACGTTTACGAAGATAGGTTGATTGATAGACTTTACGAAGCTAGGTTGATTGACAGACGTTTACGAAGATAGGTTGATTGATAGACTTTACGAAGCTAGGTTGATTGACAGACGAATGCGAACCTGACTGACATGAATTTTAAATTCCCAGCGGCTAGCCAATAAAGGTGCACCAATAATTTATCTCCATCAGCAATATGGGATCACATTAGCTGCAATATAATATATTTATTCATTAATAACAGGAAATGTCAAACTGCCGGCAGCTGTAGGAATAACCCATCCCCCCCCCCTCAGAGAAAACCTCAGAGCCAGGCATACCATCATTAATCAGACTCATAAATCAGCGGCATATGTGGTGTGGAACGACTGAGGTTGTAAATGGTGTGACGAATATTTAGTGACATTACCTGCAGGCATTACGTCAATTAATGTAAGACGGGTACACCTGGGGTGTATTCACCTAGTTGTACTCACCTAGTTGTGCTTGCTCGGGTTGAGTTCAGGCTCTTTGGTCCCGCCTCTCGACTGTCAATCAACTGGTGTACAGATTCCTGAGTCTACTGGGCTCTATCATATCTACATTTGAAACTGTGTAGTCAGCCTCCACCACGTCATCACTGCCTAATGCTTTCCACTTGTTAACTACTCTGACACTGAAAAAGTTCTTTCTAACGTCCCTGTGGCTTATTTGGGTACTCAGTCTCCACCTGTGTCCCCTTGTTCACGTACCACCCGTGTTAAACAGTTTATTCTTATCTACCCTGTCAATTCCTCTGAGAATTTTGTAGGTAATGATCATGTCTCCCCTCACTCTTCTGTCTTCCAGTGTCGTGAGGTGCATTTCACGCAGCCTTTCCTCGCAACTCATGCCTCTTAGTTCTGGGACTAGCCTAGTGGCATATCTCTGAACTTTTTCCAGCTTCGTTTTGTACTTGACAAGGTTCGGGCTCCATGCTGGGACCGCATACTCCAGGACTGGTCTTACATATGCGGTATACAAGGTGCTGAATGATTCCTTACACAAGTTCCTGAAGGCAGTTATGATGTTAGCCAGCCTTGCGTACGCCACAGATGTTATTCTTTTTATGTGGGCTTCAGGAGACAGTGTTGGTGTGATATCAACTCCTTGATCTTTCTCTCTGTCCGTTTCATGAAGTACTTAATCTCCCATTCGGTATCCCGTGTCTGGCCTCCTGTTTCCACCGCCTAGTTTCATTACTTTACATTTACTCGGGTTGAACTTTAGCAGCCATTTGTTGGACCATTCATGCAGTCTGTCTAGGTCATCTTGCAGCCTCCTTGTATCATCCTCTGGTTTAATCCTCTTCATAATTTTTGCATCATCAGCAAACAATGAGAGAAACGAGTCTATACCCTCAAGGAGATCATTTAAATATATCAGAAATCTATATCATATATATCATATAAGTGTGTGTGTTCATCCTGGTGAATCTGTTCACCCTGGTGAGTGGGAACAGCCGTGGTTGGTGGCGACGACAACGTACCCATGGCGGGGGGGTGGGGGAAGGCGAGGGTAAAGAGGGAGAGAAGGGAAAGGGGAGAAAGAGGGGAGAGGAAGGGAAAGGGAGAGAGAGATAGGGGGAAGGGGAACGAGTGGAGAGACAGAGAGAGAAAGGCAGCGATGGAGGGGAGGGAAGTAAAAAAAAAGACACCAAGATATTTTGTAAGAGATATATTATGTACTACACACACACACACACACACACACACACACACACACACACACACACACCACACCACACACACACACACACACACACACACACACACACTTAAGGAATGCACTTAAGGAACAGGTTGTGGAAGCAAATACTATTCATAATTTTAAAACCAGGTATGATAGGGCAATGGGACAGGAGTCATTGCTGTAAACAACTGATGCTCGAAAGGCGGGATCCAAGATCAATGCTCGATCCTGCAGACACATATAGGTGAGTACATATAGGTGAGTGAGTACACACACACACACACACACACACAGATATGGAGATATGATAGAGCCCAATAGGCTCAGGAACCTGTACACTTGTTGATTGGCGGTTGAGAGGCGGGACCAAAGAGCCAGAGCTCAACCCCCGCAAGCACAATGAGGTGAGTACACACACACTCGTGTCAGAGAGCAACAAAGAGCACGGAGGAAGGCACCGATAACTCTAACAAACAGCAGTGAACAATGAGAGCACACATCAAGAGCCCCATTGTCTCTACCTCCGGTCCTCTACCGGGACGAGGCGCGCCTCCCTTCTGTCCCTCGCCTCTTACGCCTCTCCGTAAGCGTATGGGATAGTACCTATCGGTGCATGTAAGCAAGGATGGATATGGGAAGAGGGGGAAGGGGGAAGGATCTAAGCGTACGGTGTATGCTTAGATCCCAAAACCAGTTCCCCAAATCAACGTTTACCTAGTTACCCCAGAGCTGGGTATTCCTAGTTCCCCCAGAGCTGGGTATTCCTAGTTCCCCCAGAGCTGGGTATTTCTAGTTCCCCCAGAGCTGGGTATTTCTAGTTCCCACAGAGCTGGGTATTCCTAGTTCCCACAGAGCTGGGTATTCCTAGTTCCCCCAGAGCTGGGTATTCCTAGTTCCCCCAGAGCTGGGTATTCCTAGTTCCCCCAGAGCTGGGTATTCCTAGTTCCCCCCAGAGCTGGGTATTCCTAGTTCCCCCAGAGCTGGGTATTCCTAGTTCCCCCAGAGCTGGGTATTCCTAGTTCCCCCAGAGCTGGGTCCCTAGCGTTAGTGCCGAGGATCATTACCGTCCCCGCGGCCCGGTCTCTGACCCGGCCTCGTGGTTTGCGGTCTGGTCAACCAGGCTGTTCGACGCAGCTGCTCTCAGTCTGACCTATGACTCTCAGGTACCTATTTATTGTTTGGTGTAGAGAGTCTTCGGGTGAAAAGAACAGTATTCAGACGTCTCTGTTCAACAAGTCTCTGTTCAACAAGTCTCTGTTCAAAACGTCTGTTTGTTCAATGGGGAACTCGTCGACCTCGGGTCCAATCGTCTGTGAGCAGAATGCGGTAATCACTACGTCACGTATATGAGTGTTCACTCGGTGAGTGTATGAGTGGACGCGTTCACTCGGTGAGTGTATGAGTGGACGCGTTCACTCGGTGAGTTTATGAGTGAACGTGTAGAACCAGGGATTCGGTTCCTCTACAATCAATAATTTGGTTGTCCTAGAGTAGTTTAGCTGATCTATAGCCCAGGTTTCGGTTGCTCTCAAGAGCCGGACTTTGGTACACCCAGGTGACTGACTTCACATTAAAATCTTCACCCTTACTTGGTGGGGAGTAATATATTTAATTTTTATCATCAGCTCGGTCGAACGTCCTTGTTAGATTCCTTTTGCAACTCTGGAATTACTCTGATATAGAAGTAGTTCGTGTGGCTTTTTTTTTATCACATAAAAAGCATTGTCCTTCATCCTCGAATTACTGATCCTTTTCGTTTCAATTATTTTTTTCTCTTTTTTCCTCCATTCGCGAATGCAATCACGGCTTTAGGTATTCCTCTGTAACGAAGCTACATTATTTTTTAATAATCAGAGTCATGCTGTACCCTGGAATTACAGTGTTGTTCTGGTCAGTGTTTTGTTGAGACACTGTACTTGTCTCGGAGGACATGTCCCTGCAGGCCGGGGACCCCACAAGATGGTTCTCCTAATGCTGGACCTCACAAGAAGGTGGATCTTAACAAGACGGGGACCTCTCCAAGATGAGGAATTCCACAAGAGGAGAGGGCTCCGCAAGACGAGGACCTCCACTACACGAGGACCTCCACTACACGAGGACCTCCACTACACGAGGACCTCCACTACACGAAGACCTCCGCTACACGAGGACCTCCACTACACGAGGACCTCCACTACACGAGGACCTCCACTACACGAGGACCTACACTAGACGAGGACCTCCACTACACGAGGACCTCCACTACACGAGGACCTCCACTACACGAGGACCTCCACTACACGAGGACCTCCACTACACGAGGACCTCCACTAACGACCTCCACTAGACGAAAACCTCCACTAAACGAGGACCTCCATAAGACGAGGACTCTGAAAGACCAGGACCTTGGCAGGGTCCACTACTTGCCCCGCACCTCACCCTTGTTCTAGTCACCTCAATGCTCCAATTGAAATTGTTCACGATGTGTGATGTTCGAGCAATCGATATAGTATTGCTTGACTGTCATACATGTCCCTCGGTGGAGTGGGGGAGATATCTACGCTGTTTCTACGCCACCGACTAAATGGTAGATCCGTAGTATCGCTTGATTATATGGTGTTCTTTGTCGACGAGTGATGATAATTCACCCAATGGTACCACTGTTGGCGATGATACCATTGCTGACGATGGTAGGACGGCTGACGATGGTACCACAGGTGACGAATGCATTAATGTATCCGGGTCTGAATACAGCGCGCACGGCTGACTCACGGATTGACGTGTCCGGGTCCTCAGACTTAATTAGACTTTCCCAAGGACTTCAAGCTCGGCCATAGTTTTGCACAGGGTCGTCATCCCTCCTCCCCCCACCTCCTCCCCCCCCTTCTCCTGAAGAACAAGACAGATTCAAAAAAACTATTCACAGCTCTCAGTGAGAAAAAGCCAAGGGAGTATCTCCTCTCGGTATTCTGGTCTGCCTCTGCAACATAAATTTTCGTCAAGATAAGAAACCCCCTCCTTCAAGATGTGTCACCTTCGCTCAACGTGTCAATTACAGTGGCAGCCGAGCATGACACAAGCGTCGCCAGGGATCTAAAGCAATTATTTTTGTCCAAGCGGTCCGCTGGTTCACGCTCATCACAGCCTCTTCCAAGGAGCAGCTCCCGACTCACAGCACATTTTGCACCTTAATATGTTCGAGCGGACCTCCCGAAGGGGACGATCTCCTCGAACAAGTGAATGAGAAAGGAATATATATAGAACGAGGTTGACTAATAGAAAGAGAGAGAGAGAGAGAGAGAACGTCGAGGCAGCCAATAAGGATTGAGAAAAAGCCCAGAACACCCAGGAGCTGCCCCTCCCCGACGCACACGAATGAAGGATGGAGGCCGAGACGACTTTTTTGTTGGGCCGGGGTAACTGTGAGTCAAAATTGCATAGACGAGAAGCACAATAGGAAGGAAGTAAACGGATTCAGGACCCCCAAATCGAAGAGTGTTAGGCGTGATCTGTGCAGAGAGCCAGGGCCTGCCACCAGGGCCCTCCCAGCTATCCCGGGCCCCGCCTCAAACCACTACTGACGGTATATGGGTCTGAGGTGCAGGGTGATCATGTTCCGATAACTAATCTATATCTATTATTAGAAATGTCTGACGGTCCGAGGTGCGAGGCGAGATGCTTGGGTCTAGCTGCACCCATTTTGCCCAGTAATTGCTGTTGGGTACGTGCCCAATATGGGCGGGTCGGGAGTTGTTGTCAAAGAAATGAGTGTAAAGTAACACTGTGCCAACGTCACCCCCATAAGCATTTTACAATACTATGCGAATTAACTTTGAATTGTTATTAATTGTATTATTATTATTATTGAGAAAATCTGTAGGAGCCGTAATGAGGGTTCGAACCTATGCGGTGGTTATCCCCACGCACACGCCCCAGACAATCAGACCACAACATGGTAAAAGGATTGCAACCTGGAGTTGTACTGAACACACAAAGGCTTTCCTGAGGCTTCCACTGAAGCTGGGCCAGGATTTTCACACAATTCCCCCCATGCCCTCTGGCTTTGTCATCCAGGAAAGTTCGACCTCTGACGCTCCTCTTTCAATACACAGAGAATAACCACATTAACGTGATGTGTCAATGAGAAACTACTTTTCACCATGGTTGTCATGGTTGTCTGGGACGTGTGCCCTGGAACACCCACCCCCATAGGTTCGAATCCACAACACGGCTCATACGGATTTTCTAATTGATGCAGTCACGATAGTGTGATTACTCTCTGATTATTAATATTGTAATCTAACGAAAACTGTGCACTGATCACGCAGTGTGGAGTGCGAAAACTGTATATTATAAGAGAATATGTGTAACCTTAATAATTATCTTCTTAGCCCAAACAACTTTGATTTGTTTTCCCCTTAGACTTCATGGATTGTGTGTTGATGAAACGGGATTGTAAATTAATGATATTTTAGGAGGGGGAAGGGAGGGACGGGGGAGAGGGAGAGAGTGGGGGAGAGACAGAAGAAGGTGGAGAATGGGAAGAGGGTAGAGGAAGGAAAGGGAGGAGAATGGAAGAGGGGGGAAAGGTTGGAAGGAGGGAGAAGGGAAAGAGGAAGGCAAGAAGAGAGAGGAGAGAGAGAGAGAGGGGGGGGGGGAGAAGAATAAGAGAGACAGACACAGACATCCGGGTACCCCTTGGTACCCCCTTCCAGTAATACAATATATAACTGTATTATCCAACTTCACTTTCCTCCTCCTCTACTAATCCACCCGATGATGAGCCGCCATCAGCAACCTGAAGGGCAAACTCGACAAAGAATTCGAACATGCGAATAGTTAAATTATAACCCAACAGGTATACGACTATAAGTGGGATATAAAGAGTTATATAGACCTTCTCTCCCCGTAGACACAGTTATGCAAGTTCAATGGTGGAGGTACTGGTGGTGGAGGTACTGGTGGTGCTGGTGGTGCTGGTACTCGTGGTGGAGGTACTGGTGGTGGAGGTATTGATGGTGGTGTTGGTGGTGGTGGTGGTGGTGGTACTAGTGGTGGTGGTGTTGGTGGTGGTGTTGGTACTGGTGATGGAGGTACTGGTGGTGCTGGTACTGGTGGTGTTAGTACTGGAACATAATGTTCATCCCTCAATCTGATGATAGAGGTTGTGGTGATGATGGGGGTAATGAGGGATAATGTGGCTGATGGTGGTGATGTAGTCAGTGGGAATGTAGGAGTGACGGTGGTAGTGGTGGTAGGGGGATCAACCAGGCCTCTCAACTAATACACCATATTACGTACGTTACGGTCCCCGACGACCCAATTCGAAAGTACTAAACAAAATAACGGCTACAGATATCCCGTTTTCCATTTATCGGGAGGTTAAGTTAGGTGGGTTGTTTNCCACCGCCATCTACACACACGCCCATCACCCACAGAGACGCCCACACACACGCCCATCACCCACAGAGACGCCCACACACACGCCCATCACCCACAGACACGCCCACACACACGCCCATCACCCACAGACACGCCCACACACATGCCCATCACCCACAGACACGCCCACACACACGCCCATCACCCACAGACACGCCCATCACCCACAGAGACGCCCACAGACACGCCCATCACCCACAGACACGCCCACACACACGCCCATCACCCACACACACGCCCATCACCCACACACACGCCCACACACACGCCCATCACCCACAGACACGCCCACACACATGCCCATCACCCACACACACGCCTATCACCCACAGACACGCCCACACACATGCCCATCACCCACAGACACGCCCACACACACGCCCATCACCCACAGACACGCCCACACACACGCCCATCACCTACTGCTGCTATCTCGCACTCGTCCCTGTCTCTTCCCACCCCCCCTTCCTCCGGGGTACGGGTTTTCGTAACTTTGACTTCGATCTGGACTTCGACCTGGACTTCGACCTTGACTTCGACCTTGACTTCGACCTTGACTTCGACCTTGACAGCTTCCTTGACAGCTACCTTGAACACAAGCGTGATCTATATATTTTCCTTATTTTCGTGTGTGTGTGTGTCTTCACCATCGTGAGAGAGAAGGCGAGAGGATGAGATGTTTAGTTAAATGAATTTACAAGAGCGTCCCTGACTGATGACCTCTAGAGTTTGAGCGCCACAAAAATGCTCCGCAGTATACTGTCGCCGCGCACTAGTCGCTCCCCTCCCCCCATCCCCCCACCACCACCACCACCTCAAGCAAGTGTCGACCTCTCCCTCAAGCACGAGTCGACCTCTCCCTCAAGCACGAGTCACCTGCTGTACCTCAAGCACTATATAGTCGGCTGTAATTATTTCATTGTGCCGAAAACGCGTTTAGCATTCTCTGTTTTTCACATGTGGTTTTTCCGCATGCTTGGGTCAGTGTTTATTGTGATCGTTGTTGTGTATATATATATATATATATATATATATATATATATATATATATATATATATATATATATATATATATATAATGTATGTATACACACATAGGGGAGGGAGAGATACGTGGCGGTGCCTGGGATAATCTGTCTCTCCCCTCACCCCCCATTCCACTCCTCTATTTCCCCTCTCCCCACATCCCCCTTGTTGTTGTTATAGATTCAGCTACTCGGAACAAATTCCAAGTAGCACGGGCTATGGTGAGCCCGTAACTTACCTGGCACAGGAGCTGGGCAGGAAGCACGGGCTATGGTTAGCCTCGTGGACAGGAGATGTCTCCCGTACATCCCCCTTTACTGCCCCCTCCTCTTATATCTCCTGTCTTCTTCCCATCTTTCTCCCCTCACCCCACCCCCCATCTTCCTTCCCTACCCTGCTATCCCTTCCATGCTTGGAAGAGTATATTTCCATTTAAATATAAATTTAATTATGAAAATGCGCGGGTAAACGGCGGGCGTAGCTTAACTACTCTACGGACAACACATCCCCGATTTCATTTCCGAATGAATGAAAACCGCACGGGGGATGTTGGGTTACATATGATGTATTTCTTTAAACATTTACCTTAGGCCTTCCCAGGACCAGCCCATGCCCGTACCCTAGACCATTATCCACCTGGAAAATTGTGTGAGGCTACCCCCTGGCGTCCAGACCAACAGGCAGACACACAGACTAACAGTCTCTCGTATAGTAAACATATATATCCTAACGCTACCACTTAGCCTTTAAAAATACAATGCAATATGCTTTATACAATATTACATTGACCGTATTTATTCAGTCAGGTAGTTCTTCTCTTTGTTGTATTCGTGTGATAAGTTGCCAGACTCTCTGAAATACCTTTCCCACTTCCCTCCTTTCCCCCCTCCTACCTGTCCCCTTCCCTCCTACATTTCCCCTTCCGTCCCCCCTCCTCCCCCCCCTCCTCTACCATCAACCTCCCCTCATCTAAACTTTACTGGAGGCGAAAGGTCACGGTAAGGTCGAGAAGCCACTGCCTGTTGGCAGCTGGGTGACCTGGGGGGTGGTGGAAGGGTGGGGGGGTGATCGTTAAGATAGAGGGGGGGTGGATCTTGGAGGGGGGGGAGAGGAGGTGCGCGGGTCAAAATACGTCTATATTTTTTGGTCTATCGTCCACAGATTGTGTGGTTCTCTGTCGTGAAATTTCTCTGTAATTCTCTTTATACCTCTCTTACCAACCCTTCTCTTCTGCTTTCCCACAACATAAATAATACAGGGTACTAAAACGCACGAACCCGAACCACCCACCTAACCTAATACACACCTGGGCATAGAAAACGGAGATGTGAGCCGCTACTTTTCTTAATACCCGCTATTTTGTCCGTTGGGGGACCAGAGGGTACAGAATGAGGTGCATCAGTTGAGAGGAGGACATTTGCACAAATTTGCAACATGATCATATGAGAGTTACGAGAATTGGTCAAGAAAACTAAATTTAATAGTACTAGACGAAAATAGAGACAGAAATGGATATGACCACCATATAAAAGATACTGAGGTGGACGAGGACAGTGTCTTTTAAATTGAGAGACAGAAGAACAAGAAGAAAGGAAGGAAGTTGGAATGATAAATGAGTTGGAAATCTGTAAGGAAACACTAGTTCACTATACAGGGGTTGAACGAGGGGAATGCACTCAAAGATGGAAGTCACGGACACAACCTTATCTTGAGGTTATCTTGAGATGATTTCGGGGCTTTTTAGTGTCCCCGCGGCCCGGTCCTCGACCAGGCCTCCACCCCCAGGAAGCAGCCCGTGACAGCTGACTAACACCCAGGTACCTATTTTACTGCTAGATAACAGGGGCATAGGGTGAAAGAAACTCTGCCTATTGTTTCTCGCCGGCGCCTGGGATCGAACCCAGGACCACAGGATCACAAGTCCAGCCAGCTGTCCGCTCGGCCGACCGGCTCCCACCTTCAACCAAAAAATTCAACGCCAGATTTCAGGAAAAATACAACCTACAGGAAAGTCTAATCAAACGCAAGTTACAGCAATCCTGAGCCATTAATACAAACTAGCCCCCCCCCCCCACTTCCCGTAGTCACTATTATCTAAGCTCCATTTTATCATCCCATCTTCCTCATTCAGTCCTTCTAGTTTCCCTTCCTGCTGTCAACTTCCTCTACCTCCCCGCCCTCTACACTTGCCAGGAGAAGGGAGACTGAAGTAGACGACAATTGCTGTAATAGAAGATGGAGCTCGCGGTCCAGTACATGGTACACCAGGTATTTACTCTGAGGAACGGGAAGGAGCATCTTCCAGCGATTATTGACATGAAAACGCTTGCAAATGATAGCGTAAGGGCACAATTTGGCAGGAATTTGTGCAGAGCAACGGAAGTTTCATTTACGCATGCTTCCCTGTTTCGAAGCCGTGATTTGTTGCATCAAAGCTGTACTTCGCTGTTTTGAAGCCATGATTTGCTGAGTTGAATCCGTGACTCGTTATGTGGAAGTCGTGATTCACTGCATCGGAAACCTGATTCATTGTGTCGAAGCCGTGATTTGCTGCCTCGAAGTCCAACCCGTCTTCAGACCAAGTCCATTCGATCCAGCGGTCGACTCAAAAGACTCATTCATCAATTTTAACATGATGTTCATTCAAAATAGGAATTTTCTCAAATATAAATTAATATTGTTATATATTAGCATACTGTGCATATTTAGGCCTTGATTAGGTTAGGTGTTTAGGTTCTGTTGGTGATTATTTGTATTTGTAGTACGTGGGTGAAGCATTTACAGCGTTGTGGTTCGAATAAAAGTCGTCAGCGAAGCACTTGTTCGAAAAGTGTTCGAACACTCCGAGGTCACCAGCCAGGGGCCTGGCAGCTGAGTGGACAGCGCTTCAAATTCGTAGTCCTGAGGTTCCGGGTACGATCCCCGGTGGAGGCGGAAACAAATGGGCAGAGTTTCCTTCACCCTAATGGCCTGTTACCTAGCAGTAAATAGCTACATGAGAGTTAGACAGCTGCTACGGGCTGCTTCCTGGGGATGTGTAGCAAAAAAAGGAGGCCTGGTCGAGAACCGGGCCGCGGGGACACTTAGCCCGAAATTACCTCAAGATATCATTATCAGTTGTGAGTCATTTGTAAACCGTTTACTATTCATAAACAGGGGGTTTGGCGGGTGCATGGAATGGACTTTGGCCTTTGTTTATGAGGACGGGCTGCGAAGTCGCGATTGACACTGTTGATGCCATGAGTGCCAAGTCGCGATTGACACTGTTGATGCCATGAGTGCCAAGTCGCGATTGACACTGTTGATGCCATGAGTGCCAAGTCGCGATTGACACTGTTGATGCCATGAGTGCCAAGTCGCGATTGACACTGTTGATGCCATGAGTGCCAAGTCGCGATTGACACTGTTGATGCCATGAGTGCCAGGCATGAAGCTATACGAAGCCTGCGTGTCGTAGCATCCCCCCCCCCCAAATGCTCGCTGCTAATCCAGCTACAAAACCCCGTGATTATGAATGATTTTTTTGTTATCAGGGGAAAATGCCAAGCCATTACGACTTTTATAGCACTTGGAAGGGGTCAGGATAGGGACTTGAGATGGTAAGGGGGGGGGGGAGGAGAGGGGAAAAAATGGTGCCCAACCACTTAGACGGTCGGGGATTGAATGCCGACCTGCATGAAGCGAGACCCGTCACTCTACCGTCCAGTCAAAGTTGCTGGACTTATGAATGAAAATGACTTTACAAACGATTCACAACTGATGACATTCGAACGTTCCTCGAACGTTCGCTGACGTCCTCTGTTCGAATCGCACCTCTGTAAATACCTCACCCACATACTACAAATACAAATCATTGCCAATAGAACCTAAACATCAAGCCTAACCTAATTTAGCCCAATCTGTTCACCAAATTCTAATATACAGCGTAAATTTATGTGAGAAAATACAGATTTTGATTACATGTGAATACACAGTAAATTACAATTGAAGAATGCATCTTTGGGGTCGGCCGCCGAATGGACAAGCATAGACCAGGGAATGAGTTGTTCCACAAGCGGTTTAGCCGCGAGTACAATAAGCGGTGAGATA
Source organism: Procambarus virginalis (assembly GCA_020271785.1). Lineage (NCBI taxonomy): Eukaryota > Metazoa > Arthropoda > Malacostraca > Decapoda > Cambaridae > Procambarus > Procambarus virginalis. The sequence continues at coordinate 52,290,604 of WNGS01164858.1, forward strand.
TGTCTGCACAAGTGGTGAGGGGAGAGGAGGCTTCACAGGGGGAGAGAGAGAGAGAGAGAGAGAGAGAGAGGCGGGGGGAGGGAGGACGTGAAATCCACTCAGAAAAAGTCTTGCACATAAATCTGTAAATCGGACCTCTTAAGTATCCGTGCTCTGCGAGGCGTTATGTGCGGGTGTTTACAAGACGGGCGCCCCGCGTCCAAGGCGTCACACCTCCGCCTTGGGTGTCACAGAGCGTAACGTAACGGACCCTCATGGGAGTACACACACAATAGGGACCCCCGTCTCCCCTTAATACACCTGCAATTTGTAGTAGTAGTAGTAGTAGTAGTAGTAGCAGCAGCGGCGTAGTTAATGGCAGGGAGGAATGTTAATGAGGGAGAGGGTGAGAGCTCTTGTGTGAGAGTTTCCGCCCCTACACTCACTAATAATGGTTGACAATTTTGTATTTGTATTTAGGAGATTCAGTTGTGTTCAAAATACAAAACATTTACATACTAGAATTACACTGATGCCATTCAGTGGGACTGTCACCTATGTAGACCCTGTTACAGACGAGGTACAAAGTTGTTCCTCCAGCTCCTTAGATGGCAGGCAGGAACCCGCCTAGATTTCGTCTTGGAAATTGAATCTTGTGAAAAACAGTTCTGCCAGAAAAAAATAATCTTCAAATTTATTCCAAACAAACGTTTCGGAGAAACATACTTCATCACCGATGATAAAACAACAGATTATTAGTCGGCAACTTACCTAAACATCATCAATAAA
>WNGS01164858.1:52306729-52323407 GCA_020271785.1 Procambarus virginalis
TGTCCTGCTAGAACTAGGAGTGGTGACAAACCTCTGGATTTGACCAAGCATAGTTTTGTGTTGTAGGAGATAATGAAACTAGGCACTTACGCTGCATATTTCTGAATTAGGTCTTGACCTGATTGTGGCAGTAATGGTACTGAAATGCAACTCTGTTCATAATTTAATCAAGAGGAAATGGCAGAAGGGCAATTGGCCAATCCTCTGCCATGTATAGTGTGTATGTATACACTTGTATTTACACTAGGTTAACATAAATAGACTGTATGTATGTGTAGCTTAAGCGTTACACAACCTTAAGACTCACGCTTGGCGACTGAGTGGACAGCACTCAGGAATTGTAATCCTGGGATTGGGTTCGATCCCGGTGAAGGTGAAAAACAAATGGGCACAGTTTCTTTCATCCTGATGCCCCTGTTACCTAGCAGTAAATAGGTACTGGTAGTTAGACAGTGTTACAGACTGCTTCCTGAGTGTGTACTCACCTAGTTGTACTCACCTTATTATATCTGCAGGATCGAGCATGACTCTTGGATCCCGCTTTCGAGCATTGGTTTTTTACAGCAATGACTCCTGTCCCATTTCCTTATCATACCTGGTTTTAAAATTATGATATGTATTTGCTTCCACACCTGTTCCCAAGTGCATTCCATTTTCCCACTACTCTCACGCTAAAAGAAAACTTCCTAACATCCCTGTGACTCATCTGAGTTTCCAGCTTCCACCCATGTCCCTCGTTCTGTTACTATTCCGTGTGAACATTTCGTCTACAACCCGGCAATGTGATGTTATAGTGGCCAGAATACGCCTGGGATATAGACGTATCTGGCAGCTTTCTCAAAACCCAAATGTCGAGTACACTATGTGTCAACTTGTGAAAGAGAAAACATGCACTCTCTTGAACATTATATTGTAGAATGTCCCATACTGGCTGACTTTCGCCCCCCTGGGCTAAGGTATGCTGAACTCTGTAATTACTATATGAGTACTGGAACACTTGATGATATATTGGACTTGTATCCAAGATTGACCATGTAATAGATTAATTATACAATGTATGTGATGTACTATATAACCTGAGCTTGTAAAAGCACCTTAATCACCTTCAGTGATTAAGTGCTTAATTGCACACTAGTTTCTTTATCAGCTATCTCACCCTGACAGAGTAAATGAGATAAATGTCTGTGAATGCATGTGTGTATATATGTATATGTGTGTATATGGGTATAAAGTATATATGGAAGCTGATCAAAATTGCATTTCACCTTTGTAAATGTACATTAATGACACTGTGTAGATGACACATCGAACACTTTATATAAGGCATACATAAATCTGTGTATCTATGTATTTACGTATATAGGTTAGCTTAGCATTTTTAAAGCACCGACTCACCTTCAGTGGTTGATTGTTCAATAAACCCTTAAAATATATGTTTAACACATCTCTAACCCTGTCCATGGAGGACAGAAGAAAATGTATTTATGCTGATTAGCATTGTAAATGTGTGGCCACGTCTGTGGTAGAAAACAATAATAAAAAAAAAATCCCTCGAAGCTCTTGGACGAGTCTCGTTGCAAACCTCTGAACCTTTTCCAGTTTCTTTATAGGCTTCTTCAGATGGGGACTCCATGATGAGGCGGCATACTCTAAGACTGGCCTCACGTAGGCAGTGTAAAGCACCCTAAATGCCTCCTTACTTAGGTTTCTGAATGATGTTCTAACTTCTGCCAGTGTAGAGTACGCTGCTGTCGTTATCCTATTTATGTGTGCCTCAGTAGATAGATTAGGTGTTACGTCCACACCCAGGTCTCTTTCTCGCGTCGTCACAGGTAGGCTGTTCCCCTTCATTGTGTACTGTCCCTTTGGTCTCCTATTTCCTAGTCCCATTTCCATAACTTTACATTTGCTCGTGTTGATTCCAGCAGCCATTTCTCTGACCATCTCTGCAACCTGTTCAGGTCCTCCTGAAGGATCCTGCAATCCTCATCTGTCACAACTCTTCTCATCAACTTTGCGTCATCCGCAAACATCGACATGTAGGACTCTATGCCTGTAAACATGTCGTTAACATATACAAGAAATAGAATTGGTCCCAGCACCGATCCTTGTGGTACTCCACTTGTTACTGTTCGCCAGTCCGACTTCTCGCCCCTTACCATAACTTTGTCTCCTTCCTGTTAGATAGTTCCTTATCCATGCTAGGACCTTTCCCCCAACCCCCGCCTGCCTCTCGTGTTTGAACAGCAGTCTCATGTGCGGTACTGTATCAAAGGCTTTTTGGCAGTCCAGAAATATGCAGTCTGCCCAACCATTTCTGTCCTGTCTTATCTTCGTTATTTTATCATAGAATTCCAGAAGGTTTGTTAGGCACGATTTCCCTGTCCAGAACCCATGTTGATGTTTGTTCACAAACCTAATGTTCTCCAGGTGTGCAACCAGTCGCAGCCTAATTATTCTTTCCAGTATTTTACAGGGGATGCTTGTCAGTGATACAGGTCTATAGTTAAGTGCCTCCTCCCTATCGCCTTTCTTGAAGATCGGCACGACATTTGCCTTCTTCCAGTAACTGGGCAATTCTCCCAACATAAGTGACTCATTAAAGATCATTGCCAGAGGCACGCTGAGAGCCTGCGCTGCTTCTTTTAGTATCCACAGTGATACTTTGTCTGGTCCAACTGCTTTAGTTGCATCCAGTGTTGTCAACCGTTTCATTACCTCCTCTGCTGTCACCTCTATATCTGATAGTCTTTCATCTAGGGTAACCCCTTCCAACAATGGGAGCTGCTCAGGCTCAGTAGTGAACACTCCGTGGAAACTGGCATTCAGTGCTTCACAGATTTCCTTGTCACTTTCAGTATATGCCCCCTCTGTCTTCCTTAGTCTTGTCACTTAGTCGTTTACTGACATTTTTCTTCTTATATGACTGTGTAGTAACAGGTTCAGCTCCCTTACCCTTTCCTCGTAACTCATACCTCTCAGTTCCGGGACCAGTCTGGTAGCATACCTCTGAATCTTCTCTAACTCCGTTTTGTGTTTAACTTGGTATGGACTCCAGGCTGGAGCTGCATACTCCAAGATTGATCTTACATAAGTGATATACAGGGTCCTGAACGATTCCTTACACAAGTTTCTAAAGGCAGTTCTTATGTTGGCCAATCTAGCATATGGTGCTGATGATATCCTTTTGATGTGGGCCTCTGAGGGCAGGTTAGGTGGTTATCAACCCCCAGATCTTTCTCTCTATTTGACTCTTGTAGGATATAACCTCCCAGATGGTACAGTGTGTTCAGCCTTCAGCTCCCTTCGCCTAATTTTATTACTTTACACTTTCCTCAGCTGAACTTTAGCAGCCATTTTCTAGATTATTCCACCAGTTTGTCCAGGTCGTTCTGTAGTCTCTATCTTCATCTGTCTTGATTCTTCTCATAATTTTTGCATCAGCAAACATTGAGAGGAATGAGTCTATACCCTCTGGAAGGTCATTTACATATATTAAAAACAAGATAGGTCCAAATACAGAGCCCTGTGGAACAGGGCTCCGCTGGTGACATCTGGCCACTCTCATGTCTTCCCCCTCACAATTACTCGCCGTTTCCTGTTGCGTAGATACTCCCTTATCCACTGGAGCATCTTACCTTTTATTCTTGCCTGTTGCTCCAACTTTTGTAACGGCCTTTTGTGAGGCACTGTATCAAAGGCTTTCTGATAGCCCTAGAAAATGCAGTCTGCCAATCCTTCTCATTCTTGTCTAATTTGTGTTGCTTGGTCATAGAATTCTATTAAACCTGCAAGACACGATTTACCATCTCTGAACCCATGTTGGTGGTGCGTTACAAAGTTATTTCCCTCCAGATGCTCTACAAGTCTTTTCCTCACGATCTTCTCCATCATCTTGCATGGTATACAAGTTAGGGAAACTGGCCTGTAGTTCAGCGCCTCTTGCCTGTCATCGTTTTTGTATATTTGGACTACATTAGCTGTCTTCCAGCTTTCAGTAGGTCTCTTGTTTCCAGTGACCTGTTTTATACCACAGAGTGGCACACTTAGTGCCTCTGCACCTTCTTTTAGTATCCACGGTGAGATTCTGTCAAACCCAACACCCTTTTTCACATTGAGCTCCAACAGATTCCTTTTTACCTCATCACTGGTGAGGTCAAATTCCACCAAGGTAGCTTGGTTTGCCTCATATAGTGCAGGGACTTGTTCTATCGTGAAGACCTCCTGGAATCTTTTGTCGAGTTCTTCACACACCACCTTGTCATTCTCTGTGTATCCGTTCTCCCCTTTTTCAGTTGATTCAGAGTTGATTCCGACACTTGGTTCTTCACAGCTGTTTTCCTCCTGATGTGGCTCTGCAGGCAATTTTGGTTGGGTCTTAGCTTNAATGCCATGACAATTTGTATTTCTGTTTTTATTCAAAATTTTTAACATGGAAAAATGGTCAAAATCTTTGGTCCATATTCCAGGGCCTCTTGTGTCTGGCCTCTGCGGTGTCGAGACGACTTCTTTTAGAGTATTGCAATTTATTTTGTTAACAATTTAACATGACTATTATGGTGAAGAGTTGCCAATGATAATATATTGCATTTAGTTTGGAGATCCTCGTTGGATCCTAGACACAATTATACATTGTTGATCCCGTCACAAGAGCTGTAGAAATATGTATTGCCTCAAAACATCCCGTAGGCCTATGTTTTATGAATCTCTGATGTTAGGAACTATGAGACTAAGACCATTACCAAAAAGCGGCAGCAAGCTTGGAAGACTATGCAGTAAAATATTATTTTATTTAAAAGATTTTGCCAACATATACTTAGTCTAATAGTATATGTTTTTTATATCCTATTATATGTATAAAAGTATATGTAAGGAACATATCCTTATAATACAAGTGCAGGAACCACATACCTCTCACCTCAACCGTAAATATGTACTCAACGTGTAATTTGCCAAAAGTATTAGTTTTTTATATTTAATCTTTGTATTTTACACCAAGGAACAGCCTAGTCAAGTGCTTACAGTAGTAAATTATCCCCAATATTTCTGTCAGTAAGATATCATCCACATACCTTCACAAGGGCAGCCATCAGGACTAGGTTTACAGTGAACAGTGACGGGGCTGAGCAGTGAACAGTGACGAGGCTGTACAGTGAACAGTGACGAGGCTGTACAGTGAACAGTGACGAGGCTGTACAGTGAACAGTGACGGGGCTGTACAGTGAACAGTGACGAGGCTGTACAGTGAACAGTGACGAGGCTGTACAGTGAACAGTGACGGGGCTGTACAGTGAACAGTGACGGGGCTGTACAGTGAACAGTGACGGGGCTGTACAGTGAACAGTGACGGGGCTGTACAGTGAACAGTGACGGGGCTGTACAGTGAACAGTGACGGGGCTGTACAGTGAACAGTGACGGGACTGAGCAGTGAACAGTGACGAGGCTGTACAGTGAACATTGACGGGGCTGTACAGTGAACAGTGACGAGGCTGTACAGTGAACAGTGACGAGGCTGTACAGTGAACAGTGACGAGGCTGTACAGTGAACAGTGACGGGGCTGTACAGTGAACAGTGACGGGGCTGAGCAGTGAACAGTGACGAGGCTGTACAGTGAACATTGACGGAGCTGTACAGTGAACAGTGACGAGGCTGTACAGTGAACAGTGACGGGGCTGTACAGTGAACAGTGACGGGGCTGTACAGTGAACAGTGACGGGGCTGTACAGTGAACAGTGACGGGGCTGTACAGTGAACAGTGACGGGGCTGCACTGTGAACAGTGACGGGGCTGTACAGTGAACAGTGACGAGGCTGTACAGTGAACAGTGACGGGGCTGTACAGTGAACAGTGACGGGGTTGTACAGTGAACATTGATTAAGCTGTAGAGTGAACAGCGACGAGGCTGTACAGTGAACAGTGACGGGGCTGAACAGTGAACATTGACGAAGCTGGACAGTGAACATTGACTAAGCTGTAGAGTGAACAGTGACGGGGCTGTACAGTGAACAGTGACGAGGCTGTACAGTGAACAGTGACGGGGCTGTACAGTGAACAGTGACGAGGCTGTACAGTGAACAGTGACGGGGCTGTACAGTGAACATTGACTAAGCTGTAGAGTGAACAGTGACGAGGCTGTACAGTGAACAGTGACGGGGCTGTACAGTGAACATTGACGAAGCTGTGCAGTGAACAGTGACGGGGCTGTACAGTGAACAGTGACGGGGCTGTACAGTGAACAGTGACGGGGCTGTACAGTACAGCTGCCCTCCACAAGACTGACACCCGCTGCCCTCCACAAGACTGACACCCGCTGCCCTCCACAAGACTGACACCCGCTGCCCTCCACAAGACTGACACCCGGTGCCCTCCACAAGACTGACACCCGCTGCTCTCCACAAGACTGACACCCGCTGCTCTCCACAAGACTGACACCCGCTGCTCTCCACAAGACTGACACCCGCTGCTCTCCACAAGACTGACAAACGGACTGAACCACTCATCACGTCAATAACAAACCGTTCATGGCGTGCCGGGCGTAGCCTACCTGAAAATAGAGAGGTAATATTTACAAACATTGAAATAATATTTACTAACATTCCTCCATGTAAACAAGGTTGGCTAATACTGCAGGATTATAGTTAAATTGTATTGCAAATACATCATTCACACAGACCGGTAATTTTATTTGAAATAATAGCCTAATAATTTTGTGAAAGAAAACTATGGGCGAGTTATTGCTATTAATCTATCTTATTTTATGTATCATGCGGCTAATTTTACAACTTACAAAATCCTAAGAATATTCATAAGTATATTTATAATATATCCATGAATTTTGAATTTTTTAAATTTTGCCCCGAGGGGCGAGTTATTGGGCAGCGCCACTCATCTTGTGAGTGGACACACCGCCATAGCAGCATGTACAACATCCCCAATAGGAAGAAAACCCGCTGGGTTGTTCATCCTGTCACTTGTACCCAGACACAGCTGGGACTTTCTTAACTGTCTCAAGTGAACAGCTCATGTAATATGTAGAAACTGATGAATAGATGTACATGTGTGTGATACTAATCTAAGGCCTTAAGCTCTAAACTACATGGCGAAACTTAAAATATAATTGTATTAAAATGGCAAGAAGTAAATGTAACTACAACGAAGCCCTTGTTGAATATATGTTAGTTTCGTAAACGGCCACTATAGGAAGATATAGTCTATCGTAGGCGTAGGCTGTACGAGTTTTTAAATTTCTCGTGGGCATAGGCTGTGTTAATTTAGCCTGTGGTTTATGAGTGGTTAATGTCTAATAAAGTGCTCTATGTCCATAAGTGGTTCCTTTGATAGCATTCGGAAACGAAAGAGAATACAAATAATAAGCTGGAGATATCTTCAGTACTGGTGCTACACAATGTCCCCCAGTACTGGTGCTACACAATGTCCCCCAGTACTGGTGCTACACAATGTCCCCCCCAGTACTGGTGCTACACAATGTCCCCCAGTACTGGTGCTACACAATGTCCCCCAGTACTGGTGCTACACAATGTCCCCCAGTACTGGTGCTACACAATGTCCCCCAGTACTGGTGCTACACAATGTCCCCCCAGTACTGGTGCTACACAATGTCCCCCCCAGTACTGGTGCTACACAATGTCCCCCCAGTACTGGTGCTACACAATGTCCCCCAGTACTGGTGCTACACAATGTCCCCCAGTACTGGTGCTACACAATGTCCCCCAGTACTGGTGCTACACAATGTCCCCCCAGTACTGGTGCTACACAATGTCCCCCAGTACTGGTGCTACACAATGTCCCCCAGTACTGGTGCTACACAATGTCCCCCAGTACTGGTGCTACACAATGTCCCCCCAGTACTGGTGCTACACAATGTCCCCCAGTACTGGTGCTACACATGTCCCCCAGTAAACAGAGGCATTAGGTGTAGGGAAACATGCCCTAATCATTTCGGTCCCGCCTGGTATTCGAACCCTGGATCCCCCGATTGAACGTAGAAAACGAAGCCAACTATACTACTCAACAGTGACCAACAACCAAATTTACTAATAGCCTAGGCCTAAGCAGTATCAAACGGTACTTCAGAACAACCTTTAGGTATTTTAAATCCAAATAAAAAAAAAACAATATTACAGTTTACGATACAAAATAAGAGCAAATAAAGACGTGAACAGAAAAAGCAAGAGAAGCGTGTCTGGGAATGTCTGTGGTTAACAGAAAACGGGATCTCTTACCCAGTCTTTATTGGTGGGTCAATGAACTGTCCTCGTCATCTCGCGCGCACCGCAATTGTCTTTTTTAAGGTTTGCCCTGAAGGAGGAGTTTATTGGGCAGCGTCACTCATCCTGTGAGTGAACACACTACCATTGTGACGGTATGGGGCAGCGTCACTCATCCTGTGAGTGAACACACCGCCATACCAGCATGTAAACACCCACAATTGTGTTATATTTATTATATTATATATATATATCTATATATATATATATATATATATATATATATATTATATATATATAATTATAATTATATAGATATATATATATATGTATATATTATATATATATATATAATATAATTATTATATATTAATATATATATATATTAATTAGATATATATAGAATATATATATATATATATAAATTAATAATAATTATATATATATATATATATATATATATATATTATATATATATATATATATATATATATATATATATATATATGTACACACACACCTTTCGGGAATCTTAATTTCAAAATAACAAGATAACCATTGACAAACATCTTGTTAAAATTCTTCTTTACTTTTAAGTAAATTCATGACGTTTCGAATACTTCTGGTATTCATCAACAGATTTAAAATACAAAAGTTATATTAAAATAAGCAGCAAAACAAAGGACTCGTACTGCAGTCCCCATGGTGTAGTGGTAAGACACTCGCCTGGCGTTTGGCGAGCGCTTTGTCCTGGGTTCGTATCCTGGCCGGGACGGGGTTTACTGGGCGCGCAAATCCTTAACTGTAGCCTCTGTTTAACTCAACAGTAAAATGGGTACCTGGTGGTTAATGATTTTTCGCGGGATCGTATTCCAGGGAACATAGTATTAAGGACTTGCCAGAAACGCTACGCGTACTAGTGGCTGTACAAGAATGTAAGAACTCTTGTATATATAAATAAATAAAAAAATACTGGACAAAAAATACCTATTAAAGGATAAGATATAAAGTGACAAGTTACAGCACAAAATACTTTAAATTACGTGAAGTGATCAACCAAAGTACAACATGACAATTACTACGTGGATACTCAAGGTAAACCTAAATTATAACAACTGCACTTACAGAAAACTTATATAAAAAAAACAATCAATTTAAAACACAGATTACCAGTTGAAACCTTGTAAGAAAAAACATCGCACAAAACTGAACACCAAAAATTTATTATACGTCTAAATTAAAACCAAGTTTTCCAGAATTTCATTATTTTTCTCATTTTTTTCTTGTGAAATGATAAAACTATTCATTTCATTATGTATGAGCTAATTTTTTAAAAATTTTAGTTAAAACTAACGTAGATATATGACCGAACCTAACTAACTCTACCTAACCTAACCGTTCAGGAAAGGAAATATATATATGTAGTTGAGGAAAGCCGCTCAACTACAGGTCAATATCACAAGTATCACCTTGCAAGGCATACCAAACAGAATGGCTAGAAGGGTACCCATTAAAACACTTTGAATTGCCTAAATTCGCACAAAAAAACACGAATTCAGCTAAAGGAGAATGAAGAGGAGACGACGGCCGTCGCCCGTGAAAACGAAGCTTAGACAGTTTGCCTTAACTGTTAGAAACTCCCCACGGAGAGTCCTACTTGAGCTAGAGAAAGGCTAGGTTATCTAGACGAGTTGGGAGTTGTACCTGGATGAAGCTCCCACAGTTGTTGTTCTCCCCGAGGCCAGGCTCGACTTGTGAGAGCTTGGTCCACCAGGCTGTTGCTTGGAGCGGCCCGCAGGCCCACGTATCCACCACAGCCCGGTTGGTCCGGCACTTCTTGCACAAAAAAAAATATCTGGAAGACTTCCGCTTTTGTTCCGACAATATTTCTTACACTTGCGGAGATCCAACAACTGTAGACCTCTAAATGTTCATCAGAGTGCGCGTTCTGATTGTGCCTATGGCACCTCTACTCTTCACTGGTTCTATTCTGCATTTCTTTCCATACCATTCACTCCAGTATGTTGTTGTTTTACTGTGCAAGTTAATTAAGGACCTGGCCCTCCAGGACCATCCATGTAAATATTATCTGATACCTCTCGTCTCCTTTCCAGAGTACATTCTGAAAGCTTTGAGACGGTCCCAACAATTTAGAGGCTTTATCGTGTGTATGCGTGCCGTATATGTTCTTTGTATTTCTTCTATTTCAGTAATCTCTCCTTCTGTGAAAGGGGAAATGAGTACCGAGCAATACTCAAGACAGAACAGCACCAGTGGTTTAAACATTATGAGCATTGCTGTGGGGAAATTTACGGTTCTCGTAATCCATCCTACCATTTTCCTGGCTGGTTATGCTGGAAAGTGCTGGTGCAGAGTGTTGGAGGTGTATACTCCACAGTGTAGTGGAAGAGATGGCCCACGAGGGCCAAGTATGAACTAAGCCAGGACGACTACACCACTGTGCAACACAGTACCCGGGGATCTTCCTCCTGTGTCTCCAGTTCACTTCAATCTCTCTACATTAATACCTTCCATTAATTTTCCACTTATACTAAACAAGCTCTTCCTAACACGTGACTCCTTTATGACTTTAGTAGAGTGATCCATGTCCCGTAGTTCTGTTATTCCTCACTTTAAACACTATATTAATTGTCGTTATCATCTTGCACGTTGCGATCATGGCACAACTATTCATCTTAACCATGCCACTTTCCTCGCCTCTCGCTCAAAGTTCATCCTACGCAGCTCAGGAAGGAGACTTCTAGCATATTTTTGGATCTTTGAGCTTTACCTGTGGCGGAGACAGGCCGAGGCTGCCTGCCTGCCAATACCCAAGGTGGCATACAGACCTTCAGGAGGTTCCTTTGTCCAGCTCCCTGAAGGCTGCCCGGCTGTTGACTCGGTAAGCTTATGCTGCACACACCGTCTCGCTACACCCCGTTGGTGCTACACCCCGCTGGTGCTACACCCCGTTGGTGCTACACCCCGTTGGTGCTACACCCCGTTGGTGCTACACCCCGTTGGTGCTACACCCCGTTGGTGCTACACCCCGTTGGTGCTACACCCCGTTGGTGCTACACCCCGTTGGTGCTACACCCCGCTGGTGCTACACCCCGTTGGTGCTACACCCCGCTGGTGCTACACCCCGTTGGTGCTACACCCCGTTGGTGCTACACCCCGTTGGTGCTACACCCCGCTGGTGCTACACCCCGCCGGCGCTACACCCCGCCGGCGCTACACCCCGTTGGCGCTACACCCCGCTGGTGTTACACGTAGCGGGGCTAACAAGAGCCTCGCGGCACCCAGCGGGACTAACAAGAGCCTCGCGGCACCCAGCGGGACTAACAAGAGCCTCGCGGCACCCAGCGGGACTAACAAGAGCCTCGCGGCACCCAGCGGGGCTAACAAGAGCCTCGCGGCACCCAGCGGGACTAACAAGAGCCTCGCGGCACCCAGCGGGACTAACAAGAGCCTCGCGGCACCCAGCGGGACTAACAAGAGCCTCGCGGCACCCAGCGGGACTAACAAGAGCCTCGCGGCACCCAGCGGGGCTAACAAGAGCCTCGCGGCACCCAGCTGGACTAACAAGAGCCTCGCGGCACCCAGCGGGGCTAACAGAGCCTCGCGGCACCCAGCGGGGCTAACAAGAGCCTCGCGGCACCCAGCGGGACTAACAAGAGCCTCGCGGCACCCAGCGGGACTAACAAGAGCCTCGCGGCACCCAGCGGGACTAACAAGAGCCTCGCGGCACCCAGCGGGACTAACAAGAGCCTCGCGGCACCCAGCGGGGCTAACAAGAGCCTCGCGGCACCCAGCGGGGCTAACAAGAGCCTCGCGGCACCCAGCGGGACTAACAAGAGCCTCGCGGCACCCAGCGGGACTAACAAGAGCCTCGCGGCACCCAGCGGGACTAACAAGAGCCTCGCGGCACCCAGCGGGACTAACAAGAGCCTCGCGGCACCCAGCGGGGCTAACAAGAGCCTCGCGGCACCCAGCGGGACTAACAAGAGCCTCGCTGCACTGCACTTGAGGTGTTTGTCCAGATGCGGTAAGAACGCGCACCAGCAGTGATCAATTCATTTCATGAAACCTTAAATATACCGATGACCGAATACCAAAATTTCAAGAATAACATTCAATATTTACACAACAAGCACAAATACACTACAGAGTGTGTACACTCGCCTAGTTGTACTCGCCTATTTGTGCCTGCAGGATCGAGGATTGACTCTTGGTTGTTTACAGCAATGACTCCGGTCATATTTCCATATCATATCTAGTTTTAAAATTATGAAGAGTGTTTGCTTCCACAAAATGCTCCACAAGTGCATTCCATTTTTCCACTACTCTCACGCTAAAAGAAACTTTAACATCTCTGACTCATCTAAGTTTCCAGCTTCCACCCATGTCCCCTCGTTCTGTTAATATTACGTGTGAATATTTCGTCTATTTCCACTCTATCATCCCCCTGAGTATTTTATATTTTCCTATCATGTTCCCCCCCTCCCCGTCTTTTTTCTAGTGTCGAAAGGTTCAGTTCCTTCAGAAGCTCTCCATACCCCATCCATCGTAACTCTGGGACAAGCTTCGTCGCAAACTTCTGAACCTTTTCCAGTTTCCTTATGTTTCTTCTTCAGGTGGGGACTCCATGATGAGGCGGCATACTCTAAGATTGGTCTCACACAGTGGCAGTGTAAAGCGCCCTAAATGCCTTCTTACTTAGGTTTCTTCTGAATGATGTTCTAGCTTTTGCCAGTGTAGAGTACGCTGCTGTTGCTATCCTATTTATATGTGCTTCAGGAGATTGATTAGGTGTTACGTCCACGCCCAGGTCTCTTTCTCGAATCGTCACAGGTAGGCAGTTCCCCTTCATTGTGTACTGGCCCTTTGGTCTCCTATCACCTAATCCCATTTCCATAACTTTACATTTGCCCGTGTTGAACTTCAGTAGCCATTTCTCTGACCATCTCTGCACCTGTTCAAGTCCTCTTGGAGGATTCTACAATCCCCATCTGTCCACTCTCTCCATAAATTTTGCGTCACCCGCGAACATCGACATGTAGGACTCTACTCCTGTAAAAATGTCATTAACATATTAGAAATAGAACTGGTCCCAGCACCGATCCTTAAGGTACTCCACTCGTTACTGATCGCTAGTCCGACTTCTCGCCCCCCTTACCGTTACTCTTTGGCTCCTTCCGTTAGGTAGTTCCTTAACCCATGGCTAGGGCCTTTCCACTTACTCCCGCCTGCCTCTCAAGTTTGAATAGCAGTCTCATGTGCGGAACTGTATCAAAGGCTTTTTGGCAGTCCAGAAATATTCAGTCTGCCCATCCATCTCTGTCCTGCTTATTCTCGTTATTTTATCACAGAATACCAAAAGGTTTGTTAGGCATGATTTCCCTTTCCAGAACCCATGTTGATGTTGTTTTACAAGCCTAATGTTCTCTAGGTGTGCAACAAGTCTTAGCCTAATTATTCTTTCAAGTATTTTGCAGGGGATGCTTGTCAGTGATACGGGTCTGTAGTTAAGTGCCTCCTCCCTATCTCCTTTCTTGAAAATCGGTACGACATTTGCCTTCTTCCAACAACTGGGCAATTCTCTCCACATGAGTGACTCATTAAAGATCCTTGCCAGAGGCACGCTGAGGGCCTGCGCTGCCTCTTTTAGTATCCACGGTGATACTTTGTCTGGTCCAACTGCTTTAGTTGCATCCAGTGTTGTCAACCGTTTCATTACCTCCTCTGCTGTCACCTCTATATCTGATAGTCTTTCATCTAGGGTAATCTCTTCTAACAATGGGAGCTGCTCAGGCTCGGTTGTGAACACTCCATGGAAACTGGCATTTAGTGCCTCACAGATTTCCTAGTCACTTTCTGTATGTATGCCCCCTCTGCTTTCCTTAGTCTTGTCACTTGGTCGTTCACCGATATTTTTCTTCTTATATGGAATGTAGTAATTTAGGTTGCTTTATCACTTTGATCGCAATATCGTTCTCATAATTTCTTTCCGATACTCGTCTTATGTTAATGTAATCGTTCCTAACTCTGTTGCATCTGATCCTGTTGTCCTCTGTCCTTTGTCTTCTGTACTTCCTCCACTCCCTCCTGCTGGCCATTTTTTCCTTCCTGACACTTAAACCATGGGTTATTATATTCCCTCCTGCTTTTTGTCCTTTACTGTTGGTATAAATCTCTCTTCGGCCTCCTTGCATTTCCATATGACTAGGTCCATCATATCTTGGACTGTTTTTCCTCTAATTTCTTTCTCCCACTGCACTTCTCCCAGATAGTTCCTTATCCTCCTTTTGTTTTGTTGCCGCCGGAAGCGGCTAGTTTATTGTGCACCCCATACCCATCCTGTGAGCGGTAGCGCAAAAAGCATTATAGAGGGCACAAAAGGTCTTTATCAGACCTCATCTTAGATTATTACATAAACAATTTCATCTATCATTCACACCTTATAGTTACAATGTCAGCTAGTTACAGAGAAAGTGCTATTTCAAGAGCCATATATTTACAGTAAGTCATTGTACATTAATGGTAGGTCTTATCGCTAATACATAATAGTTTGACCAATGGAGATATTACAGTCATAGGGGAGCTTCTGTTTATTATTAGTCCTCACAATACACTACTTGTTTCTTAATCTCACATGTCGTTTATCTACTGGAAGCGAAATATGGATACAGTGCAAGGATTTCAGGTAATTTTTATCCATGGTAATAAGGTAGGTTGCCATATCATAGAGATGAGCTTAGATTTATCTCTAAACGGCTCAATTTTACTATAATCCTAGATATAGTGTTCGAGTGTGTGTCCGTCTTTGTCCACAAAGACAGGGACAAGGACGTTATAGACAGGAATGTGTGTCTAGATTTACTTCATCTAGATCCATATACAAGCAGAACTGCCAGAGATACTTGTAGCCAAGTTTTATACGAGCTGTGACAACATCTGTTAGTCTACTGACTTTGTTACTTGCCCCATACACATGTCATATACTTCACACATACTTCACACATTTCACTGTGATAAACAATGGACCTGCTAGTTCCAGTTTGCACTGTTCTACTTCAAATTCATCCAGGAGTTATCGTCTAATGACATTTTTAAGAGACCTATGATAACTCAAGATTCCGTTCAATACTGTCTTTATTTACTGCAGCCTTAGCAAGGGCGTCAACTTTGTCATGTTCCTGCAGGCCAATGTGAGAAGGAATCCACAACATTTTTATATTTACCCTATTGCTAAGTATTCTTATATACCTACGTCTATCCTCCTGTAGTCCCCTTTCCTGTAGTCAACTCTCCTTTCCTAGACCTCTTGTCCCATGGTCACAATTATAAGTTCCATCATGTAATCAAAGACTAGGACACAATGGTCACTGGCTCCTAGAGGTATTTCATGTTCCAAATTCTCGATGTCATCTAAGGGGCCTGACTGCTGAGTGGACAGTGCTTCGGATTCGTAGTCCTGAGGTTCCGGTTCTTTCCCCGGTGGAGGCGGAAACAAATGGGAGAGTTTCTTTCACCCTGATGCCCTGTTACCTAGCAGTAAATAGGTACCTGGGATTTGCTACGCTCCTACGGGCTGCTTCCTGGGGGCGTGTAACAAAAAGGAGGCCTGGTCGAGAACCGGGCCGCAGGGACGCCAAGCCCCGAAATCATCTCATGAACGTTCTGGGAAAATCAAGTCTAATAGGCTCGGCGTATCCCCTCCTCCTTCCCTTGTGTTTTCCTTCACATGTTGTGTTAGGAAATTCCTGTCTATAACGTCCACCAACTTTGCTCCCCACGTTTCCTCCCCGCCATGGGGATTCCTTGATTCCCAATTTATCTCTGATTTAGGTCCCCCATGACCAGCAGTTTCGCTCTCATTGTGTGAGCTAATGTTGCTGCCTTTTGCAGTTCATCTATACATGCCATGTTGTTGTCATCATACTCCTGCCTGGTTCTTCTACAGTTTTGGTGGGGGGGATTGTAGATTACCAAGATCACAATCTTCTTCCCATCTGCTGTCAGAGTTCCAGTATGGAGCTTGTGCTTTCATAGGTACTCTGATTTTCCAGGTCTTCAAACTTCCATTTCCGTTTTATTAGGGGTACCACTCCCCCCTCCCTGTCTCCTTTCTTTTCTTATAACTGGTAACCCCTCTGGAAGATTGCATCAGAGATCATGCCATTTATTTTAGTTTCTACTATTGTGTGTAATTACCTAATTGTAATTACCTAAGTGTAATTACAGGATGAGAGTTACGCTCGTGGTGTCCCGTCTTCCCAGTACACTTTGTTATATAACGCTTTGAAACTACTGACTGCTTTGGCCTCCACCATCACCTCACTTTGCCTGTTCCAACTGTGTGTGTGGGGGGGGGAGGAGGGGTGCTCTCCTAGATGTGCTTGCATGGTCGAGCTAAGCTCCTAACTCCGCCTTCCGAACATTCTT
>WNGS01164858.1:52324407-52338242 GCA_020271785.1 Procambarus virginalis
AACAAGTAGTGTATTGTGAAGACTAATAATACAGAAGCTCCCCTATGACTGTAATATCTCCATTGGTCAAACTATTATGTATTAGCGATAAGACCTACCATTAATGTACAATGACTTACTGTAAATATATGGCTCTTGAAATAGCACTTTCTCTGTAACTAGCTGACATTGTAACTATAAGGTGTGAATGATAGATGAAATTGTTTATGTAATAATCTAAGATGAGGTCTGATAAAGACCTTTTGTGCCCTCTATAATGCTTTTTGCGCTACCGCTCACAGGATGGGTATGGGGTGCACAATAAACTAGCTGCTTCCGGCGGCAACAAACAAAAGGAGGATAAGGAACTATCTGGGAGAAGTGCAGTGGGAGAAAGAAATTAGAGGAAAAACAGTCCAAGATATGATGGACCTAGTCATATGGAAATGCAAGGAGGCCGAAGAGAGATTTATACCAACAGTAAAGGACAAAAAGCAGGAGGGAATATAATAACCCATGGTTTAAGTGTCAGGAAGGAAAAAATGGCCAGCAGGAGGGAGTGGAGGAAGTACAGAAGACAAAGGACAGAGGACAACAGGATCAGATGCAACAGAGTTAGGAACGATTACATTAACATAAGACGATTATCGGAAAGAAATTATGAGAACGATATTGCGATCAAAGTAATAAAGCAACCTAAATTGCTACATTCCATATAAGAAGAAAAATATTGGTGAACGACAAGTGACAAGACTAAGGAAAGCAGAGGGGGCATACATACAGAAAGTGACTAGGAAATCTGTGAGGCACTGAATGCCAGTTTCCATGGAGTGTTCACAACCGAGCCTGAGCAGCTCCCATTGTTAGAAGAGATTACCCTAGATGAAAGACTATCAGATATAGAGGTGACAGCAGAGGAGGTAATGAAACAGTTGACAACACTGGATGCAACTAAAGCAGTTGGACCAGACAAAGTATCACCGTGGATACTAAAAGAGGCAGCGCAGGCCCTCAGCGTGCCTCTGGCAAGGATCTTTAATGAGTCACTCATGTGGAGAGAATTGCCCAGTTGTTGGAAGAAGGCAAATGTCGTACCGATTTTCAAGAAAGGAGATAGGGAGGAGGCACTTAACTACAGACCCGTATCACTGACAAGCATCCCCTGCAAAATACTTGAAAGAATAATTAGGCTAAGACTTGTTGCACACCTAGAGAACATTAGGCTTGTAAACAAACATCAACATGGGTTCTGGAAAGGGAAATCATGCCTAACAAACCTTTTGGTATTCTGTGATAAAATAACGAGAATAAGGCAGGACAGAGATGGTTGGGCAGACTGAATATTTCTGGACTGCCAAAAAGCCTTTGATGCAGTTCCGCACATGAGACTGCTATTCAAACTTGAGAGGCAGGCGGGAGTAAGTGGAAAGGCCCTAGCCATGGGTTAAGGAACTACCTAACAGGAAGGAGCCAAAGAGTAACGGTAAGGGGGCGAGAAGTCGGACTAGCGATCAGTAACGAGTGGAGTACCTTAAGGATCGGTGCTGGGACCAGTTCTATTTCTAATATACGTTAATGACATTTTTACAGGAGTAGAGTCCTACGTGTCGATGTTCGCGGGTGACGCAAAATTTATGGAGAGAGTTGACAGATGGGGATTGTAGAACCCTCCAAGAGGACTTGAACAGATTGCAGAGATGGTCAGAGAAATGGCTACTGAAGTTCAACACGGGCAAATGTAAAGTTATGGAAATGGGATTAGGTGATAGGAGACCAAAGGGCCAGTACACAATGAAGGGGAACTGCCTACCTGTGACGTTTCGAGAAAGAGACCTGGGCGTGGACGTAACACCTAATCAATCTCCTGAAGCACATATAAATAGGATAGCAACAGCAGCGTACTCTACACTGGCAAAAGTTAGAACATCATTCAGAAGCCTAAGTAAGAAGGCATTTAGGGCGCTTTACACTGCCACCGTGAGACCAATCTTAGAGTATGCCGCCTCATCATGGAGTCCCCACCTGAAGAAACATAAGGAAACTGGAAAAGGTTCAGAAGTTTGCGACGAAGCTTGTCCCAGAGTTACGATGGATGGGGTATGGAGAGCTTCTGAAGGAACTGAACCTTTCGACACTAGAAAAAAGACGGGAGGGGGGGACATGATAGGAACATATAAAATACTCAGGGGATTGATAGAGTGGAAATAGACGAAATGTTCACACGTAATATTAACAGAACGAGGGGGACATGAGTGGAAGCTGGAAACTTAGATGAGTCAGAGATGTTAAAGTTTTCTTTTAGCGTGAGAGTAGTGGAAAAATGGAATGCACTTGTGGAGCATTTTGTGGAAGCAAACACTCTTCATAATTTTAAAACTAGATATGATAGGGAAATATGACCGGAGTCATTGCTGTAAACAACCAAGAGTCAATCCTCGATCCTGCAGGCACAATAGGCGAGTACAACTAGGCGAGTGTACACACTCTGTAGTGTATTTGTGCTTGTTGTGTAAATATTGAATGTTATTCTTGAATTTTGGTATTCGGTCATCGGTATATTTAAGGTTTCATGAAATGAATTGATCACCTGCTGGTGTGCGTTCTTACCGCATCTGGACAAACACCTCAAGTGCAGTGCAGCGAGGCTCTTGTTAGCCCCGCTGGGTGCCGCGAGGCTCTTGTTAGCCCCGCTGGGTGCCGCGAGGCTCTTGTTAGCCCCGCTGGGTGCCGCGAGGCTCTTGTTAGTCCCGCTGGGTGCCGCGAGGCTCTTGTTAGTCCCGCTGGGTGCCGCGAGGCTCTTGTTAGTCCCGCTGGGTGCCGCGAGGCTCTTGTTAGTCCCGCTGGGTGCCGCGAGGCTCTTGTTAGTCCCGCTGGGTGCCGCGAGGCTCTTGTTAGTCCCGCTGGGTGCCGCGAGGCTCTTGTTAGTCCCGCTGGGTGCCGCGAGGCTCTTGTTAGTCCCGCTGGGTGCCGCGAGGCTCTTGTTAGTCCCGCTGGGTGCCGCGAGGCTCTTGTTAGCCCCGCTACGTGTAACACCAGCGGGGTGTAGCACCAACGGGGTGTAGCACCAGCGGGGTGTAGCACCAACAGGGTGTAGCACCAGCGGGGTGTAGCACCAACAGGGTGTAGCACCAGCGGGGTGTAGCACCAACGGGGTGTAGCACCAACGGGGTGTAGCACCAACAGGGTGTAGCACCAGCGGGGTGTAGCACCAACAGGGTGTAGCACCAACGGGGTGTAGCACCAACGGGGTGTAGCACCAACGGGGTGTAGCACCAACGGGGTGTAGCGAGACAGTGTGTGCAGCATAAGCTTACCGAGTCAACAGCCGGCAGCCTTCATGGAGCTGGACAAAGGAACCTCCTGAAGGTCTGTATGCCACCTTGGGTATTGGCAGGCAGGCAGCCTCGGCCTGTCTCCGCCACAGGTAAAGCTCAAAGATCCAAAAATATGCTAGAAGTCTCCTTCCTGTGCTGCGTAGGATGAACTTTGAGCGAGAGGCGAGGAAAGTGGCATGGTTAAGATGAATAGTTGTGCCATGATCGCAACGTGCAAGATGATAACGACAATTGATATAGTGTTTAAAGTGAGGAATAACAGAACTACGGGACATGGATCACTCTACTAAAGTCATAAAGGAGTCACGTGTTAGGAAGAGCTTGTTTAGTATAAGTGGAAAATTAATGGAAGGTATTAGTGTAGAGAGATTGAAGTGAACTGGAGACACAGGAGGAAGAGCCCCGGGTACTGTGTTGCACAGTGGTGTAGTCGTCCTGGCTTAGTTCATACTTGGCCCTCGTGGGCCATCTCTTCCACTACACTGTGGAGTATACACCTCCAACACTGCACCAGCACTTT
This sequence comes from Procambarus virginalis, assembly GCA_020271785.1. Lineage (NCBI taxonomy): Eukaryota > Metazoa > Arthropoda > Malacostraca > Decapoda > Cambaridae > Procambarus > Procambarus virginalis. Next base: position 52,328,242 of record WNGS01164858.1, read on the forward strand.
CCAGCATAACCAGCCAGGAAAATGGTAGGATGGATTACGAGAACAGTCAATTTCCCCACAGCAATGCTCATAATGTTTAAACCACTGGTGCTGTTCTGTCTTGAGTATTGCTCGGTACTCATTTCCCCTTTCACAGAAGGAGAGATTACTGAAATAGAAGAAATACAAAGAACATATACGGCACGCATACACACGATAAAGCCTCTAAATTGTTGGGACCGTCTCAAAGCTTTCAGAATGTACTCTGGAAAGGAGACGAGAGGTATCAGATAATATTTACATGGATGGTCCTGGAGGGCCAGGTCCTTAACTTGCACAGTAAAACAACAACATACTGGAGTGAATGGTATGGAAAGAAATGCAGAATAGAACCAGTGAAGAGTAGAGGTGCCATAGGCACAATCAGAACGCGCATTCTGATGAACATTTAGAGGTCTACAGTTGTTGGATCTCAGCAAGTGTAAGAATTATTGTCGGAACAAAAGCGGAAGTCTTCCAGATTTTTTTTTTTGGTGCAAGAAGTGCCGGACCAACCGGGCTGTGGTGGATACATGGGCCTGCGGGCCGCTCCAAGCAACAGCCTGGTGGACCAAGCTCTCACAAGTCGAGCCTGGCCTCGGGGAGAACAACAACTGTGGGAGCTTCATCCAGGTACAACTCCCAACTCGTTTAGATAACCTAGCCTTTCTCTAGCTCAAGTAGGACTCTCCGTGGGGAGTTTCTAACAGTTAAGGCAAACTGTCTAAGCTTCGTTTTCACGGGCGACGGCCGTCGTCTCCTCTTCATTCTCCTTTAGCTGAATTCGTGTGTTTTTTTTTGTGCGAATTTAGGCAATTCAAAGTGTTTTAATGGGTACCCTTCTAGCCATTCTGTTTGGTATGCCTTGCAAGGTGATACTTGTGATATTGACCTGTAGTTGAGCGGCTTTCCTCAACTACATGTATATATTTCCTTTCCTGAACGGTTAGGTTAGATAGTTAGGTTCGGTCATATATCTACGTTAGTTTTAACAAAAATTTTAAAAAATTAGCTCATACATAATGAAATGAATAGTTTTATCATTTCACAAGAAAAAATGAGAAAAATAATGAAATTCTGGAAAACTTGGTTTTAATTTAGACGTATAATAAAATTTTTGGTGTTCAGTTTTGTGCGATGTTTTTTCTTACAAGGTTTCAACTGGTAATCTGTGTTTTAAATTGATTGTTTTTTTTATATAAGTTTTTCTGTAAGTGCAGTTGTTATAATTTAGGTTTACCTTGAGTATCCACGTAGTAATTGTCATGTTGTACTTTGGTTGATCACTTCACGTAATTTAAAGTATTTTGTGCTGTAACTTGTCACTTTATATCTTATCCTTTAATAGGTATTTTTTGTCCAGTATTTATTTATTTATTTATATATACAAGAGTTCTTACATTCTTGTACAGCCACTAGTACGCGTAGCGTTTCTGGCAAGTCCTTAATCCTATGTTCCCTGGAATACGACCCCGCGAAAAATCATTTAACACCAGGTACCCATTTTACTGTTGAGTAAACAGAGGCTACAGTTAAGGATTTGCGCGCCCAGTAAACCCCGTCCCGGCCAGGATACGAACCCAGGACAAGCGCTCGCCAAACGCCAGGCGAGTGTCTTGCCACTACACCATGGGGACTGCAGTACGAGTCCTTTGTTTTGCTGCTTATTTTAATATAACTTTGTATTTTAAATCTGTTGATGAATACCAGAAGTATTCGAAACGTCATGAATTTTACTTAAAAGTAAAGAAGAATTTTAACAAGATGTTTGTCAATGGTTATCTTGTTTATTTTGAAATTAAGATTCCCGAAAGGTGTGGTGTGTGTGTGTGTGTGTGTGTGTGTATAGATATATATATATATATATATATATATATATATATATATATATATATATATATATGTCGTACCTAGTAGCCAGAACGCACTTTCAGCCTACTCTGCAAGGCCCGATTTGCCTAATAAGCCAAGTTTTCACCTAACCTATAAAGATAAGTTAGGTTAGGTAGGGTTGGTTAGGTTCGGTCATATATCTACGGTTAATTTTAACTACAATAAAAATAAATTGACCTCATACATAATGAAATGGGTAGCTTTATCATTTCATAAGAGAAAAATTAGAGAAAATATATTAATTCAGGAAAACTTGGCTTATTAGGCAAATCGGGGCCTTGCATAGTAGGCCGAGAAGTGCGTTCTGGCTACTAGGTACGACTTATATATATATATATATATATATATATATATATATATATATAATATATATATATATATATATATATATGAATGAAAACTCTGGGGTGTGAGTTTTCATTCGCATAAGTCCTGGGGACCATTCAGGCTTGTTCGCATATTATTTATATATATATATATATATATTATATATATATATATATATATATACACCTAAAACTCTGGGGTGTGAGTTTTCATTCGCATATAGTCCTGGGGACCATTCAGGCTTGTTCGCATATTATATATATATATATATATATAATATATATATATATATATATATATATATTATATATGCGAACAAGCCTGAATGGTCCCCAGGACTATATGCGAATGAAAACTCACACCCCTCACACTGGCTGAAAGGGTGCAAGAAGAAAACCCTGATGTAGTAGGACTAACAGAAACAAAATTGTCAGGAGTGATAACAGATGCTGTGTTTCCAAAGGACTACTATATAGTAAGGAAAGAGAGGGAAGGGAGAGGAGGTGGAGGAGTGGCCCTGCTGATAAGGAAGGACTGGAGTTTGATGAGATGGAAATTCCGGGCTGTGACGGATTCAGAGATTACATAACAGGAACTATAACAATGGGTGGACCTAAGATAATAGTGGCAGTCATGTACAACCCTCCCCTAAATGACAGAAGACCAAGACAGGAGTTTGATAGGAACAACATGGCAACCATTAATATAATAGAGAGAGCAGCTTCAGTTGCCTGCAGGAATGGCTCCAGACTCTTAATCATGGGCGATTTCAACCATGGAAAGATAGACTGGAGAATGGGGACCCACATGGTGGTGCAGATACGTGGAGAGCTAAACTTGGAAGTGGCAACAAGGAATTTTCTGAGCCAGCATGTCAAGGAACCCACAAGAGTGAGAGGCAATGATGAACCAGCTAGACTCGACTTGATATTCACCCTGAATGAGTCAGAAATAAGGGAAGTCAAAGTGGAAGCCCCCATAGGAATGAGTGACCACAGTGTACTGACCTTTGAGTACTTGGTGGAGGTAGGGATAACCTATCCAAGGATGGGAGTGGAGGGAAAAAGACTGAATTACCGAAGAGGAAAATATGAAGAGATGAGGAGCTTCCTCAGAGGAATACCATGGGAAACAGAACTTAGAGACAAGAATGTGCAGGTCATGATGGATTTTGTCACCCAGAAGTGCCAGGAAGCTGCAGACAGGTTTATCCCTGTCCAAAAGGAGAAAAACGAAAAACAACAGAAAAACCCATGGTTCAACCAGGAATGCAGGGTAGCGAAGCAACTGAGTAAAAGAACATGGAGAAATTACAGAAATAACAGAACACCAGAGAGCAGGGGGAGATACCAGAGGGCCAGAAATGAGTACCTCAGAGTGAGGAGAGAAGCAGAGAGACAGTTTGAAAATGACATCGCGAGTAAAGCCAAGACCCAACCAAAGCTGCTCCACAGCCACATCAGGAGGAAAACAGCAGTGAAAGAACAAGTGATGAAGCTGCGAAAAGCGGAGAACAGATACACAGAGAATGACAAGGAGGTGTGTGAAGAACTCAACAAGAGATTCCAGGAGGTCTTCACAATAGAACAAGGAGAAGCCCCTGCACTAAATGAGGAGGTGGCAAACCAAGCAACCTTGGAGGAATTTGACCTCACCAGTGATGAGGTCAAAAGGTGTCTGCTGGAGCTGGATGTGACAAAGGCTGTTGGGCCTGACAGAATCTCACCATGGATACTAAAGGAAGGTGCAGAAGCACTAAGTGTGCCACTCTCTATGGTGTATAACAGGTCACTGGAAACAGGAGACTTACCAGAAAGTTGGAAGACAGCTAACGTGGTCCCAATATACAAAAAGGGTGACAGGCAAGAGGCACTGAATTACAGGCCAGTTTCCTTAACTTGTATACCATGCAAGGTAATGGAGAAGATCGTGAGGAAAAGGCTCGTAGAGCATCTAGAGGGAAATAACTTTGTAACGCACCACCAACATGGGTTCAGGGATGGTAAATCGTGCCTCACAGGTTTAATAGAATTTTATGACCAAGCAACAAAAATTAGGCAGGAAAGAGAAGGGTGGGCCGACTGCATTTTCCTGGATTGCCAAAAAGCCTTTGACACAGTACCGCACAAAAGGCTGTTAAAAAAGTTGGAGCAACAGGCAGGAGTAAAAGGGAAGGTGCTCCAGTGGATAAGGGAGTACTTAAGCAACAGGAAACAGCGAGTAACGGTGAGGGGGGAGACATCAGAGTGGCGAGATGTCACCAGCGGAGTCCCACAGGGCTCAGTACTTGGACCCATCCTGTTTCTAATATATGTGAACGATCTTCCGGAGGGTATAGACTCATTCCTCTCAATGTTTGCTGATGATGCAAAAATTATGAGAAGAATCAAGACGGATGAAGATAGACAGAGACTACAGGATGACCTGGATAAACTGGAGGAATGGTCTAGAAAATGGCTGCTAAAGTTCAACTCGGGAAAGTGTAAGGTGATGAAATTAGGAGAAGGGAGCAGGAGGCTGAACACAAGGTATCATTTGGGAGGGGAAATCCTACAAGAGTCAAATAGAGAGAAAGATCTGGGGGTTGATATCACACCGAACCTGTCCCCAGAAGCCCACATCAAAAGAATATCATCAGCGGCATATGCTAGACTGGCCAACATAAGAACTGCCTTTAGAAATTTGTGTAAGGAATCTTTCAGAACCCTGTATACCACTTATGTAAGACCAATCCTGGAGTATGCAGCTCCAGCCTGGAGTCCATACCTAGTTAAACACAAGACAAAGTTAGAGAAGATTCAGCGGTATGCCACCAGGCTCGTCCCGGAACTGAGAGGATTGAGCTACGAGGAAAGGCTAAAGGAGCTGAACCTCACATCCCTGGAAAACAGAAGAGTAAGGGGAGACATGATAACCACCTACAAAATTCTCAGGGGAATTGACAGGGCGGACAAAGAGAAACTCTTCACCACGGGTGGGACACGAACAAGGGGACACAGGTGGAAACTTAGTACCCAGATGAGCCACAGAGACGTTAGAAAGAATTTTTTCAGTGTCAGAGTAGTTAATAAATGGAATGCACTAGGAAGTGATGTGGTGGAGGCTGACTCCATACACAGTTTCAAGTGTAGATATGATAGAGCCCAGTAGCCCAGTAGATTCCTGAGCCCAGCTCAGGAATCTGTACACCTGTTGATTGACAGTTGAGAGGCGGGACCAAAGAGCCAAAGCTCAACCCCCGCAAGCACAATTAGGTGAGTACAATTAGGTGAGTACCCCAGAGTTTTCATTCATATATATATATATATATATATATATATATATATATATATATATATATATATATATATATATAATACACACATTGTGGGTGTTGTACATGCTGGTATGGCGGTGTGTTCACTCACAGGATGAGTGACGCTGCCCCATACCGTCACAATGGTAGTGTGTTCACTCACAAGATGAGTGACGCTGCCCCATACCGTCACAATGGTAGTGTGTTCACTCACAAGATGAGTGACGCTGCCCCATACCGTCACAATGGTAGTGTGTTCACTCACAAGATGAGTGACGCTGCCCCATACCGTCACAATGGTAGTGTGTTCACTCACAAGATGAGTGACGCTGCCCCATACCGTCACAATGGTAGTGTGTTCACTCACAGGATGAGTGACGCTGCCCCATACCGTCACAATGGTAGTGTGTTCACTCACAAGATGAGTGACGCTGCCCCATACCGTCACAATGGTAGTGTGTTCACTCACAAGATGAGTGACGCTGCCCCATACCGTCACAATGGTAGTGTGTTCACTCACAGGATGAGTGACGCTGCCCCATACCGTCACAATGGTAGTGTGTTCACTCACAGGATGAGTGACGCTGCCCAATAAACTCCTCCTTCAGGGCAAACCTTAAAAAAGACAATTGCGGTGCGCGCGAGATGACGAGGACAGTTCATTGACCCACCAATAAAGACTGGGTAAGAGATCCCGTTTTCTGTTAACCACAGACATTCCCAGACACGCTTCTCTTGCTTTTTCTGTTCACGTCTTTATTTGCTCTTATTTTGTATCGTAAACTGTAATATTGTTTTTTTTTATTTGGATTTAAAATACCTAAAGGTTGTTCTAAAGTACCGGTTGATACTGCTTAGGCCTAGGCTATTAGTAAATTTGGTTGTTGGTCACTGTTGAGTAGTATAGTTTGCTTCGTTTTCTACGTTCAATCGGGGGATCCAGGGTTCGAATACCAGGCGGGACCGAAATGATTAGGGCATGTTTCCCTACACCTAATGCCTCTGTTTACTGGGGGACATTATGTAGCACCAGTACTGGGGGGACATTGTGTAGCACCAGTACTGGGGGGACATTGTGTAGCACCAGTACTGGGGGGACATTGTGTAGCACCAGTACTGGGGGGACATTGTGTAGCACCAGTACTGGGGGGACATTGTGTAGCACCAGTACTGGGGGACATTGTGTAGCACCAGTACTGGGGGACATTGTGTAGCACCAGTACTGGGGGGACATTGTGTAGCACCAGTACTGGGGGGACATTGTGTAGCACCAGTACTGGGGGACATTGTGTAGCACCAGTACTGGGGGACATTGTGTAGCACCAGTACTGGGGGACATTGTGTAGCACCAGTACTGGGGGGACATTGTGTAGCACCAGTACTGGGGGACATTGTGTAGCACCAGTACTGGGGGACATTGTGTAGCACCAGTACTGGGGGACATTGTGTAGCACCAGTACTGAAGATATCTCCAGGTTATTATTTGTATTCTTTTTCGTTTCCGAATGCTATCAAAGGAACCACTTATGGACATAGAGCACTTTATTAGACATTAACCACTCATAAACCACAGGCTAAATTAACACAGCCTATGCCCACGAGAAATTTAAAAACTCGTACAGCCTACGCCCACGATAGACTATATCTTCCTATAGTGGTCGTTTACGAAACTAACACTATATTCAACAAGGGCTTCAGTTGTAGTTAAATTTACTTCTTGCCATTTTAATACAATTATATTTTAAGTTTCGCCATGTAGTTTAGAGCTTAAGGCCTTAGATTAGTATCACACACATGTATGAGTGTGATACTAATCCTATTCACTATTCACTAATCCTAGTTCACTATTCATCAGTTTCTACATATATACATGAGCTGTTCACTTGAGACAGTTAAGAAAGTCCCAGCTGTGTCTGGGTACAAGTGACAGGATGAACAACCAGCGAGTTTTCTTCCTTTTGGGGAGTGTTGTACATGCTGCTATGGCGGTGTGTCCACTCACAAGATGAGTGGCGCTGCCCAATAAACTCGCCCCTCGGGGCAAAATTTAAAAAAATCAAAATTCATGGATATATTATAAATATACTTATGAATATTCTTAGGATTTTGTAAGTTGTAAAACTAGCCGCATGATACATAAAATAAGATAGATTAATAGCAATAACTCGCCCATGGTTTTCTTTCACAAAATTATTAGGCTATTATTTCAAATAAAATTACCGGTCTGTGTGAATGATGTATTTGCAATACAATTTAACTATAATCCTGCAGTATTAGCCAACCTTGTTTACATGGAGGAATGTTAGTAAATATTATTTCAATGTTTGTAAATATTACCTCTCTATTTTTCAGGTAGGCTACGCCCGGCACGCCATGAACGGTTTGTTATTGACGCGATGAGTGGTTCAGTCCGCTTGTCAGTCTTGTGGAGAGCAGCGGGTGTCAGTCTTGTGGAGAGCAGCGGGTGTCAGTCTTGTGGAGAGCAGCGGGTGTCAGTCTTGTGGAGGGCACCGGGTGTCAGTCTTGTGGAGGGCAGCGGGTGTCAGTCTTGTGGAGGGCAGCGGGTGTCAGTCTTGTGGAGGGCAGCGGGTGTCAGTCTTGTGGAGGGCAGCGGGTGTCAGTCTTGTGGAGGGCAGCGGGTGTCAGTCTTGTGGAGGGCAGCTGTACTGTACAGCCCCGTCACTGTTCACTGTACAGCCCCGTCACTGTTCACTGTACAGCCCCGTCACTGTTCACTGTACAGCCCCGTCACTGTTCACTGTACAGCCCCGTCACTGTTCACTGTACAGCCCCGTCACTGTTCACTGTACAGCCCCGTCACTGTTCACTGTACAGCCCCGTCACTGTTCAGCCCCGTCACTGTTCACTGTACAGCCCCGTCACTGTTCACTGTACAGCCTCGTCACTGTTCACTGCTCAGCCCCGTCACTGTTCACTGTACAGCCCCGTCACTGTTCACTGTACAGCCCCGTCACTGTTCACTGTACAGCCCCGTCACTGTTCACTGTACAGCCCCGTCACTGTTCACTGCACAGCTTCGTCAATGTTCACTGTACAGCCCCGTCACTGTTCACTGTACAGCCCCGTCACTGTTTACTGTACAGCCCCGTCAATGTTCACTGTACAGCCTCGTCACTGTTCACTGCTCAGCCCCGTCACTGTTCACTGCTCAGCCCGTCACTGTTCACTGCTCAGCCCCGTCACTGTTCACTGCTCAGCCCCGTCACTGTTCACTGCTCAGCCCCGTCACTGTTCACTGTACAGCCCCGTCACTGTTCACTGCTCAGCCCCGTCACTGTTCACTGCTCAGCCCCGTCACTGTTCACTGCTCAGCCCCGTCACTGTTCACTGTACAGCCCCGTCACTGTTCACTGTTCAGCCCCGTCACTGTTCACTGTACAGCCTCGTCACTGTTCACTGTCAGCCCCGTCACTGTTCACTGTACAGCCCCGTCACTGTTCACTGTACAGCCCCGTCACTGTTCACTGTCAGCCTTGTCACTGTTCACTGTACAGCCCCGTCATGTTCACTGTACAGCCCCGTCACTGTTCACTGTACAGCCCCGTCACTGTTCACTGTACAGCCCCGTCACTGTTCACTGTACAGCCCCGTCACTGTTCACTGTACAGCCCCGTCACTGTTCACTGTACAGCCCCGTCACTGTTCACTGTACAGCCCCGTCAGTTCACTGTACAGCCTCGTCACTGTTCACTGTACAGCCTCGTCACTTGACAGCCCCGTCACTGTTCACTGTACAGCCTCGTCACTGTTCACTGCTCAGCCCCGTCACTGTTCACTGTAAACCTAGTCCTGATGGCTGCCCTTGTGAAGGTATGTGGATGATATCTTACTGACAGAAATATTGGGATAATTTACTACTGTAAGCACTTGACTAGGCTGTTCCTTGGTGTAAATACAAAGATAAATATAAAAAACTAATACTTTTGGCAAATTACACGTTGAGTACATATTTACGGTTGAGGTGAGAGGTATGTGGTTCCTGCACTTGTATTATAAGGATATGTTCCTTGCATATACTTTTATACTATAATAGGATATAAAAAAACATATACTATTAGACTAAGTATATGTTGGCAAAATCTTTAAATAAAAATAATATTTTACTGCATAGTCTTCCAAGCTTGCTGCCGCTTTTTGGTAATGGTCTTAGTCTCATAGTTCCTAACATCAGAGATTCATAAAACATAGGCCTACGGGATGTTTTGAGGCAATACATATTTCTACAGCTCTTGTGACGGGATCAACAATGTATAATTGTGTCTAGGATCCAACGAGGATCTCCAAACTAAATGCAATATATTATCATTGGCAACTCTTCACCATAATAGTCATGTTAAATTGTTAACAAAATAAATTGCAATACTTAAAAGAAGTCGTCTCGACACCGCAGAGGCCAGACACAAGAGGCCTGGAATATGGACCAAAGATTTTGACCATTTTTCCATGT
>WNGS01164858.1:52366234-52379092 GCA_020271785.1 Procambarus virginalis
ATATATATATATATATATATATATATTATATAATATATAATATATTATATATATATATAATAATATATATATATATATATATATATATATAATACTATATATATATATTCTCACACGCACACACATACACGTAATTCTGTGTGTATATACACACAGGGTTTTGCGGTTTACTTTAGTTGTGGACCATATCCAGAACCAAAGTATACTTTCTGGATGGTCCACCAAGCTATTCTGGTGGCCTTAATAACTCGCGAGATTGGCAGATCTTGAGCCCAATACAACACTGCCAATTGAGACGAGTGCTCTAGGGAACATTGCCGAGCATTTGTTAAGTTTGTTTAGTTGGGACGGACTTGGTAATTTGCATAATGACGATACTCCAGTGTTTCGATCAACGCTGCTCTACAATACAACCATTCACCTTTAATGGCACCTACGTGCCTCCCCCCCAATAAGTGAAGTGCCACCACAATAACCGGTTATCCCCGCTGTTACGACCATTGGTCGTAAGAGCGGGGACGACCATTGGTCGTAAGGGCGGGGATAACCGGTTATTGTGGTGGTACTTCACTTATTGGGGGGGGGGCACGTAGTGCCATTAAAGGTGATGGTTATCACCAATTATTATTTCTCTACCTGAGGACGACTGGTTGTCGATAGGGTCCAGCTCGCGGGCGTGAGTGGGGGACGGGGCGTCGTCGCTACCAATTACCGGACGACCTCGCGGAGTCGTCCTCGTGGGACTTGCGGGTGGCTGCGGGTGGGGCGCGGCGGGTGTCGGGAGTCGTCGGGAGCGTGTTAGGGTGTCATAGGGTCGGGTTGGCGGGGCGGAGGGCCGGGGGGGCGCCCGCCCCCGACCTCCAAGCTTCTCCCGTAGCTCTGCCGCCAGGGAGTCGTAGAGCGTGGCCATGCCGGGACCCGCAGCCGCAGGCACTGCTTGCGGCGAGCGCCCAGAGAGCTGCTTCCGCCGCCGCCAGAGGACGTCGACGCACCCCGTGGAGGCCACCATGCGTGGACCACGCGCTGGTGGAGGGCGCAGGCAGCAACCCGCGCGCGGCCAGGCGCGATTCAAGCGCCGCCAGCTTAGCCTGCTGCTCCGGGTGCTCCACCAGCATGCGCCAGGTGAGTCGCGCTAGCAGCGCCGCCGTCTACGGTCGATGTCGCAGCAGGTACGTATGGACGTGCACGGGGCAGCGGCTGTCGATGCGGGTTGTAGATGAGGAGGATACAGAGACAGTACATACATCAGAGGGCGCGCCTCCTGCTGGACGTAAGTGACACGCCGAGGCGGGGAAAGTGCTGACGGGCGCAGCAGCGCGGCCATGAGGTCCCGCCTTGCAGGAGCTTGATGGCCCCGTGCCAGGACACCTGCAAGCGTCACCATTATCTGGCCTCCTGACTCTGCGCTCGCGACCCCACCCAGGTAGTGGGTGCGACGGGGCGCACGCACTCTGCGCCCCGAAGGCCCCGGCACTCCTCAGCACCCAGGAACCACACGTAGTAGGAGGCCTTGCGGACCTTGGCCACGCTGGAGGGCGGGGAAGGTGGTCCCTGAGCAGGCCCCCGCTGGTCCTTGTGCCCTCATCCTCTCGGGTCACCTAGCTCCTCCTCACCACTCACTCACTCACACTTCACAAATACCATCTAGCAATATATATATATATATGTGTGCGCGTGCGCGCACGTACGTAATTCACCTCGACACATTTGTGAATCCCACTTGGGTATATATAAGAACAAGGTAACTGCAGAAGGCCTATTGGCCCATACGAGGCAGCTCCTATCTATAACCACCCAATCCCACTCATAAACATGTCCAACCCACGCTTGAAACAATCGAGGGACCCCACCTCCACCACGTTACGCGGTAATTGGTTCCACAAATCAACAACCCTGTTACCGAACCAGTTTTACCCAAGTCTTTCTTAAATCTAAACTTATCCAATTTATACCCCATTGTTTCGTGTTCTGTCTTGTGTTGATACTTTTAATACCCTATTAATATCCCCTTTGTTATGAGTGGGATTGGGTGGTTATAAATAGGAGCTGCCTCGTATGGGCCAATAGGCCTTCTGCAGTTGCCTTTGTTCTTATGTTTGTTCTTATGTTCTTATGTTATGTCCATTCATCCACTTGTAAACCTCTATCATGTCACCCCTAACTCTTCGCCTTTCCAGGGAATGCAAGTTAAGCTTTGTTAATCTTTCTTCATATGAAAGATTTCTAATTTGGGGAATTAACTTAGTCATCCTACGCTGGACACGTTCAAGTGAATTTATATCCATTCTATAGTACGGCGACCAAAACTGAACTGCATAATCTAAATGGGGCCTAACCAGAGCAAGATATAGCTGAAGAACAACACCAGGTGTCTTGTTACTAACATTTTCGATTAATAAATCCCAGTGTCCTATTTGCCTTATTACGAACATTTAGGCATTGATTCTTTTGTTTTAAATTCTTACTAATCATAACTTCCAAATCCCTTTCTCAATCCGACTTCGCAATCTCAAGCTCGTATCTTGTAACTCTATCATCATTACCTAGCCTCAGAACTTTACATTTATCAGCATTAAACTGCATCTGCCAATCTTTTGACCATTTCAAAACCCCCATTTAGATAAACTTGAAGTGATAGTGAGTCTTCTTCCGTGTTAATTTCCCTACCGATTTTTGTATCTGCAAATTTGCAAATGTTGCTACTCAAACCTGAATCTAAATCATTTATATATATTATAAACAACAGAGGTCCCAGGAGAGAGCCCTGAGGTACTCCACTAACAACATTATCCCACTCTGACTTAACCCCATTTATACTAACTCTGTTTCCTTTGGAATAGCCATGCCTTAATCCAACTTAATATAGCACCACCAATACCATGAACCTCTATTTTTTTAATCAGTCTTTCATGTGGCACTGTATCAAAAGCTTTGCTAAAGTCAAGGTACACATCACAATCCTTACCACTATCAACTGCCTCAACTATGCTGGAATAAAGATAGCAAATTTGTTAAACATGAACGGCCATTTGTAAAACCATGTTGCGACTCATTTATTAATTTATGTTTTTAAAGATGAAGACTATCTACCCAGTGTTAATATGTAATAAGGTTACATGTGTTATAAGCACTAGCCTAATGCAGTGGAAAGCAGCCCAGAAGTGCTCAGATTGTCACGTAATTAGAATAAGTTTTAGTTTAGTTTAGTTCATTTATTATGCACCCCATACCCATCCCGTGGGCGGTAGTGGAAAGGGTTAGAGGCACATAATGGGCTCAGCCCACAATTCATTTAGCTAAGCAAGTTACAATCTTGATGAGCTAGTTACAAAATTCAATATAAGTCGTCACATCAACAATGGGTTCGAGATCGACCTCAAATACAGGTTCTAAATTAAGCAACTGACATATAAATTGTGACACTAGCTCTCCACATATGTTTGTCTTGCACACCGCCCCCCATCCAGTGGGGTAGCGGTGGATAGCGGTCACTCAGTACTACCTACAGTTAGCAAACTGGGGATATTTGGTTAGAATTTCTGGTAGCAGATCATTTTGAATGAAATATTTACACATCGCTGGAACATTGGTTATAGAATTGTCTCTAAATTCACGTATGTTTTCGCACTCCATCACATAGTGACGGAGGGTGTGGGAATAATTTTGTTGACACAGTTTACATTTGGTTAGGTCTACATCAGCAGATAATGAGAATTCCCAGAGATACTTGTAACCGAGTCTAAGCCGAGCAGTAGTAACATCTAGAAGTCTGCTGATTTTATTGGATGATCCATAGATGTGGGGCTCCTCTTGCATGATAGTATGATGATAGATGGAATTACTGGTGTCAATTTCACTTTGTCTCGGATCTACAAGATCTTGTTGAAGTTCTCGGTGTACTGCTGCTCTCAGATTGCTCATTGACAATCCAAGGTTAAACTCAACGGCTCCTTTAAAGGCAGATTCTTTGGCTAACTTATCAGCTCTATCATGCATTCGGAGGCCAACATGAGATGGAGACCACATGAAATTAGAATAAGCAACACGTTTTATTGTTTTACACAGTTGTGTACAGGAACAGGCGACTTCTGACTCCTGTTTGAGACAACGGTTGAGAGCTTCCCCCTTCCCATAACTCATGGTAAGCCTTACCCATTAGGTTTCCTCTGGAACACCACTTGCCAATCGATGAAGAACCAGCTGCCCATTCAATGCTGGGTAAAGAGAGGCGTACCGTTAAGGATTGGTACCCCTGTCAATCCTCCCCCGACAAGGATACGAACCTAGACGAAATCTGTTCCGAAGCGCAGTGCATGTTACCACTGCGTTACCAAGAACCCATTTAATAGGTCAGCGTTGTTTCCACGTGTAATTGATTAGCATGTATTTACAATTATCAGTATTGCAGTGCAAAAGTTTAAATAGGAATGTATAGGCCTATGGCTCTATATGCCAGTCTTAACGCAATATCCTTATAATATTTACACATTCATCTGTAATCAATTTTTTTTGTCATTAGGCGACCTCCAGAGTATCTTTGTCTCAAAGGTGCAAGGGGCGCAGCTCTGGGTGTTTTAAGTGAAGATGGAGAGGCACAGGTGAAGGGAAAATTACAGAAATGGAAAATCAAGGTGCGGTAATTATGATTAAGCCATTACGAGTATATAGCACATGGAAGAGAGATAAGGATGAGGATTTATAGTAGGAGTGAGGAATAGAATGATGCCCAACCTTATGAAATTAAAATAAGTTTATTGAGGTATGAATGCACACAAAGGGATAACATACGTAGCTCAAGTTATTCTCATCCCGTTCAGTACAACGTGTTGGTATATATTTACACCTGCCACACATGTGTAGTAGTAGTAGGCATCCATCAGGCTCGGGAAACTATGGTGTTGCGCTCTGGTTGTCATATGTAATATGTTGAGTAATATATAATATGTAACCAACATATTAAAAAACATTTTGCACCCCAACCACTTGGATGGTCCGGGATTGAACACCGACTTGCGTGGAGCCTTGCTGACACTGTGTGTGTGTGTTGGCAGCTAAGCTAAGCTTGCTCTCTTGTCAGGGAGCTGTGAATCGAATACAAGACCCTAGGGCAGGTAAGCAGGGCATGGAAGGCTGGGGCGAGGATGAAGAAAACTTGAACAGAAAACGGGGTAAAAGTCGGAGGAAGAGGGATACAGCTCGGCTGGCCCGACCACCACGAGTTTGATTTAGAGATGATACTGTACGGCGTTCACTTTGTCCATTTGTATCCCTGGGCGTTGGTGCCAGGCAGCTGGCAGTTGGTGGTGGTGGTTGGTGTTACTTCAGTCTTGGGTCTTCGTTCTTCGGTCAGACTTCAGAGTTGTTCTTGCTTCTTTCTTCTGGCATTTTGCATCAGGCTTGGGTCGTTGGTCTTCTTGGGCTTCGGGGTAGTCATGCTTCGTATTGACATTGCATTGTCGTCGTTCGAGGTTGTGGGTGTTATGTGCAGAAGGAAATCTTTAAAACTAGTTGCCCTTCCCGTTGAGGAGGGGATGGTGCTCCAACTGAGACATCTTCGTCAATCGAATCGCTTGAGACACAGGCAGAGGTTGTGGTTCTTGGAGACTGAGTCGTAGCAGGTCCTGCAGCTAGAGTACACGGTACTGGGCGTGAACTGGTTCTGTGGCGCTGTGAGTGTGTGTGAGCTTCCTCACATGTATTTGAGCATATATGGATGTCTGTATATGAATACTGTGTAGTATTCACATATACACACTCGGATTCTTTTGTACATGTTAGGTTCTGTTTAAAGGTAATTTTACTATTGTAATTTCTATTTCTGCCCGAAACGCATTGCGTAATAGTGGCTTTAGGCATTGTATGTACTAGCTCTACCTATAATTCGATCCATTAATGTAACCTCACTTGTATGTATATACCTTACCTGAATAAGCATATTTATTTATTATTTATTTATAATTATTTATTTTTTAATAAAGAGGAGTTTCTGATCAATATTTCATCTTGGGATTATATATTGTGGGGCTTGGTTTCCATTGAGTAGATAACGTGAAGGGTGGGGGACTGGCCTTCCCCTCCCACCCATTGCGAGAGGTGGGTGAAGCGCTGGCCTGCCTCTCCCACCCATTCCGAAGGTGGGCGAGGCTCTAGCCTGCCTCTCCCACGCAGGCGAGAGGGGGCGGGGCTCTGGCCTGCCTCCACCACACAGGCGTGAGGGAGCATTGGCCTGCCTCCTCTTCCTCACTTCCCAGACGAGAACAATTTACTATGCAAATAGAACTGAACATAAAAACATTCGATCAAGCATCGGTGTGTGCATGTATAAATTATACACAGCAATCGTTTATGTACATCCATACATGCTGAAATACATCAGCTGAATCTTACAAACACTCGCAGTTCCTTGCAAAAGAGAGCAAGCTTTCATCCATATTGAACCCCATAAATGGTGTCAGCAAGGCGGACAGCCCGCCTGCTTTCATAACTCGTAATATTTCACATTTCAACAACTGGTTCGTTTACCTGTGCCTCAGCCGTCCCGCCCTCCCCCCCCCCCCCCACCCCCCCACCCACATCATCTTTCAAAATGCGTGCGAGAAAAAATAGGGGTTGTGGAAAGAAAGAAAAAAGTATCGGGAAAGCGAGAAAGCAGAGATATGGTAGTAGCCAAATTATGATGCTTCACATTGCAATTTATATGAATAAATTTCTCTGCAATCATTGAGGTTATTATATCCGTTGCCTTTATTTACTTAATGTTTTCGGGTAAAGTGTGGAGAGTTGTTTATATATATATATATATATATATATATATATATATATATATATATATATATATATATATATATATATATATATATATATATATATATAATATATATAGTGCTGTGTATATTAGTATCTATATATTTTGTCTTCTCGTCGTAATTTTGTGATATAATTAGTATCTGTTTTACGGTTGTAGTTGTAAACTGAACTTTGTTTTTCCAATACATCACCTTTTCAGATTATAAGGTAAATGTTACTGTGTGCTAAAATGTAAGCTTGATTTCACCTGTTTAGTTCAGCCAGTATTGTGATAATTTATGCGATTTGTTGCCAATAAGTTTTGGTTCTGAATCTGGGACGCGACTTATGACTTATTGCATAATAAAACATGTTAAATGTGGGCAACAGATACAAGAAGGCTGGTAGGCGAGGCATACACCTCTCCCTTCCCCGCGGGACTTGCCTCTCACTGTACAAGTTAGTGTCTGCCAGGGAGTAACGTCTAAAGCTTTTTACTCCACCTACTAGCCTACTACCTACTACGTTACAATATAACTCTTCTGACGTTCGAATCCCTTGTCAGATCCGGCCTTGAAGTTGTGGAGGAGTCACTGATAGGCAAGTTCTGAAATTTATTGCATCCCGCCATGGCTCGCAAGATTAGTGTCACAAGAGCTGGTTTTGTTACACTAGTAATAAGAACTCTGGCAATGGTCGTCTGCGAATGACAGTGTGGTTGTCATTATGTTGCCAGTCTGCCGGACGATATTTTTCCACAAATGTGGCACTGGCAGCGAAGCTGGAATGACGTCATCTGTTTTATAGTGTAACGGGGCATTGAGTTGCCAGTTTATTCATATTGCAACTCCTAGAAATCGGGCGAATGCTTAGCGAGGCCGATCCACATCACTTCTCGTTCATTCATGGCAATAAGGATATATTTTTGGACTAGGAGAGCAATATAGGTTTGTGTTCCACCTGGACACAGCCGGGTGTGGGTGACGAACGTACGCGTAGATTAGAATGCCATATTAAAGGCAGTTACGTTAGTAAACGGTATTGTTGTTACAGAATAACTCATGCGCTAGTTCCGGGGAGTATTTACTTATCAGTAGTTGCCTATTGGTGATTTCGGGAAAGTGAAGTCTAGCACTAAATGCCCCGCTTACTAGCCTTGTTGTGGGCTATACAGTGTGTTTGTGTTGATTCTCGGTAAGTGGGCGTTGAGAAGATTACCCAACCTTCATCTTGGAAATTGTGGGGTCAGGTGGCAGGCTGGTCCTGCAATGGATTTTTGGATTTGATGTCCAAAGGGTTTGGAAAAGATGGGGAAGGGAGAGGGATGGGGAGGTGAAATTCTGGAAGAGGATGCGGGTATGAAGAGAGAGGTTTGAAAGTTCGGTGGCCTGTCCACCATGGGTTGACATGTGTGTGTGTCGTGTTTGGGTGTGTGGTGTGTTGGGTTGTCAGTACATTGACTGGGGGGGGGGGCTAGTGTTTGTGGCCCAGCTGGTGTCTGGAAACCCTAAAGCCGTTGGTGTTGGCTGCAGGAGATTAATCTGCAACAGCCGCCAGACTGCTCGGCAGGTGGCAGGTGGCCCTGCACCGTCTGTCATAAGTGATGACCATTTAGGGCGTTCAGTGTATAAACTAGCGGTATAAAATCTGTCTAGGCCTCCTGTGTATTATACAAAACCTCATTGTTTTACAGTACGTTTTTACGACTCTTATTAGATGAATATATTTCGTTATAAACTAAGGCTATAAGGCTAAGTTTAGTTAGGCCTCAGATTACGCTTGGTTAGGTTTAGCAGAGCGCGGCTAGCTGACTGCCGCCGCCATTTTTTCGCTCACAAGGTTTTCGATCTAACACAACACTGCTAGAATGCCTATTTACCAGGGTTATACCGCTACCCGGTAAAATTAGCTATATTTAATATGGTTAAATTTAGTTTCAGTAGCGTACGGGAACCAGATTTCGCTGACCTTGCGAAAATTAGGTGTTGCGTATATTTCTAACACTGGTAGATCATATGTTTAATGTCTTCTCGCCCCAGTTTTTTTTTTATAATTTTGCTCCGAGGGGCGAGTTTATTGGGCAGCGCCACTCATCCTGTGAGTGGACACACCGCCATAGCAGCATGTACAACACTCACCAATAGGAAGAAAACCCGCTAGGGTGTTCATCCTGTCACTTGTACCCAGACACACTCGCCCACTAATGCAATAACGCGTCCACTTCCCACACTGGCAACGCCGTTCTCTCCATTAAATATCTGGCAAGTGTTCTCCCATCTCGCCAAAATAGCCTAGCTGTAAGTGGTATACTTCCGCTCTATATACTTCCTCTAAAGCGTTCGTGTGTTGTCATTCAACCCTGCCTCCTACGGCACAACCCGTTCTCTCATTGTTTACCTTACGATAACCAACGTTACAAATCTAACCTATTATGAAAAGTAACGATTCATAAAGGTCCAAGATTTTTTATGCATCGGACTCAATAGGTTAGGTGGGTTGCTTGGGTTCGTCCGTTCCTGGTTAGATTAGGAGGTTGGATTTTCCCACAGAGGCAAATCAAGAGAACAAACTGTAAAATGATAGTACGTGTAGCAACTATTTGGCAGAGTTAAAAAATGAACTATTGCAGCCAACAATGTTCGAGTTTTGTACTATTAATTTTGTAGAGGGCACAGAAAAAACATTGCTAGACTTGGTATAGGATACATTGGTAGCACATTAGGCTTAAGATAGCTTGTATTAGACCTAGGACTGCTTATTTACGTCATACACTGACTAGGCTCTATAGTCACGTTTCTATTCTTAGTGTGCCATTTGGGCTAATTCAGTAAGGCACAACTTGCAATTTGTTTGACTCCAACAGTCCATTATTGTAAGTTTGAGCAAATAGTTGGCGTAAGTACTATCGTTATTGGAGGATGGTGTACTTCATTACCGTTACAGCTGCCTCTTAACAGTCACACCGAGGCCCTGTAATTACCCCGAGAGATGTTTTCCCCAGTGGACACAGCCAATATCACGGTAAAGCTCGTTAAATGGTCTTTCAGTATTGAATTAACGTTGATTCAACGTCAAAATAATGTTATTTCAACGTTCGATTAACGTTTTCAACATTGGAGATTGTGCACACTGGAAGGGTGCTTGTAATATATTTATATGTATGTAATATATTATATATGTAATTGGCTTTATGCTCTCGTATAACGGTAATTCTTATTTAATTCTTCTTCTATTCAAATTGTTGCTTAAGGGAATAGTCATATCATTACAGTGGTAATGATCGGTAATTTAATTATGGGGAGGAAGCGCCAAGCCAGTATGCCTATTCAGCACTGAGAAGGTCTATGAGGAGGGAGTGAAGGGGCCCAAACACTTGGACCATTGGGGATCGAGTACCCACCCTGTAAGAAGTGAAGACTGCTGTACGAACCAACCAAAGTGGTTGGGTAGTTACTGCTCACAATTCTTGTTGGTGGAAATAATTACCTATCAGATGCCTCATTTTTGGACAAGATCTGGAATACTTATTGAACCAATATAATGCAGAGCTTCCCAATAACGTCCAAAGTCGCCATGATTTAGCCCGCCCATTCTCCTGTTTAGATAGCTCTTTTTGTAACTATGTGCACCATCGTACATATATTGACGTAGTGGACAATTAATAGAATTTAGTACTATTCACTTTATAAGAGTTCGGAGAAAATGAACCTAAAATCCAACCTTAAATATGCCTGGGCCTAGTATAGCACATATATGTACTATAAGCTTCAGATAGCGTGTTTTATTCCTAGGATGGTTAGGTTTTATTAGCGGCAAAAATACAATCTTTTCCGGTTTGTCCAAATTCAACAGTACCAAATTCTATTTTCTCATTGTCCAGTACGTCAACATATGTACGCTGGTCCACATGGTTACTATACAAGTACTACCTAAACCGGAGGATGGCCCAGTTCCAGCCTCGCTCCTGTACCAGGTAAGTCCACTACGGGCTCACCATAGGCCGTGCTACCTGGAACTTTTTGTTCCCAGTAGCTGAATCTATAACAACAACAACAACAACGGAGGATGGGCAGGACTCGGCTAGTTCGTTCTTCCCACGTGACAAGCGGCAATTTCGCGGTGGTTTTCCTAACTATAAACGTAAGTCTAAGCAACCTACTTGACAGCTGATCGAGGCCGCTGTTTATTAACCTGTAGAAGCGTCAATATTGCGACGCTTTGAGCTTCACTAAATCATCTAAATTGTTACGATGTGGTTGATTTCATCAGAATTGCAGTGCTCGAAGCGTAAATGCTGGTTGAATTTGGGTAACTACCGGTATCATATTATTCCTTGTGGTCTTAATCTCTACGTGGGATTGTTTCCGCCACCTTGGGGTCTTGGCGGCGTTGCCTGGAGGCCAGTGTTGGCCCTCGACAACCTCGGAGACACAACACAATGTAACACAATTCTTCCTCGGTAGTCTTATGTTCTGGTTGGTTAAACTTCCCATAGTATAGAAAATGGTTATTCCCCTCAAACTTTGTTTTGACCTTTGTCTCGGACAGCTTAGGACAGACGTCTTAAAGGTGGCTGAAGACGCCACATCTAGAGCTGTGACACATTGTTGCACAAGTCTGCAGCCTTCAGGCACCTTCCAGACGTCTTCCCCAAGCTGTCTCAAGCAAGGTCAAAGAGTTTGAGGGGAATAACCGCCATTTTCTATACTTGGTAGGGATAACCATTCAGAAAATAACACTGCCGAGGAAGATCAATGATTCCAGTGCAATGGTTCGACAAGCGGCCGTTGTACTTCCATAACACGGTGGTGATCATTGTTAGTGGCAAGGTTTAGTGGACATAATGTGTATAATAATATGCTACTTAATGGACATTGATAGTCTCGGGTCCATCACCTTGTGCCTGGTCAGCAGCCTCGTTATCTCCTCGTTTAGTCTCCTGAGACATTCCTCTGTTTATCTAAGGTGCAGTTCCTCGTCCTCTTGTGTTGAGCGTTTGGCTTTGGCTCTCTTTTGTTCTCGAACGCCTTGTTTGCCTTCCTTCGCAGTCGAAGACTTATTTCCTGTTATGGTGCCTTCTCTGCTTTTATGTCTGGTCAGGTGGGGGTGTTGGTGTTCAGTGGGGTGAGGTGGGGGGGTTGGTGTTCAGTGGGGTGAGGTGGGGGGTGTTGGTTTCAGTGGGGTGAGGTGGGGGGTGTTGGTGTTCAGTGGGGTGAGGTGGGGGGTGTTGGTGTTCAGTGGGGTGAGGTGGGGGTGTTGGTGTTCAGTGGGGGGGTGGGGGGGGGGTGTTGGTGTTCAGTGGGGTGAGGTGGGGGTGTTGGTGTTCATGGGTGAGGTGGGGGGTGTTGGTGTTCGTGGGGTGAGGTGGGGGTTGTTGGTGTTCAGTGGGGTGAGGTGGGGGTGTTGGTGTTCAGTGGTGAGGTGGGGGGTGTTGGTGTTCAGTGGGGTGAGGTGGGGGTGTGGGAAATTTTACCCACCATATCTAATAATCATCTATGAAATGTAGTTTTCAATCATATCCAATATCATATCAAATCATATCTATACATATCTATATCAAATCAAAATCATATCAGAATCATATCAGAATCACAATAGATTCACAACATAGCTTGATCCTAGATGATGCCACTATGATCACGTACGCCATAGGGCCCTATAGATGCCTACGTGACTTAGTGCATGTTCTTTCAAGGATCCAGAAGCTTCTAGAAGATTTGTTAATTAAAAATTTATTGGAACATGACGTCGTATCCGGTAGAGATAAAATCGAATCCTTATTAAGTCAGTGGTATTATCAAGTACTACTATAATCTTTAATCCTATATCATATTTTATTATAACACATCTATCTCAATCATAAGTCTAGACTGTAAAAATAATCAATCAATATTCATTGTACTAACCCCTTTTTCAAGGGGGATGGGGGAGGCATCTCGGGAGAGAAGCGCCCACCACTGCCGCGGCAGAACACGTACGTTTACACCAGGTGTATACGTGACGGTCCCTTAGCGAACATTTTCAGCTCAAGGACACCTTATCTCATATCATTATCACCAGTGAACACTCTCT
>WNGS01164858.1:52398571-52421850 GCA_020271785.1 Procambarus virginalis
TTCTCCTCGTATTGTTCCTTCCTTGCCCCGCGGAGAGTCCCCTTTCCAAAGTTTTGTACATCCTTGACTCGCATCACTAAAGCTTTTACCTCTCCTACAGTTCTGAAACACCTTTTCCTTGAGCACTTATCTTCGCACTCCCACTCTGTTTCCATCTTCACCGATGGGTCTAAGTCTGCGAACAGTGTGGGCTACTCTGTTTTTTTCCTGACCGCACTTATATATATCACCTCCCTTCGGAGGCTAGCGTCTTCACAGCAGAATTTTATGCTATTCTCTATGCTCTCCGTCTCTTGCTTTCTCATTGTCAATCCTCCTTTGTGGTTGTAGTTGACTCTCGTAGTGCCCTCATGGCTCTAGGGCCCTTTAATCCTGTCCACCCTGTGGTCATCGAGATTCAACATTGGCTGTTTCTTATCTCTAGTAAATTTAAATCAGTAGAGTTTTGCTTGGTTCCCAGCAATAATGGTGTTTCTTTAAATGAGCGTGCGGATGCTGCCGCTAGAGAAACTATCTGTTCTTGTCCCATCTCTCGTAAAGGTATTCCTTATTCCGACTTTTATCCAGTTATTCATTTCCTCAATCATTGCCCGTTGGCAGCCTCAATCATTGCCCGTTGGCAGGATTGTTGGTCTTCTGTAGTCGGTAACAAGCTGCGTACTCTCAAACGTAGTGTGTCCCCATGGCACTTCCTCCTGCCACTGTAACCGGCGGTGGGAAACGACTCTAGCAAGGTTGCGGATTGGCCATACTCGCTTAACTCACGGTCACTTAATGGAACGCCGCCCTACGCCTTATTGTTCAAATTTCGTTGTCCCTCTTACAGTCGTGCATATCCTTGTTGAATGTCCTGACTTCCAGGACGTGCGTGTGTCTTGCTTTCCGACCGTCCCTCGGGGTCACTTGTCCCTCGATAGAATTCTTGGTGAATCGGATACTTTTGATATCGTTTGCCTTATGCGTTTCTGTTCTCGTATTGGCATTCTTGGTGATATTTAGCGCCCTCTGATTATTTCGCAGTTTGATGGTGCTACATAGCCTTCCCGGTTTGGTGCCTTCTTTTGATAATTACTTATTCAACCCTGCCCTGACCATGCAGCACTGAGGGGAGAACTCCTAACCCAAGACACCTGGACCTAAAGGAGGACACTGGACCAATGCCACCGGAGACCTTAGGATTCCACCTGGAAAGCCCACGAATTGTAGGACCAGGAACTGGAAAAAATGGGCCAGATGTCCCCCACAAAACTGTCAAGGGGCAAACCACGAAAGGGCCAGAGTGAATTTCCCTCCCCCCTTCCCCCTCAACACCCGAAGGAAAAGTTAAGGCCCAATCCAGGAAGGAGAAGAGTTCAAGTTGAAAAAAGCCCGGGTAAGCAAGCACGGCCCGCTGAAACGTGAGATGGGAAGGAAGTGAGCGGCCAGGCCAAAGTCATCCAAAGCCACTAAAACCAGAACTGCAGGTAACAGGGCAACAACATCCAGCACTGAAGTTCTAACAGGCAAACCACCCAGAATTTCTCAGAGAACAGATTAACCACAGCCCAGATGCACAAACAGGCCACCAAGTGAGCATAAATCCTGTGATTCTATGTGGCATAGGCTTCAGAAAGCCGCGGCCACCACGTGTATTATAACTTACCACTTACTACGCAAGCACTCAGCTTTGGAGAGAGTCATGCCAAACCCCCACAGAAAACAAAGGATTTTCCGCAAGCTCGTAAAAATAAAAAGCTCCATAATGCAGCCATAAGGCCGAAGCCAACTCAAACCTAAAAGAGGTCAGGTCTATTTGGGAAGTGAGGCCACTAACAAACTAGTGACCTCGACGAGGACATGAAGCCGGCGGTTTGTCAAAGGTCCCCCCATTTGTCCTGATGACTTTTACAAGCTGGGTTTTAAAATTCAACAGTTTTAACATTTACGGCTTCCGCGAGTAGGCGGTTCCATGGATTTATAACCATGTGGGTGAAAAAGCGCAAATCTTCAGTCCTACAGTGTGGCTTGTTGAGTTTGAAACCGTTGCTCATTGTTTGTGTTACATCTGACCTTTCGAAGAAATTGTCCGGATCATCGTCCTCCAAATTGTTCAGTATTTTAAAAGTTTCAATGAGATCAACCGTCATGTCTAGTTTGCAGTGTAGTTATCCCTGTGACCCTCAACATGCACTGGTATGAGAGTCAACTTGGTTCTGGAATGATTTTTGTTGCCCGGTGTTAAATTTTCTCCAGAGCAGCTATGTCTTTCTGAAGATGACGTCTCCATGCTTGGATACAATACTCCAAATGGGGGCGCATCACAGATTTATACAGTACAATCACTACCTTCGTTTCCTAAAAATCAAAGGTACGTTTCATTATTCCTAGTGTTTGGTTTTTGGTTTTACTATCCCTCCCACTTATTATGCAACTTACAATGAATGGTGGATTCTGATTCCAAGGTCCTTTTCTTAATCAGGCTAATAGAACGTAATGTTAATTAGGTAGTTGTGACATGGGTTGTTGTGCCCCACATGCATAGATTAAACTGTAATATATATACCGAGTAAAGAGATAACTTGGTAAGGCTCCTTACGAGTACGTCTGGTACATCAAAGCAGATGGTGATGAGGGAGACTTACCTTTCCCAGAAGTGCAGGAAGCATGGAGATGTCTTGACATTCCTTAGTCTGCACCTGTGTTGAAACTGGCGAGTGTTCCGCAAGGTGGAGTACTGTCACACGCTGTTCAGCATCATTATGGAACAACTTGTCATGATCAAGAAACCACCTCATAAAGTAACTTCTCAATCCCTCATACTTTACGGAAATCTTGTACAGAGTTTCACTCATATAGCTTTTTCCATGCTAAGTTAAATATGAGTTCCTTATGATCACTGTTTCCTAACATGCTCCCTATTTTTAAGTTAACTAGTAACTAGTTAACTTTAACTAGTGGCTCCCTGTTGGCCAAAACCAAGTCTAATATATTATTTTCAAGCGTTGGATGCTGCTGCCTAAATATTACTGACTGTCGAACGAACGAACGAACGAACTAAATATAGGACAAGATACCCTTCGGGTGAGCTTTCAAGTGGGGACAGGTGAAGTATAGCTTGGGTGAGAGGAAGCGTCGGAGTTGGAGAGACAGAGCCAGGGCTAGACCCAGCTGCGCGGCTGATAATTGACTGTCGAGCTTTGGAGACACCAATATGTAGACCGAGCACCTGCAGTATTTTACAGGTATTGGACAGGTCTCATTTTTTCCTTAAAAAAGTTCATTATTATTGTTATTAAATCATTAATTTTACTACCTGGGAATTACTAGATATTAATTACATAATTCTTAAAACTATACCATTTTAAAGAAGTCATAAATTTTGCTTCCTCAAACAACTATATTTCTCTACGAATAATTTCAAGCCTTTTGTTCTGGCTCTTTCTTCATACAAAAATGGTATAAACAAAAATAATAATAATAATAAATTATTACATTTTCAGCTTAAAAGTCCATGGGCACGCGAAATAATAGTTTAGATGGTTGACACTTTGGGAGCAAGCCTCAAAATGCCTCCCGACGTCTGCCCTAAATCACTACACAATGTAAGTTTAATCATTACAATCCTGATCCTTTTAACCTTCAGTTATATGGATACAAAACCATACTTACCATGGTCCTGAAGAGATGTATAGAAATAAAATAGCAAGCGGACTAGTCAGAGAGAGAGAGAACATGTAGAGATTGAAGGTGTAAATAAAAAAATAGTAAAAAAAATTATGGAAACAACAGCGGTCGACCAGCTGGCCGATACAACTATGTAATAATGTGCAGACCACCAGCCCACAGACCAGGGAAAGCGCTATAACGGCTCCCAGAAGTATCTGTGGTGGACGCACATGTTATAACGGCTCCCAGAAGCATCTGTAGTGGACGTATATGTAATAACGGCTCCCAGAAGCATCTGTTTTGGACGCACATGTAATAACGGCTCCCAGAAGCATCTGTAGTGGACGCACATGTAATAACGGCTCCCAGAAGCATCTGTAGTGGACGCACGTGTAATAACGGCTCCCAGAAGCATCTGTAGTGGACGCACATGTAATAACGGCTCCCAGAAGCATCTGTAGTGGACGCACATGTAATAACGGCTCCCAGAAGCATCTGTTTTGGACGCACATGTAATAACGGCTCCCAGAAGTATCTGTAGTGGACGCACATGTAATAACGGCTCCCAGAAGTATCTGTAGTGGACGCACATGATATAACGGCTCCCAGCAGGGTCCGTAGTGGACGCACTGTAAATAACGGCTCCCAGAAGCATCTGTAGTGGACGCACATGTAACGCTCCCAGAAGCATCTGTTTGGACGCACATGTAAATAACGGCTCCCAGAAGCATCTGTAGTGGACGCACATGTAATAACGGCTCCCAGAGCATCTGTAGTGGACGCCATGATATAACGGCTCCCAGAGTATCTGTAGTGGACGCACATGATATAACGGCTCCCGAAGTATCTGTAGTGGACGCACATGATATACGGGCTCCCAGAATATCTGTAGTGGACGCCCATATATAACGGCTCCCAGAAGTATCTGTAGTGGACGCACATGATATAACGGCTGCCATGCAGGGTCCGCCGGCTACACACCACAATAACTCGTCTCCAACGCAAGCTGGGAACAAACTTAAAAAAAGACGGTCGATAAAGACAATTCTATAATGGCAGTAATTTTGCTCATGCTCTACTTTTAATCTGATTAAGTATATTTAAAATTTAGCGTGTATATTGAGGAGGCTTAGGGACTACCATACTACCCCACACTGTAATTAAGCTACCCACATTATAACTAGGTACCCACATCGTAACTATGTTACTCACATTATAACTAGTTACCCACATTATAACTAGGTACCCATATTGTAACTCTGCTACCCACACTAAGCTACCCACATTATAACTAGGTTACCCACATTGTAACTAGGTTACCCACATTATAACTAGGTTACCCACATTGTAACTAGGCTACCCACATTATAACTANGTGTGTGTGTGTGTGTGTGTGTGTGTGTGTAGCTTCACAAGTGAAAATAAGCTTCATCCAATTAACATTAAATATAAAGATAATTTATGGTGTATCAAGTTTCAATGCAGCACAGACAGAAAACATTTAAATTGTTGTGTAAACATAACTAGCTCTAATATTAGATTTATTTTGATTTGTAGTCTTAATCTGTCCCAGGAAAAATTAATACAATAATGTATTGTACTGTAGCCAGTTACAGTACTTATTTGATAGAGTACTATAATGGTTGATGTCCAGGCTAGTTCCTTGATGAGCTGAGACTAATAATGTATTGAAAGATTTTATTGCAATTCCAGTTGTAGCAGTACACAAGCACCCATTTGCAGTAAACTGTTTTGGCCTTTAGCAAAATAGGGAATATTATGCAGATATCCATGATTACCATATCACAAGAATTCTTCATGTATATTTTTGTGCATTATAGATTTATAACTTGTGCAGTAGGTGCAGTGACCATATTTCAGAGCTTAAACCTTTGCACTGTACTTTGGTCAGTTCCTTAGATAATGATCAGCTCACGCAAGACATTGCAAGATTCCTGCCAGGCAAATGTAAACTTCTCATATATGACACAGCGGGTGTCTTTTCAAGCCATCTCGTGCATCTCTCGTTTTCAAGTACACCTGTGCTTTTCAGTGGACTTTTGCATGTATACACGTACTGTACTTTTATATGTACGTAAACCATTTGCTGACCAGTGTATCCAGTTATCTTCTGTATTAGTTAGCTATTATTGTGGCCTCGTTATTCTCTTAAGTTAATCTTGACTATTGGTTCCTTGAGCCCTTGTTATCCTTACTCATTTGCAAGAACAGCAGTTTTCTCTGCCATTCCTTCCTCACATGGAGTCTTAAAAGTACATTATTGTATATGTGATACTCTGACTTCCAAAGCAGGCATTTTTCTATCGTATTGAAAAGGTCTTCCCCATATTCTTCATTCTCCCTCGTGTGAAGTTAATATAAGAACTGTACAGT
Organism: Procambarus virginalis; assembly: GCA_020271785.1. NCBI lineage: Eukaryota > Metazoa > Arthropoda > Malacostraca > Decapoda > Cambaridae > Procambarus > Procambarus virginalis. The sequence continues at coordinate 52,404,611 of WNGS01164858.1, forward strand.
ATCATTTCGTCACTGCTGCCCCACAGCACGATTATCACGTACTCGTGTGATCACTCGTTGAAGAACTTGGCTGCCAGTTTAATCATGAATATTACACTGTTAAATATGTATTCCTTCATGGTTGAAGGGGCATCTCCCATGGGTAATTACTTAAATAATTACCTATAGTGTAGTTATAGGATGAGAGCTACACATGTGGTGTCCCATTTTCCTAAAAATCTTTGTCATAAGACCGTTTGAAACTACTGGACTGACGATTTTGGCAATTTCCACCTCACAAGCATCTACTACACTGCAAAAGGGGCCCCCTCTAATATTTTTTGGTACCTTTGTTTCCTTAGCCAGAATCTATAACCTTTTGAGCATTCTTGTCATGTACGATGATTCCATATTGTTATGAAAGTAACATTCGTGTACTCATGTCTCATGTTAGTACATCTTTTGCACACGATCCTACATAGAGCCTATCGTGTATCTGTATGGTAATCCATTTATATTTGACCACACCTGCTTTCCTGGGATGTTAGAATTTGTGACTTCATTCTGGATTGCCCCCCCCCCCCACTGGTTTAGGTGATATTTCTGTGCTGTTCTTGCTTGGCCGTCCTTATGCTTTACCTCTGTGCTCTGCTTTCCTAGGGTGGTAGCTTTGAAACTCATCCCAGTAAGATGCATGTTCCTGCCCAGTATGGTTTCAGCATCTAATGTACTGTACTGTATTTTGGCATTTCTTATTCTTGCTTCCTCAGCGATTAAGCCTATGACTCCTTACATTCCATTTCTGCACCGAGTGTGCTTGGTTCAGTGGACCATATACAGTACTCTGGATGAGTAATCTGCTCTGTATTTTTCACCTCAGGATTGATGTACTGTACCTATTTTAGTGCAATTTAGCATTTTCCAGCTTCAGTTCAGTTGGACACACCATGTCTTGGCCTATTCCAGTTTCTATGCTGTCCTAGCACTATGTCTAATTGGTTGTTTCTCTGTTGGGGGTAATAGGTCAGTTTTAACCATGAGCTAAGCAGTTCTGATGCTGTTTGTAAGCATCTTGTTGTTTGGCTTGGCCTAACAGTGCTTAATCAATGGTTCTAAGCCTCTGATGCTCTCTGCATGGTTGGGTTTTACCCACTTTTAGCTAATTTCCATCTGGTTGCAGCACTATTTTGACTAATTTCTTGCTTGCATTCCTTGGAAATGGTTGGTGGCAATTTTTTTTAGTGCCAGACTTCTTGTGGGAGTTTTATGTTTGATCAGTGCTGCTACCAGGGCTATTTAGAAGCCCTCCACATTGGGTGGGTTATGTCTTAGTTTCAGGGGTCATTAGTGTCATCTTGTTGGGTCTGCTTTTTTTCTTCCCTAGGCAAAGATGGAGTTTGACAGTTCTCTTGCCTTCCCTATAGGTACCAAAGGGTCAGCCAATTGCATTGCCAGAGGCTTCTGTCTGGTTACTGCTTCCTTTTAGTGTGTATATGCTGGTTGGCTGTCACTTCCCCTCTACTTTCAGTGATTCTTGCACCCGTTTGGTTTGTTGAAAGTTGCAGCCTCTTGTCTGCCTCACTGTTAGTTCGTTATACATTGGGTGGAATTCTTTGCCAAGAACTAAGTGATTTAAGGCTGAAAATAATGCTGAGTGCAGATAAAAATTATCTGAGCAAGCCTCTTCGTTGCTCCTATGCCTTCTCTTTTTTTTGTTTCACCTTACCTTGTGCCTCTGGGTTGTAAATTAGGTCACGTTCCCAGTTGTGTCCGTTGATGGTGCTGGTAGTGACAACTGGTGTAGGTTGTTGACGGTGCTGGTAGTGACAACTGGTGTAGGTTGTTGACGGTGCTGGTAGTGACAACTGGTGTGGGTTGTTGACGGTGCTGGTAGTGACAACTGGTGTGGGTTGTTGACGGTGCTGGTAGTGACAACTGGTGTGGGTTGTTGACGGTGTGGTAGTGACAACTGGTGTAGGTTGTTGACAGTGCTGGTAGTGACAACTGGTGTGGGTTGTTGACGGTGCTGGTAGTGACAACTGGTGTGGGTTGTTGACGGTGTTGGTAGTGACAACTGGTGTAGGTTGTTGACAGTGCTGGTAGTGACAACTGGTGGGTTGTTGACGGTGCTGGTAGTGACAACTGGTGTGGGTTGTTGACGGTGCTGGTAGTGACAACTGGTGTAGGTTGTTGACAGTGCTGGTAGTGACAACTGGTGTGGGTCGTTGACAGTGCTGGTAGTGACAACTGGTGTAGGTTGTTGACGGTGCTGGTAGTGACAACTGGTGTGGGTTGTTGACAGTGCTGGTAGTGACAACTGGTGTGGGTTGTTGACGGTGTTGGTAGTGACAACTGGTGTAGGTTGTTGACGGTGCTGGTAGTGACAACTGGTGTGGGTCGTTGACGGTGCTGGTAGTGACAACTGGTGTGGGTTGTTGACGGTGCTGGTAGTGACAACTGGTTTAGGTTGTTGACGGTGCTGGTAGTGACAACTGGTGTAGGTTGTTGACAGTGCTGGTAGTGACAACTGGTGTAGGTTGTTGACGGTGCTGGTAGTGACAACTGGTGTGGGTTGTTGACAGTGCTGGTAGTGACAACTGGTGTGGGTCGTTGACGGTGCTGGTAGTGACAACTGGTGTGGGTTGTTGACGGTGCTGGTAGTGACAACTGGTTTAGGTTGTTGACGGTGCTGGTAGTGACAACTGGTGTAGGTTGTTGACGGTGCTGGTAGTGACAACTGGTGTAGGTTGTTGACGGTGCTGGTAGTGACAACTGGTGTGGGTTGTTGACAGTGCTGGTAGTGACAACTGGTGTAGGTTGTTGACAGTGCTGGTAGTGACAACTGGTAAAGGTTGGGGGGTAACAACCAGGTAACCGACAAAACAGAGCAATACTTTACAATCTCTCTGAAGCCTCATTGTTTGGAGCAGGTGTTTTGATTGTAGATGACTGAATCATCTGATTGGCATTTTGGGCTTGACTGGGAAGTGTCCACTGCCTTGCTTTCCCCTACTAGTGACTCACAGGATCGGCTTGATAAAACCGCAACATCTGGAATGAAACTTCAATGGCCAGGCAGGAAATGGTTTGTGTCCTTGAAAAATTTAGATATTACTTAAGTAACCAAGTGGCTTTCTAAAAATTAAAAAAGCTTTTTATCTACTCCAAAAGCCTTATTGTTTATGGGAAGATGTATTGGCCATAAATACTGTATATACAATTAAATTTTTTCACGCAAGTAAAACGTTTTTATTCTTACATGCAGGGTATTAAGTGCCTATTTCAATAGTTAATTGTAGCCATTTATAGCTTAGATACTGCTTGTGGTCATTAGAGAATAAAAAGTTTTAGAAGTAAATGTTTGAACTGGGTTATAAATTTGCTCGGCTCATAATAGGAAATCGCTCTAAATAAAGTTAAGACTTGTAAGTACTTTCACTGATGTCATGCAGTGATAAGATTAATTGTTCCGTAGTAGTAACATAGTATTAATATGAATTGTAAAGTATTATTTTTGTGGGGTGGTAGGGCAAATTATTTTAATATAAACTTTTTTTTTATGTACAAGATTAGTATATGGCACAAATATATGTAGTTAATATTTTGTTTAGGCTGTGAAAAAACATTCCAAGTGTGCAAGATCTGTATTTTATTAAAGGTTGCTTGAATTCTGAAGATTAAAAAACTCTATTTCCTCTTACTGTAGATTTGAATTAACTTCTTTAAGATTTAAAATATAATGTATATAAAGAGGAGAATAATGTGTTGAGCAATGATAATTGCTCAGAATGTCACTCAACCAGACATTACTTGTGCCTTCAAAGACATATTCTGTAACTTGTTTCTTACTTGATAGTTCAATTATAATCATTGCAAAGTTTACATGAATATTTTTAACCTTATGTTTACCTCGGATTAGAACACATTTAAAGGTTTTAATTGTGGAACTACATTCACTTGTGTCCATGGAAATTAAAGAAAAAAAGATAAACATTACTAGTACCAGAGTACCAGTTGATTTCATGTGAAAAAGAGAATGTGGAACTCTCAGTATCTCGAGTAATCCTATAGTGCAAAGGTAAATCCTAACGGATTCTCTCATATACATACTGTATAAAAGATTAGCAAGAAGACTGGGCCACTGATAAATGGGACAGGTCAAGTAAGTGATAAGAAAAAATAAAATTGAATGTAAGGAAACTGTTCTTTGAGGTTGGGCCTTGGTGGCTCCTAACAACTAGCATTTTCAGGTAGCTTCACACTAATGAATCACATCACCCTTAGGAGTTAATAATGGCATACCACAGACCAGAGCCAGAACCTGGCCCCCTCTCACAGAGGCTTTGGTAGTAGGGGAGTGTTACAATCACCCTCACTAAGGAAACATCCAGAAGGTAAGCAAAGCAAAATGGGCAACTACAAGGTTCACAAAACAAATAAACCATCCAGCAGTTGGGTCAAACCACTAGTTCCAGCTAGCTACCATCCATGTCAACAGCTCATCCTGGGGCTGAAAACCACAGATTGGGGCAGGGAAGTCAGGGAACCACAGAGGCCCAAACAGAAATGGTCAATGGTGGCTCACTGTAGCTAACCACAGTGCAGGGGAATAATATGGGACTTGCCAGGGAGACGAGTGAAGACCACATCCTCAGAAGAGAACCTGGGAGAGGAAATACTCCCTAGAGCAACACAAGTGAAATGAGGACCAGATAATGAGTTGCCAGGACCTTGTTAGACCTCCAGAACCCCGAGCCACAAACTTACGAACATCACGTGCCCGAGGATAGACTGCAGGCTGGCTAAACTTAATGACACTGCAGACAACCTGGGACAAATAAGCCTTGGAACAAGGAACCAAGGAAACCAAATAAAAAATGTGACCACCAGAGCAGTACAGATGTAGTGTCACTGCCACTCCCAGACACAAATTATGCATCCTCTGCCAGACCAACCAAGCATCAACAACAAAATGAGCTCTCCAGAAGCCAACCAACACAGTCTTCGCCAGAAAAGGAGAAGGTAGCAAAAGAAGACACCTGTCAACTGGAAGGGAAGGGAACTATCGGGGGGAAAAGCGCCAAGCTATTATGACTATATAGCACTTGGAAGCAGTCAGGATAAGGATTTGGGATGGGATGGGATGGGGGGAGGAAGCGAGGGGGGGCACACAGACTTTAAAAACTGTATCACTGAGGGGAGATAAGAAAGATCTGATAAGGATAAAGATAAGAAAGATAAGATAAGATAAGAAAAGATAAGATAAGATAAGAAAGATCTAAGACCTTATGAAGAGAACAAGATGGCTTGGGAGGAGCTTGAGCCAGTGAGTGAAAGAAGCCATGAGGCTAGTGAAAAGGCACCAGAGTAGTATCAAATTCAAACGCCAACAAAAGGGGCTCTGCCAAAGCCAATTGTTAAGAGGCAACCGCATTAGGATGTCGATCAACAACCAAGGTATGAAAGACAAAACAACTAGAATAAACATTGACAAAACATGAGAGAGAGAAAAGGTGAAATAAGCACCAAAGGAAACTCATACTGCTACCTTGACAAGACACAGAGGTGGGGAGCCAACAACATAGCCACCTGCACATACAAATGTAGACTCGTATAAAAAAAAAACTCCAGATGCATAGATTGGAGAACGTTGAAGCAGTGAGGTACGTCTAGACGTCCACTGAAAGAGGTAGTCGGGGTGGGGGGGAAAGGGCATGGTTCAGAAATTGGACCAGATGAATCAGAAACCAAGGCTGAGCTGGCCACCAAGGAGCCAGAAGAATCACTCTGCCTGTCTAAATCTCCAGTCTGAAGGATACCTGGCACTTAAGCTAGACTGGAGGGATGAGATAAATGAGCCCCCCACCCTGACTAGTCCAGCTGAGAGGCTTCTACTGAAAAAGCCTCACAATCAGAACAGGGCCATGCAAGAAGGAAGCTTCCATTCAGACCAGGTGAATGGAAGGAAGATACTGGTTTCTAGCTGACATGAAGAGGTCCACCTCTAGGTAACTGAATATCTCTCAGAGCCATCAGAAGGAACAAACCAAACAGCAAAACGCCTGAAAAAGAAACGTGAAGCAATAGCTGATGAAGGGCAAATGTAGCCTGAACCCAACAGTCTCAGCAGTAGTGGAACCAGAGGACAATTCCTGGAGCCAAACTCTACTCAAGGGAAAACCACACAGGCAAAATTCAGGCGTCTAACCAACAGCCAAGTAATCCAGGCCCAACCAAGTCTGAACATGGGACAGAACCAACTAGATCTTCCATCAGTTTACCAGGAATCTTAACTCTGCAAGCTGGAAGAGAACCAAATTCCAAACTTAGACACATGGACTGGCTGGGAGCCCAAAACTAGCCAGTTTTCGAGATAGGCCAAGCCAGAAATCGCTGGTAAATACCCAAGGAGCCAAATTCAAGCTGAAGGAAAGAACCTCAAAGCAGTATGTCTGATGTCCCACAAGAAACCTCAACCAGTCCTTGAACCTTGGATGAAGAAGAAAGTGCCAGTATGCAACCTTAAAGTTCAGGGGGCCTACCATCCAGGAATCTGGCAGCAACACAAAATAAACTTGAGTTTTAGTGGTCATGCAAAAAGTCGGACATGAAATTATGCTGTTCAAGCGCAAGAGGTGCAGAAGGTACCTAGTTGCACTCTGGGACCGAGAACAACCAAGACACCCACTGAAGAGAGGGGGGTTAACTCGACCCTGCCACAGTGGAACATCCGTGGATATTACCCCAATTTCCTTGACCTCCAACTTCTAATTTCAAAGTTTTTGCCTCTTTGTGTCTGTCTCCAGGAGCCGATGCTTGGTGCTCGTCCTGGTCGCTTCCATGGCTATTCTTTTCTCTCCCCCTCCCCCCCACCAGTTGTTGCTAGTGTCCATAACTCTTCTGCTCTCTTGATTCGCTCTGATGTTCCCTTCGTCCCCTTACTTTTTTCATCGTCTCTCCACTGTTCTACTGCCCATGTCTTTGTGCGTAAATGGTACACGGTTTGTTCCATTTATCTCCCCCCCCCACTGTCCCACTTTCTCTTCCCGATCTTAAACAACACCTGGACTCCTTGCCGGAGCCTGTGCTCCTGCTGGGTGATTTCAATTGTCGACATGCCCTTTGGGATGATGTGCTGACAAACACTCGGGTTCGCCTTCTTGAGTCGTTTATCCTCTCTTCTCCCCTGTCTCTTCTGAATTCTGGTGAGCCCATGCATTTGGACTCTCGAACTCTCACCCTTTCCTGTCTTGATCTTTCTCTTTGCTCTTCTTCTCTTTACTTAGATTTCACATGGCAGGTTCTTGATGACCTCCATGGCAGTGACCAATTCCCCATCCTTGTTACCTTTTTCTCTTTTCGCCCTCCCCTCTCCATCCCTAGATGGCAGTTTGTTAAAGCGGACTAGAACCTATTTACCCTCAGTGCTGCTCTCTCTGACCTCTCCCTTCTGCCTCTCCCTCGCTCTCTCCTCCTCTTTCATGACAATGTCTTCAACGCTGCCCTCCGCTCTATTCCTCGCTCTTCCTCTCAGGGTCCACGGAAGTGCGTTCCCTGGTGGAATGCAGACTGTGCTCAGGCTGTCCGCTGTAAGCGTGCAGCCTGGAAGAGACACTGCCGTCGGCAGACGGCCGATTCTTTTCTTTTCTTTCGGAAGGCGAGTGTGGTGGCCCATAGGGCTATCCGTACGGCTAAACGTGAATGTTGGGCATCTTATGTCTCTACCATTACGTCCGAAACTCCTCTGCCGCTGATCTGGAAGCGTATCCGCAAGATAGCGGGTAAGTTCGTTCCTGATGTTTCACCGGTCCTTCACCTCCGTGGTACTCTTGTGGCGGACCCGTTGCAGGTCGCTACCAAACTGGGTTCCTACTTTTCTTCTGTTAGCTCTGGTCTTCATCTTCCCCAATCTTTCCTTCTTCGTAAACCTGTCCTTGAATCTCGTCCTTTCGATTTCTACACTCGTCTTCGACTTCCCTATAACAATCCCTTCTCTCTCTCTGAACTTCATTCTGCCCTGGCGCTCTGCGGTTCTACGGCAGCGGGCTCCGATGGCATTCATTATGAGATGCTTCGCCATCTCCCTCTGTGCACATCTCAGTATTTACCGAGTCTGTATAATCGGATCTGGGTGTCGTCGTCAGTCCCTGAGGACTGGCTCGATGCCGTTGTCCTCCCTGTTCTCAAACCAGGGTCTCTGGGAACATCCCCTGAGGGCTTTCGCCCTATTGCCCTCACAAGTTGTGTCTGCAAACTTTTTGAACGTATGGTTAACGTTCGTCTGATGTGGTTCCTAGAACACCATCACCTCCTCTCCCCTTCTCAATTTGGTTTCCACAAGTGCCGCAGCACAACAGATGTCCTAGTGAACTTGGAGGTCTATATTCGTACTGCTTTTGCTGCGAAGCCCTCCGTTGTTGCCGTCCTTTTTGACCTGGAAAAGGTTTACGACACCACTTGGCGTTATCATATTCTATCCCAGCTTCATTCTTTTGGCCTTCATGGTCATCTCCCTCTCTTTCTCCGCAACTTCCTCTCTGTTCGTTCCTTTCGGGTGAGGCTTGGTACCGCGCTCTCTGCCTCATTTTAGCAATACGAAGGTGTGCCCCAAGGTAGTGTTCTGAGCACTACTCTTTTTCTGGTTGCCCTCAATGGTCTTCTTTCCTCTCTTCCTTCAGGCGTCTTCTCCGCTCTCTATGTCGATGATTTTACCCTTTGCTGTCAGGGTGATGATTCGCCTCTCCTTCCACGCCGGCTTCAACTTGTGATTGATGCCATGTTGTCTTGGGCCACCGATCATGGCTTCAAGTTCTCTTCTACTAAGACTTGTGCCATGACTTTTACTCGGAAACGGGTCATTCTTCGTCCCTCTTTGTCTCTTTATGGTCATCCCCTTGAGTACAAAGATTCTGCGAAGCTTTTGGGTTATTCTTTGACACTCGTTTGTCTTGGTCTCCCTATATCTCTTACCTCCGTGTTGAGTGCTCTAAAGCCCTTGCCCTCCTTCGGGTATTGTCCCATACTTCTTGGGGAGCGGATAGGCGCGCACTCCTTGCTTTACATTCCTCTGGTTCTGTCTAAGCTCGATTATGCTTGCCCTGCTTACTCGTCTGCTTCTCCTTCTACTCTTCGCCGTCTTGATGCTTTGCACCATACTGGGTTGTGCCTCGTTCTGGTGCCTTTCGTTTGACTCCCGTCCTCAGCTTGTATGTTGACACTGGCTTCCTGTCTCTCCAGGACCGCCGTGATCGCTACTGTCTTCACTATCTTGCGTGGTCCTTGCAACATCCTTCCTCTCGCCTCTGTCGTGCTTTAACTTTTACCCTTCCTGCGGTTCCTGTTCCTCTTCACCACCTCCCTCTTTCAGTCCGTTATCTCGCTTACAGGATTCTCTTTCCATTCGTATTTCTAATATTTCTCCTCGTGTTGTTCCTTCTTTGCCCCCGTGGAGAGTCCCCCTTCCGCAGTTTTGTACATCCTTGACCGCATCACTAGAGCTTTTACCCCTCCTATGGTTCTAAAACTTTTCCTTGAGCACTTTTCTTCTCACTCCCACTCCGTTTCCGCCTTCACTGATGGGTATAAGTCTGCGGACGGTGTTGGCTACTCTATTGTTTTTTTCTGATCACACATATATGTGTCACTTACCTCCGGAGACTAGCATCTTCACAGCGAAGCTTTATGCTATTCTCTATGCTCTTCGTCTCCTGCTCTCTCATTGTCAATCTTCCTTTGTAGTTGTTGTTGACTCTCGTAGTGCCCTCATGGCTTTCGGGTCCTTTAATCCGGTTCATCCAGTGGTTGTCGAGATCCAGCATTGGCTGTTTCTTGTTCACAGTAAATTTAAGTCAGTTGAGTTTTGTTGAGTTCCCAGCCATATTGGTGTCTTTTTAAATGAGCGTGCGGATGCTGCCGCCAGGGAAGCTGTCCGCTCTTGTCCCATCTCTCATAAAGGTATTACTTATTCCGACTTTTACCCGGTTATCCATTCCTCCATCCTTACCCGTTAGCAGGCTTGTTGGTCGTCTGTTACTGGTAACAAACTACGTTCTCTTAAAGGTTGTGTGTCCTCATGGCCGTTCTCCTATCACCGTAACCGGCGATTGGAAATGGCTCTGGTGAGGTTGCGTATTGGCCGTACTCGCTTAATTCGTGGTCACTTGATGGAGCGCCGTCCTGCTCCTTATTGTCCTAATTGCATTGTCCCTCTTACAGTCGTGCATATCCTTGTTGAATGTCCTGACTTCCTGGACGAGCGTGTATCTTGTTTTCCGACCGTCCCTTCGCGGTCGCTTGTCTCTCGATAGTATTCTTGGTGACTCGGGTACTTTTGATATCGTTCACCTTATGCGTTTCTGTTCTCGTATTAGTGTCCTTGGTGATATTTAGCGCCCTCTGATTATCCCGCACATTTGATGGTGCTACATAACCTTCCCGGTTTGGTGCCTTCTTTTTGATAATTACTTACTTAACCTACTTAAGGTTTTGTCCCATACTTCTTGGGGAGTGGATAGGCACATGCTCCTCTATTTGCACTCCTCTCTCGTCCTGTCTAAACTCGATTATGGGTGCCCAGCATACTCTTCTGCTTCTCCTACTCTTCGCTGTCTTGATGCTTTGCACCATACTGGCGTGCGCCTCAGCTCTGGTGCCTTTCGTTCGACTCCCGCCCACAGCTTGTATGTTGACACTGGCTTCCTATCTCTCCAGGACCGCCGTGATCGCTACTGTCTTCACTATCTTGTGCGATCCTTACAACACCTTTCCTCTCGTCTTTGTCATGCCTTAACTTCTACCCCTCCTGTGGTTCCTGTTCCTCTTCATCGCCTCCCTCTTTCTGTCCGACTATCTCGCTTACTAAATTCTCTTTCCGTTTGTATTTCTAATGTTTCTCCTCGTATTGTTCCTTCCTTGCCCCCGCGGAGAGTCCCCTTTTCAAAGTTTTGTACATCCTTGACTCGCATCACTAAAGCTTTTACCTCTCCTACAGTTCTGAAACACCTTTTCCTTGAGCACTTATCTTCGCACTCCCACTCTGTTTCCATCTTCACCGATGGGTCTAAGTCTGCAAACAGTGTGGGCTACTCTGTTTTTTTCCTGACCGCACTTATATATATCACCTCCCTTCGGAGGCTAGCGTCTTCACATCAGAATTTTATGCTATTCTCTATGCTCTCCGTCTCTTGCTTTCTCATTGTCAATCCTCCTTTGTGGTTGTAGTTGACTCTCGTAGTGCCCTCATGGCTCTAGGGCCCTTTAATCCTGTCCACCCGGTGGTCATCGAGATTCAACATTGGCTGTTTCTTATCTCTAGTAAATTTAAATCAGTAGAGTTTTGCTTGGTTCCCAGCAATAATGGTGTTTCTTTAAATGAGCGTGCGGATGCTGCCGCTAGAGAAACTATCTGTTCTTGTCCCATCTCCCGTAAAGGTATTCCTTATTCCGACTTTTATCCAGTTATTCATTTCCTCAATCATTGCCCGTTGGCAGCCTCAATCATTGCCCGTTGGCAGGATTGTTGGTCTTCTGTAGTCGGTAACAAGCTGCGTACTCTCAAACGTAGTGTGTCCCCATGGCACTTCCTCCTGCCACTGTAACCGGCGGTGGGAAACGACTCTAGCAAGGTTGCGGATTGGCCATACTCGCTTAACTCACGGTCACTTAATGGAACGCCGCCCTACGCCTTATTGTTCAAATTTCGTTGTCCCTCTTACAGTCGTGCATATCCTTGTTGAATGTCCTGACTTCCAGGACGTGCGTGTGTCTTGCTTTTTCGACCGTCCCTCGGGGTCACTTGTCCCTCGATAGAATTCTTGGTGAATCGGATACTTTTGATATCGTTTGCCTTATGCGTTTCTGTTCTCGTATTGGCATTCTTGGTGATATTTAGCGCCCTCTGATTATTTCGCAGTTTGATGGTGCTACATAGCCTTCCCGGTTTGGTGCCTTCTTTTGATAATTACTTATTCAACCCTGCCCTGACCATGCAGCACTGAGGGGAGAACTCCTAACCCAAGACACCTGGACCTAAAGGAGGACACTGGACCAATGCCACCGGAGACCTTAGGATTCCACCTGGAAAGCCCACGAATTGTAGGACCAGGAACTGGAAAAAATGGGCCAGATGTCCCCCACAAAACTGTCAAGGGGCAAACCACGAAAGGGCCAGAGTGAATTTCCCTCCCCCCCTTCCCCCTCAACACCCGAAGGAAAAGTTAAGGCCCAATCCAGGAAGGAGAAGAGTTCAAGTTGAAAAAAGCCCGGGTAAGCAAGCACGGCCCGCTGAAACGTGAGATGGGAAGGAAGTGAGCGGCCAGGCCAAAGTCATCCAAAGCCACTAAAACCAGAACTGCAGGTAACAGGGCAACAACATCCAGCACTGAAGTTCTAACAGGCAAACCACCCAGAATTTCTCAGAGAACAGATTAACCACAGCCCAGATGCACAAACAGGCCACCAAGTGAGCATAAATCCTGTGATTCTATGTGGCATAGGCTTCAGAAAGCCGCGGCCACCACGTGTATTATAACTTACCACTTACTACGCAAGCACTCAGCTTTGGAGAGAGTCATGCCAAACCCCCACAGAAAACAAAGGATTTTCCGCAAGCTCGTAAAAATAAAAAGCTCCATAATGCAGCCATAAGGCCGAAGCCAACTCAAACCTAAAAGAGGTCAGGTCTATTTGGGAAGTGAGGCCACTAACAAACTAGTGACCTCGACGAGGACATGAAGCCGGCGGTTTGTCAAAGGTCCCCCCATTTGTCCTGATGACTTTTACAAGCTGGGTTTTAAAATTCAACAGTTTTAACATTTACGGCTTCCGCGAGTAGGCGGTTCCATGGATTTATAACCATGTGGGTGAAAAAGCGCAAATCTTCAGTCCTACAGTGTGGCTTGTTGAGTTTGAAACCGTTGCTCATTGTTTGTGTTACATCTGACCTTTCGAAGAAATTGTCCGGATCATCGTCCTCCAAATTGTTCAGTATTTTAAAAGTTTCAATGAGATCAACCGTCATGTCTAGTTTGCAGTGTAGTTATCCCTGTGACCCTCAACATGCACTGGTATGAGAGTCAACTTGGTTCTGGAATGATTTTTGTTGCCCAGTGTTAAATTTTCTCCAGAGCAGCTATGTCTTTCTGAAGATGACGTCTCCATGCTTGGATACAATACTCCAAATGGGGGCGCATCACAGATTTATACAGTACAATCACTACCTTCGTTTCCTAAAAATCAAAGGTACGTTTCATTATTCCTAGTGTTTGGGGTTACTATCCCTCCCACTTGTTATGCAACTTACAATGAATGGTGGATTCTGATTCCAAGGTCCTTTTCTTAATCAGGCTAATAGAACGTAATGTTAATTAGGTAGTTGTGACATGGGTTGTTGTGCCCCACATGCATAGATTAAACTGTAATATATATACCGAGTAAAGAGATAACTTGGTAAGGCTCCTTACGAGTACGTCTGGTACATCTAAGCAGGTGGTGATGAGGGAGACTTACCTTTCCCAGAAGTGCAGGAAGCATGGAGATGTCTTGACATTCCTTAGTCTGCACCTGTGTTGAAACTGGCGAGTGTTCCGCAAGGTGGAGTACTGTCACACGCTGTTCAGCATCATTATGGAACAACTTGTCATGATCAAGAAGCCACCTCATAAAGTAACTTCTCAATCCCTCATACTTTACGGAAATCTTGTACAGAGTTTCACTCATATAGCTTTTTCCATGCTAAGTTAAATATGAGTTCCTTATGATCACTGTTTCCTAACATGCTCCCTATTTTTAAGTTAACTAGTAACTAGTTAACTTTAACTAGTGGCTCCCTGTTGGCCAAAACCAAGTCTAATATATTATTTTCAAGCGTTGGATGCTGCTGCCTAAATATTACTGACTGTCGAACGAACGAACGAACGAACTAAATATAGGACAAGCAGCCCGTCCTCCAAACAAAGATCCAAAAGTGATTCCATCCACCCGCCAAACCCCCTGTTTATGAATGAAAAACGGTTTACACACGACTCACAACTGATTTCGTTCGAACACTTCCGGAACAAGTGCTTCACTGACGAGTTTCGTTCGAACCATAACGCTATAAATGCTTCACCCACGTACTACAAATGCAAATAATCGCCAACCGAACCTAAACACCTAACCTAACCTAACCTATGCCTATATATGCACAATATGCTAATATATTATAATATTAATTTATATTTGAGAAAATTCTTGTTTTGAATGAACAGCATGTTAAAATTTATGAATGCGTCTGTGGGGTTGACCGCTGAATGTAATGGACTTGAGTCGAGGATGGGTTGAGGACAAGATACCCTTCGGGTGAGCTTTCAAGTGGGGACAGGTGAAGTATAGCTTGGGTGAGAGGAAGCGTCGGAGTTGGAGAGACAGAGCCAGGGCTAGACCCAGCTGCGCGGCTGATAATTGACTGTCGAGCTTTGGTGACACCAATATGTAGACCGAGCACCTGCAGTATTTTACAGGTATTGGACAGGTCTCATTTTTTCCTTAAAAAAGTTCATTATTATTGTTATTAAATCATTAATTTTACTACCTGGGAATTACTAGATATTAATTACATAATTTTTAAAACTATACCATTTTAAAGAAGTCATAAATTATTGCTTCCTCAAACAACTATATTTCTCTACGAATAATTTCAAGCCTTTTGTTCTGGCTCTTTCTTCATACAAAAATGGTATAAAACAAAAATAATAATAATAAAAATTATTACATTTTAAGCTTAAAAGTCCATGGGCACGCGAAATAATAGTTTAGATGGTTGACAATTTGGGAGCAAGCCTCAAAATGCCTCCCGACGTCTGCCCTAAATCACTACACAATGTAAGTTTAATCATTACAATCCTGATCCTTTTAACCTTCAGTTATATGGATACAAAACCATACTTATCATGGTCCTGAAGAGATGTATAGAAATAAAATAGCAAGCGGACTAGTCAGAGAGAGAGAGAACATGTAGAGATTGAAGGTGTAAATAAAAAAATAGTAAAAAAAATTATGGAAACAACAGCGGTCGACCAGCTGGCCGATACAACTATGTAATAATGTGCAGACCACCAGCCCACAGACCAGGGAAAGCGCTATAACGGCTCCCAGAAGTATCTGTGGTGGACGCACATGTTATAACGGCTCCCAGAAGCATCTGTAGTGGACGTATATGTAATAACGGCTCCCAGAAGCATCTGTTTTGGACGCACATGTAATAACGGCTCCCAGAAGCATCTGTAGTGGACGCACAAGTAATAACGGCTCCCAGAAGCATCTGTAGTGGACGCACATGTAATAACGGCTCCCAGAAGCATCTGTAGTGGACGCACATGTAATAACGGCTCCCAGAAGCATCTGTAGTGGACGCACATGTAATAACGGCTCCCAGAAGCATCTGTAGTGGACGCACATGTATAACGGCTCCCAGAAGTATCTGTAGTGGACGCACATGTAATAACGGCTCCCAGAAGTATCTGTAGTGGACGCACATGATATAACGGCTCCCAGAAGTATCTGTAGTGGACGCACATGATATAACGGCTGCCATGCAGGGTCCGCCGGCTACACACCACAATAACATCGTCTCCAACGCCAAGCTGGGAACAAACTTAAAAAAGACGGTCGATAAAGACAATTCTATAATGGCAGTAATTTTGCTCATGCTCTACTTTTTAATCTGATTAAGTATATGTTAAAATTTAGCGTGTATATTGAGGAGGCTTAGGGACTACCCATACTACCCACACTGTAATTAAGCTACCCACATTATAACTAGGTTACCCACATCGTAACTATGTTACTCACATTATAACTAGGTTACCCACATTATAACTAGGTTACCCATATTGTAACTCTGCTACCCACACTAAGCTACCCACATTATAACTAGGTTACCCACATTGTAACTAGGTTACCCACATTATAACTAGGTTACCCACATTGTAACTAGGCTACCCACATTATAACTAGGTTACCCACATTGTAACTATGCTACCCACATTGTAACTAGGCTACCCACATTGTAACGAGGCTACCCACATTGTAACTAGGCTACCCACATTGTAACGAGGCTACCCACATTATAACTAGGCTACTCACATTGTAACTAAGCTACCTAAATTATAACTAGGTTACCCACATTGTAACTAGGCTACCCACATTGTAACGAGGCTACCCACATTGTAACGAGGCTACCCACATTGTAACGAGGCTACCCACATTATAACGAGGCTACCCACATTGTAACTAGGCTACCCACATTGTAACGAGGCTACCCACATTATAACGAGGCTACCCACATTGTAACTAGGCTACCCACATTGTAACGAGGCTACCCACATTGTAACTAAGCTACCTACATTATAACTAGGCTACTCGTATGCTAGGAATATTGGAATCAACACGACACAACAAGAATGAGAGTGCAAATGTGGTACAGAAGTTAGTGGCCGGGCGGCCCCTCAACCCTGGCTTGCTCAACCCCTATAATCTGCAGCATCCAAGTGCGTCCACAACAATCACTTCCACACGCACCCTGAGTTTGCTTTCCGCAGAGATTGTTTAGGTATGTTAGTTCTAATGCAAAAGAAACTGATTAAAACAGTACAGATTCAAGGAGTATTAATTGAAATAATTTGACTAATAGTATATTATTTGCTTTATTGTATGTATATATATATTGTATATGGTGTTTATATAAAAACAAGAAATTAGCTGGAGTATACAGCCTAAACCGGTTTATAATAAGCGTTAACTATAGCAGACTCTAAATAATTATTAACAGACATGTTATTAATAAAATAAATATAATTTAATCAAGTTAAGCTTTTAAACTCATATAAACTACTTAAATCAATAAACAAGTATATGAAGAACTTTGAAATAATATGTACAATGTTATTATACTTTTTGTAGTACAGTGTAGTAAAACTATTGTGGGGGGGGGGGGTGTCCGTCTTCCTTTCCTACACACACACAGTGTGGATACATCTTCCTCTACACTCATTAAGAGCAAAGTGACGATAAGTTGGTGGCATGGTGTGAGTGGTGGCATGGTGTGAGTGGTGGCATGGTGTGAGTGTGGTGGCATGGTGTGAGTGGTGGCATGGTGTGAGTGGTGGCATGGTGTGAGTGGTGGCATGGTGTGAGTGTGGTCATGGTGTTGGAGTGAGTGGTGGCATGGTGTGAGTGTGGTGGTCATGGTGTGAGTGGTGGCATGGTGTGAGTGGTGGCATGGT